>CM073581.1:1983243-2453384 GCA_037074715.1 Magnolia kwangsiensis
ACTGGACCATATGGAAGGCTAAGATGGAGGACTTGCTTTATTGCAAAGACTTGTATTCTCCAATTCAATGCATATCAGCAAAATCAAAGGATATGTTAGATAATAATTGGAAGAAATTGGACCATAAGGCAGTGGGATTTATTAGACAATGGTTGGACGATTCCGTATTCTACCATATATCTACGGAGACCTCAGCCGCTAGCCTATGGCTAAAACTGCAAGGGCTGTATGAGAGGAAGATAGCCGGCAATAAGATTTTCCTGATATGACGACTTGTGAATCTTAAGTTCAAAGATGGTGGCTCTGTAGCTGAGCAAATGAATGAGGTCAACAATATTTTGAACCAACTCTCCGCTATGAAGATGGCCTTGGATGATGAATTATAGGCTTTACTATTTCTCAACTCGTTGCCTGATAATTGGAAGACATTGGTGGTGTCTCTAAGTAACTCCGCGCCAGAAGGAAATGTATCTATGGAACAGGTAACTAATTGTCTCTTCAATAAGGAGATAAGGAGGAAGTTTCAGGGGTCTGCTCAGCAAGAGGCCCTTGTGACACAAGAATGGGGGAGAGGAAAGAACAGAAAGGGCGGGAAGGCACGAAATAAATCAAGAGGCAAGTCGAGAACTAAGAAGGACATTGAATGTTGAAATTGTGACAAGAAGGGCCACTATAAGTATGAATGTCGTAAGAATAAGAACGACAAGAAAGGAAAATAAAAGGAGAATGAAGATGAATCAGATTCCACTGAGGTCGCTTTAGATGGCGACGTTTTAGTTATTCTTTCTGCAGATCATGATGTTTGTCTCATGGCTACGAGTCAGGACACTGACTGGATGATAGACTCAGGAGCCTCGTTTCATACGACTCCACGCAGGTACTTCTTCATAAGTTACAAGTCAAATGACTTTGAGACCGTGAATATGAAAAATTTTGACGTATCAAAGATCGTTGAGGTCGATAATATTTGTGTGAAGACCGATGTGAACTGCACATTGGTTCTCAGGGATGTGAGGCACATTCCAGACCTTCGTCTCAACTTGATGTTAACAGAAAGGTTGGATAATAATGACTATGAAAGCCGATTTGTTGGTGGGCACTGGAAGCTCATTAAGGGTTCATTGATCGCAACCAGAGGAAAAAAGTGTTGCACCCTTTATAAGGAAAGCGTCAGTGTGTGCAAGGGTGGGTTGAACACAGCAGAAGATTCAGCTATTGACATGTGGCACGGGCGTCTAGGCCACATGAGTGAAAAGATACTTCAGGTACTAGTGAGGAAGCCTATATTGATTGTTTATCAAGGAAACAGTATAGAGTTTCATTTCTTAAAACTGCTTCTCATATTAATAAAGTGCATGCATTAGATTTGGTTTATTCTGATGCTTGTGGTCCTATGATGATAAAAACCTTAAGTGGGGCATTGTATTTTGTCACTTTTATAGATAATGCATCTAGGAGGGTTTAGGTTTATACTTTCAAATCTAAGGACGAGGTCTTTGGTGTGTTTAAATTATTTTATGTTATGGTCGAGAGAGAGACATGTAGATCATTGAAGTGCATCCACACTAACAATGGTGGTATCCACACTAACAATGGTGGTAAATACATCGATGACTTTCATGAGTATTGTAAGTCTCTGAGTATACGGCATGAACAAAAGGTTCCCAAGACCCCCCAGCATAATGGTGTGGCTGAGCAAATGAATCGCACCATTGTTAAGAGAATTAGATGCATGTTATCCCATGTGAAGTTGCTCAAGACGTTCTTGGGAGAAGCAATGCACACGAAATGTATTTGATAAACAGGTCTCCATTAGCCCTGTTGAATGGAGAAGTATTCCAGAAGGTGTGGACTGGACAGAATCCATCATACAGTCATCTTAGGGTGTTTGGATGCAAAGCATCCGTTCGCGTACTAAAGGATGAGACGTCCAAGCTCGATATGAAGATCAAACAGTATGTGTTCTTGGGGTATGGTGATGAAAAGTTTGGTTACAGATTGTGGGATCCGACCAAGAAGAAGCTTGTCAGGAGCAGAGATGTGGTTTTCTTTGAAGATCAGTGTATAGAAAACACTGGTAAGCCAGAGAAGAACTAGCCTAGTTCAGATGAGCTAGAAGACATAGATATGGTTATTCCTCCCGTGGTACCTAATAACGGGGGAGTACAGTAAGGTGTAGAGGATGAGGAAGTTCCTACAGAAGATGGATTGGGGGAACAGCCTCCACTTGATCCACCTGTTGAGCCACGGGTGAGGAGGTCATTTAGGGATAGACAGTTGTCCAAGAGATACTCGCCGCATGAGTATATTATACTCACTGATGGGGGAGAGCCAGAAGATTATTCTATGGCCCTAGCCGACGAGCATAAGGGGGAGTGGTTGAAAGCTATACAAAAGGAGATGAAATTCTTGCATAAGAATTACACATATGATATGGTGAAATAGACACTGTAGTATTTAAGAGGCTTATCCAAGTTGAGCATATGTTATAGTGATGAAAAACCTGTATTAGAAGGCTATATAGATGCAGATATGGCAAGTAGCATAGACTCCAAGAAGTCTACATCGGGGTTCATGTTCACATTTATAGGGGGAGTGGTCTCTTGGCAGAGCAAGCTACAGAAGGTTGTAGCATTGTCAAGGACAGAAGGCGAGTACATTGCAGTCACAGAGGCATGTAAAGAGATGTTTTGGATGAAGAAGTTCCTACAGAAACTTATTCTGAAGCATGAGCAGCACGTGGTCAATTGTAATAGTCAAAGTGTTATTCACTTGAGCAAGAATCAAAGTCAGCACTGTAAGTCGAAGCACATAGAGATTTAGTATCACTGGATCATTCTTACATAAGAATCATACCTATGATATAGTGAAATAGATATTGTGGTATCTAGGAGGCTCATCCAAGTTGAGCTTATGCTATGGTGACGGAAAACCTGTGTTAGAGGGCTACACAGATGCAGATATGGCAGGTGACATAGACTCCAGGAAGTCTACATCGAGGTTCATGTTCACGTTTACAGGGGGAGCAGTCTCTTGGCAGAGCAAGCTACAGAAGGTAGCAGCATTGTCAATGACAGAGGCCGAGTACATTAAAGTCACAAAGGCACGTAAAGAGATATTTTGGATAAAAAGGTTCCTAAAAGAACTTATCCTAAAGCAGGAGCAACACGTGGTCTATTGCGATAGTCAAAATGTTATTCACTTGAGCAAGAATCAAAGTCAGCACTCTAAGTCGAAGCACATAGAGATGGATCAGGAATTCTTTGGAACAGAATGTGTTACAGCTTAAGAAGGTCCACACAGACGATAATGAGTCAAACATGATAACTAAGGCACTGCTCAAGGGCAAGTTTGAGGTTTGTAGAAACCTAGCTGGCTTGAAGAAGGCGGATCTTTCCTGAGTCAAAAAGGGAAAGATTTGATGGAGTTTTCTCCCCAGGCTCAACAGGTCAAGAGTCTCACTTGACCGGTCGAGGGTGCTGGTCGACCAATCGAGGACTAGCTCGACTCAAACTCCAGCGAGCTTGGTTGGAATTTTTCCGTAATGCTCGACCGGTCAAGGGAGGTGCTCGACCGATCGAGTGGGCCACTCGACCGATCGAGGATCCTGCTCGATCAGTCGAGGTTACGCAGATTCACTTCTGCGATTTTGTGCGGATTACAGAATTTTGAGATGGTTTTCGCACCCTGCTTAAGGGAGTTTCTTAAATTATAAATATGAGGTACCTAAGGCTTTCTAGGCAATGCAAGAGGGTTTCCTAAAGCTTTACAAAGGTTTGCTAAATGGTTTAAGGCTATCAAAAGTGTATGTGTGTGTGTGTGTGTGAGAGAGAGAGAGAGAGGAAGCTTGTAGAATGGAGGTTATGCTCATAAAGGTGATCTATTGTGCACTCGACATCTTAGCGCTTCTACGTCCTCGTAATCGGTGAGACCTCTCCATTTTTCTTTATTCTCTTATTGCTTATCCACTCTTGTGTACGTGAAGAAGTTTTGATCCAAGCGGTGTGTGCTTGTGATCAGTTGTAACATTTTACTTCATAGTGGATTATTGATCTGGACGAGGTCCCTAGGCTTTTACCTCTTTAAGGGTTTTCCACGTAAAAATCTCGTGTCGTGTGATTTGTGCTTTGATTTATTTCATTGCTTTATTATCCCATAATTCTGGTGTTTTTGGGAGGCGAGATCCTAAGGTTTTGTACAACGGCTCCCAACACAACGGACAATTGTAACAAATTGGGCCCATTCAAAGGGTTTGGATCATCTGATGAGTGTAATTCTTGCACAATGGCTCACACCTGATCAGATGATCCTAACCCTTTGAATGGGGGCCAATTTGTTACAACCATTCGTCGTTTATGAAACATAAATCACATAGTTATAATCATCAATCAAAGTGTTACTTTAGAATCATAACAAATATAGAGTGGGATCTATCGACTCGATGTTTCAAGATAATAACTAGACCTATTTTGTTCTTTGGTCAATCTTGACTATTTATTATCATGATATTGATCGGAAGCTTAGGTTACACCATGGCTTGCTCGTAGTTGTATGAATGAATGATCAGTTTGAATTAACGATGAGTCACCCCGCGTGTCGTTTAGAAGGTTCAGGGATGTTGCTAACATTTCTGTGTCACTGCGAACGCCAATTAGATTCAAGCATGACACACTTTTTTAGTTAATGGGAGAAAACCTAAGAACTTTTTTTTGGATCCATGAAACAAATCTCAAAGATCTTTTACCCTTTTGGAAGATACAAGAGCAAACAATGAACCTATTGATATTGGAAGACCAAAAAGATTCTTCCGATGTATCATTTTTGGGTCCAAAAATCTTATGGACAACCTAATATCTTTGCAGAATATATAGCTCTACAATTAAAGAATAGAGTTTCCTTCAAAATGCAATGAAAAAAAGTTATTGAATTAACTGAAATAAAAAAAGATACAAAAGGAATTCAAATGCAAATTGCAGGGCATATTGACAAAAAAGAAATTGCATGTGTTGAATGGATAGATATTGAATGTGTTGAATGGATTAGATACAAAAGTGTGTAAACCATAAAAACGAGTCAAAGTGGACTGACCGACACTAGCACTTCCACATAATAATTGTACCAGAGGCAATCTTATTACTTTCAAATAATAACTCTAATATAGGTGACCTTATTACAGAAATAACTTTAGGTACGCCTGTACATATATACATGCGTGTGTGCGTCTATACATATGTACATATCTATGCATGTGTACATATGTACATATGTACAGATGTATATATTGTACCATGTACAGATGTATATATACATATGTATAGATATGCATATATACGTATACATACATTTGTATATATGTATGTGTGTGCATGGAGGTGTACACAAGTTGAACCGAGTCGAGCTCGACTCGGCTCGGCTCGATCCTTGAGCCTGACTGGCCAGCTCGGCTCGGTTCGGTCAGCAGCTTGGGCCAATTCGAGCCAAGATCAAGCCGAGTTCGCCTCTACGGCATTTTCACAAACACATGGACTTCACCTTCAATTTCTCACTGTTCGTAAACCAGTAACAGCAGTTTTACGAGTATTTCATCAAACACCTTGTAGGCAAAGTCAAAATCAAGAAAAATGGATATTTGTTTCACATGCATACCTTCCTTGCCACCAACCGACACTTGGTGAGCAACATCATCAATATCAAAGAAAGCGAGTCACCGAACTGGTTCAATCCGAGTTCGATTCGAGTTGGGTTCGATCTGAGTTAAGTCTAGCTCAAACTCAGTTTGAAATTTTTTCGAACTCAAAAAATCAGCTCGACTTGGCTCGAACTCAGTTTCAAACCAAGTCAAATCGAGCTTTTTCGAGTAGAGTCAAGTGAGCTAACCAAGCTAACTCGGTTCATGTACAGCCGCATGAGTGAGTATCCTGGTGGTGGATCTTATGAAAGATCAGCGGGTCAACTCAATGGATGTTTCCTTACATTTTGGCAGCTTGATACCTATTCCCGGATAGTGAGAACCTTGCAGATGGTTTTGCTGGCTCACCATCTTGGAAATCTTTTCCATTTCTCTGGATGAGTCATTGGATTTATTTATATAAAAAATAAAAAAATGGGAACAGGACAAGCCATTGTAACCAAATACTAGGGGATTGATGCTCAATCTATACTACATGTAAAGAAAGTGGCGTTTGGACATTTTTGCCCACGCAATTAGTTTTTAGAGGTTACCCAACAATGGAAATACAAAGACATGAAAGACCTTTTAAATTAAATTTAAGGGTATTTTAGAAGCTTGAAAATTGTGGCTGGTGTCTCTGAGATGGCTCAGAGTTCACCAGTGGGAGCCATACAACAGATTGCATTTTACCCAAAAAAGCCTGTTGAGTGTGATTGATGATACTCTTGCAGCTGGAAATTACTGAGAAAATGCATGCATGGGATACAATTAATTTAAAATAAACCTCCAAACTACCTGTACCAACTCAGATGTATCGTGAACCAAAAGCCACTTTTATTTTATATTTAATTATTAGATTGTGGGACATTTATTGGACAGTCAAAAATGAAAAATATCCAATGGTCTTATTTCAAAAATAAGAATCCACAAATGAGAAGTTAGGATTGACCTAACAATATGATTTTTATACTAAAGGGGGTTCCACAATTTAGTCACTTTAATTTGAGTTGATATATTCCATGTGTGCCATTTCAAGTGCCTACGTATCAAGCGTTCAATCACAACCAAAGCATCATATTACTCCTTTCTCTACTCTTGGATGGAAATCCTCTATGACAGCTGTTTTATGCAGTGCGTAAAACAGCCAAGGCCTTTGTGGAGCAACAAGTTGTTCATCTCGAATCCACTTTGTTCATCAGGTGCACACCTAGATTCAAGGCCAAGAAGCCAAAACTTATCCAGATCCAAAACTCAAGTGGGCTACATCAAAGAGAACAATGGGGATTGAAACTAACCATAGGTTTGTGTGGAGCCAACATGTTTATATTTCATCAAAACCATTCACCAGAGAGCGAAAGAGACAAGAAGCATGGAGAGCAATCAAGATTAAGGAAATACAAAACATCAGCCTGATTCAAGATTCAGGCAGGCCAAACGACGTGTGAATCCAGAGGTATTAAGTGCAATTTTACATTTGTTCCCATTGGTATGGTCCATCTGAGATTTTTACAAGGAAGATACTTTTATGCATGGTGAACACAAGGGTTTTAAGTTCACGTTTATTACCTAACATATTATATATCTCATGCCCTGTAATACCAGAACTGAGAAACAGGTACGGGTACTTTGTCTTGAAAATGAATTCTCAAGCATCATAACCATTCTAAATATTTCATCAAATCATTAAAGATGGCTCACCACATAGGTTAGGAGTAGTTGTTTCAAGTTGCAGAAAGGGAAGTGAAATGCCCAGAAGGATGTGGCTGAAGGTAGTAAGAAAAGACATCAGATGACCTATGGTTTAACCGACGATATGGCCCTTTGATAGAGGGCTCTGACAGAACAGGATTTGTGTAACCAACCCCAATTAGTTGGTATAAGACTTAGATGATGATGATGATGATGATGTTGGAATAATTAAATGCCGAGTCAAGGGTAATCAAGTCTTGAGTCAACTTGACCTGGCTAGACAAGGAGAGTAGTTGTCAGTTTTTTAACCATGCTACGTGCTCAGAGATTCCAGATTTTTTTTATCAGCATATCAAAATTTTATACCCACAGGAAAGGAAAAAAAGAAAAGAGCAAAACATTTATAAAGATAGCGGATATGGAGCATTACAAAGACACTATCAATTCCTTAGAAAGGGACTTGGCAATGTTGTTTGTTCCGTGAGGGAGAGCGAAAGAGACAAGAAGCATGGAGAGCAATCCTCTTACATAAGAAAGTTGCATTCTCAACTTTCATCTCAACCAAAACTATTAGATCATTAAAACTCTCAAGTGCTTTGTTTTTTTAATCATGATTCTTAACACCACTCTTTTTAAGTCAAAAAGTAAATCTTGAATTCTAGCAAAAAAGGAAAGACAGCACGAAAAATAAAAAAATAAAAAATAATAATAATAATAATTAATTCATTAATTTGTGAAAATACATCGATATTTATAGTTAAGACCTCAGAAAATTGATAGTAGCAACCAAATGCTGATCTAATTCAGCAGCTTCTACTAGGATGCCTTAAATAAGAAAACACAAAACACAGCTTTGCTAATAGAGAAGTGGAATTACAACATACTCTAGTTGGATTTTAATAGCTTTTTTCCTTTTTTTTAATAAGAAAGTTGGGCTCGAACCCAAGACCTCTAAGGTTGATAGTTACTTTAATAGCTCTGTTAAGAAGCACTAATTTTCAATCAGTTAATGATTAGAAATTTTTTAGGATTTTTTTTATTTTATTACATGTTTTTGAAGAAACCCATCTATGGGACAATGGAATAGCAGATCCCAAGCCCGGATTGACACCACATGGGCATCCAGTCACCAAACTCTTAACACTCAATCATGAGAACTGCCTCAGGTCTTGTGATTGGCAAAATAGGATGCCTAATTTTGTACAGACTCTTGTTTTCCACTGGTGAAGGTGGACAGGACTCATGACAAACATAAATTGGCTCAAATATTAGAAATTCCTCACCTATGACCTATCTGAAAAGAAAACTACTCAATTAAAAAAGATGTGGTTCTGCCGCCAAAAGCAAAGTTAGCCATCTGCAGTGGAATTACATTCTCAGTACACATGAAAAATGTCCACACCAAAATACCATAAAAAATCCTGAGCCTGAGACCACCTGTATGCATTCAAAGGAGACAAATTTCCATTTATGAGCATTGTCCACCCACGATATGGATTCATTCTCAACTGTTAAACCAGAGATTTTGTGCATCTTAAATAAAAGCAGCCCATCAACTAACTTCCTAACTTTGGACTCACTATTAGTGAAACACCCACAAAAATGTATGAAGGCCAAACTAAAATCTTCCTGGTAATTTCTGACTATACCTCCTCCACTGCTATTTTACCTGGATTGCCACCAGATGCTCCATCGATGTTCAACTTCAAGAGACCTTGGGGAGATCATAACAATGTTGCAGGCATGAACATTCAAATTACAAAAAGAGAATTTGTGTAAGAAGGCACAGGCATCAGGAAATCTTTTTTTTTTTTTCCATTTCTATGTTATGAATCCATGTAATAATTCTTTGAATGGAAGGATAGGAGCTATGAACTCTACCTTGATTTATACTTCCTCCAGCTTTTTAGTAATAGATTTCTCAAACCATAATACCTAGCATTACCCCAATGGAATCCAAGTATATTGGTTTGACTGAGGCCTACTAAACCAAATTCCAAAATGTTCTTGAAGAGACTGATTAGGATAGGAAGGGAACATCCATAGACCTAAGATATAAGCCTCTCTTTCATAGCCAATACACCAGTGCTGAAAAAGTGATCTACATTCTCTACACAGTGATGCAAACAATAACATCTTGAGGCGAGATATATACCCAGATTTTGAACAGTCATATGCACAGGAATCTTACCTCCTTGCCTTGCATAGCTTTCTAGAACAAAAACGATACTTCAATTGTGATTCTCACGATTTCACTCGATAATACCAATTGCATCCCAGACATCATGACCTCTGTCTATCCCAAGCATGGTTCTGAATATCAATATTGAGGGGCATATCGGCCCGGCCAAAAAATGAAATGATACGGGTGTCGCGTATTGGATCATATCGGCCCGAATCGGTTGAAAAATAATAATAATAATAACCCAGAGAATTAAGGAAAAATATCAGGAGAGAGAGAGAGAGAGAGAGAGAGAGAGAGAGAGAGAGAATAATAAGATTGTATTTTGCACATGCATATGATGGTGTGTATCTGACCATTCTTTGATGAGAATGTTGTTTGTCAGTTTGACTTGTTGAAGGTCAACTAAATGGGCCCTAATTGAACACAAGTCGAGCATGATTTTGTGAGCTAGGGCCCATTACATTGAAAGACGGCAAAAGGAAGATGAAAATATCAAAAAGTTCACTTCACTTCAATTTGTCAATCCCATTCATATCATTTGTTTTGATCCCAAAATAGGTCTAGATCTAGCCTAAAATGAGTTGTTAAGCTTCCTCCATTGTTTAAAAAAACAAAAAAAAAAAAACAAAAAAAACAAAAAACAAAAAGAGACGCAAGTGAAAATTTGAAAGGGAAAAAAAATACTAAAAAAAAATCAAAATTGGGCTTCTATGGGCATATTGGCCCGTATAAGCCCGTATGGGAGTCGATACGCCCCGAATCAGCCAATACAAGCTGATACGGGTTAGGTTTTCCATATCGGGCCAATACAGCCCCATATCATGTATCGTCTTGTGCCGATACAGATACGATACGCCTTTATTAGCTGATATGATAGCGATATTTAGATATATGATCCCAAGCATACTTAACTAAGAAGTCAACCTGTGATGTAAGAGTCCGACTCAGCTTATCTCTCTTGCTAGAAATTTTGATTCCACTTGCAGCAATTCTAGAACCAAATTTGATAGTAAATATTGACTCAAGGTATCAAACTTCCATCAACCATTTTGAGAGCATACATCCTTAGTAAGCATGCATACATGTATTTCTTCCCCATACATGGTCACCGTATTGATATAAGTTTGAATGCCCAAACATATATCCTTCCAAAATTTTATATTTCCCTCACCCACCAACCCATTTTCAGATTGACAAGAAAGTCGCTCCCCAAGTCAAGAATACAGCTCAAGATCGAAAACAGCCTCTACACCTTCACCTTTAATATTCTCTATGTATTTACCAATCATAAAATTAGCCAAATGGCTTTTTTCTGAAAACATTCTCCAACACATTTTCAAACAGAAAGCTCTCCACATCCTTGAATCTTTTTTTTTTTTTGCTTTTTCAATTCCCAGCCTCCCTAAATTGGCACACAAAACCTATCGCATCCAACTGAATGATGGTTTAGCCCTTCTTTCTTTTCTTTTCTTTCTATTGGCTGCTTTAAGCCATCTTCACCTTCTCTCCCAAAGAAAATTAGAGAATGTTATCCACCAAAGACATGATCACCTTTAGTGTTTCATAGTTGGAAGAAGATAGAACGGAAAACTACGTACGGTTAAAATAAGCTTTCCCCCTGTAGACAGAAGTTTCTTTCTCTGGCCTGCCAGCTTTTTCTAATTTTTTCAAGGAGACCATTAAAAAGAATAACTTTTAAACAACCCACATACAGTTGGTAACCTTTATGTTAGTGGCCTTCCACATGTCATCCAAGCATTACAATCAATTGTTGCCGTGCACCTCAATGTATCATGACCCTGAGTTCTGAAAGCTTTACAAAATTCCAGAACATATTTATATAAGTTTTTATCCAAATTGAACAAGATCCCATACAGATCAGAACACCCTCTGGCAGATCTTTCTAAATTCACTTCTACATATTCTAACCATATCTGTCCCCAAAGTGGCCAAGGTAGGACGATCGATTTTGATAATTATGCCCACAACCCCTCCCCTCCAGTGGATCAAAGATAACCTTCACTGTAAAGATTTAAGGGAAGATGGGGAGACCTATCCACTCCAACATGAGGGGGAATACTGCCTTGCATGAACCATGCACTCCATTAGAATCAGCAATAAGGTAGCTCATTAAGGATTGATGATCCTTCAACAACACATTTATAGATTGGTATAGAGATTGAAAAAGAGAAGAAACAAAGAGAAAGGACGAAAGAAGATAGAAGAAAAGATGAAGGAAGAAGGGAATTGGTTAGGGTTATACATCTCCACCCCTTTTTCTCTTTTATTAAAGTAATAAAAACAAAATATAACAAAAATACCCCCGTACAATAACCTTATGTCCAACATATCCAAAGACTAAAAACACCAAGAAACTTGTGGACCATAGGCCCATAACCAAAACCAAGAGGGCCATGGGCCCATACCCAACCATTAACACTCTCCCTCAAGCGGGATCATATATATCTTGCATATCCAACTTGGAAACAAGTTTGTCGAACTGAGATTTTCCAAGAGCCATGGTGAAGAAATCTGCAATCTGATTATGTGATCAAATATAAGGAGTGTGGATCTGTCCCTAAGATATCTTGTCTCGAATGAAATGGCAATCAACTTCCATATGCTTCATTCTCTCATGAAAAACAGGGTTATTGGCAATATGTATCACAACTTGATTGTCGCAATGTAAAGACAATGGAACCTAAACTTCAAAACCAAATTTTTTGAGAAGAGATTTCAACCACATAAGTTCACAAGTTGCATGTACTGTTGACCTATATTCAGCTTCAACACTTAATCTAGTAACCACATTTTGTTTCTTACTCTTCCAAGTAACCACATTACCGCCTAGGAAAGTGCAGTAACCCGTAGTTAACCTTGTATCATGCACCATTGCAATACAACTCTCTGAGTCCGACCCATCATGCACCGTTGCAATAACCCGTAGTTAACCTTGTATAACAACTTTCTTCTTGATGAAGTGACAACCTACTTCGATGCGCTTGGTTCTCTCATGATAAAACATGTTGTTGGCAATGTGAGAAGTAGCTTGATTATCACAGTAGAACCTCGTATCAACCAAGTTCGCACATTAACGTCTTTAACCAAATGTGTTCGCATGTCACGTGTGGCCATTGCCCTATATTTTGCCTCAATGCTTGAATGCACAACCACGCTTTGCTTCTTACTCCTACATGTTAACAACATTGCCACCTACGAAGGTACAATAACCAATGGTGGATCACCCAGATAGCGAGTTCACTCTGCATTTGAATACTCTTCTACTCGAAGATGGCCATACCGCTTATATAGAATACCACGATTAGGAGTTCCCTTTAAATACCTGAGGATACGAAGCACGACTTCCATAAATGGTATACTAGGAGCTTCTATGAACTACCTGAATACACTAATTGGATAAGTGATGTCGAGTCGGTAATTGTTAAATAGATCAAGTTTCAAACAAGTCAACGATATTTACCTAGATCTTCAAACAATTCCCCCTGATAAACACCCAACTTCTGGTTTATATCCTTGGGATTTTCTGCGAGCTTGGCTCCTAGAAGACCTGTCTCATCTAGTAAATCATCACATACTTTCGTTGTGACAAGTTAATGCCCACCTTAGACCTTGCTACCTCAATACCCGATGAGTATCAAAAAGGGCCTAGGTCCTTCATATAAAGTACTATTGTAAAAATTTATTCAACTCGTCAATGCATGTATTATCATGTTGGTGACAATGATATCATGTACATGCACAACCACACAGTAACACTTGCGTAACTTCATCTTACAAAGATAAAGCGGTCAGGTTGGCTAAGCTTTATCTCAAATTTAAATACCACTTTACTGAACTTGTCAAACCAAGCTTGTGGAGATGTTTTAAACCATAGATTTGACTTCTTAAGATGGCCTACTTTGTCGGACTCCTCTTGAGCAACAAAGTCAGGCTATTGCTCCATATAAACTTCTTTAATATCTCTAAATAGTGGACAATCCAGATTTGCAGCAACGGAGACAACAACATGCTCGGAGTAAAACTTGGACACAAGAGAAGAAGTCTTTGAGTAGTCAACTGCTAGGGTTTGAGAATATTCTTTTGCAACTAACCGAGTTATTAACAAATCCATTAAACTATCGACATTACACTTCACCATATACACCCAACTGTATGTTTTCCTGCAAGTAGTTCAGCTAATGTCCAAGTTTGATTTTGATAGAGTGCAATCATCTCATCTTCCATAGCTCGTTTTCACCCATCACTTTGGAGAGCGTCCTGGAAAGAATAAGGAATAGACATGGACAACAAGGACAGAGAAAATTGTCAAAATGAAGAAGATAAGCTAACAAAGAGAATAAAGTGTGAGATGGGATGTTAAGTACAAGAGCCTATACCCTTATGAACAACAATGGGCAAGTCACCTTCATTTGACGATACTGGTGAAGATTCAGAGGGATGATCTTCTAATGGGGTAGGAGGACTGATAGAAGGCACACTTATATGCACTCCATCTCCTCTCTTGGAACGTCGGGAGTATAATTGCAGAGGCGAATCTACACATTGTAGAGAAACCACCTCCACTAAAGATGTTGTGTCTGGCACAATGAGTATATTAGAGAACCTTCATCAAATTGTAATGACTTTCTTCCCTTAAAGAAATATGGGGTATGTTCAAAGAACGTGACATCAGCAAACACAACATTTGTGGGAGACAGGATTATAACGTTTGTACCCTCGATAAGTGCAAGAGTATCCAAGAAAAACCCAATTCATAGCCTTAATTCAAACTTGTCTAGGACATTATCAAACTCATGTATGAAACACACAACCAAATATTTTAGGAGGAATTAAAAAGTTGGGACCATGAGGACATAAAATAGAAAAAAGAGACTTTTCATATAAGATAGATGATGGTATCCGATTTATTGGGTAGCACGCAATCAAGACCACACTACAAAAAAGAAAATTGGAAGTCAAACTACATCACTCAAAAAAAAAAAAAAAAAAGAACCTTCGTATTTAACAACAATGACTTGACAACATTTATATTCAGCTATTCCATTTTGTTGTGGCGTGTATGCACACAAAGTTTGGTGAATAATGTGATGGGATGAGAGATGAGCCAAAATCATAATATACATATTCCCTAGCATTGTCAGAATATAGAATACACACTTTAGCATTAAATTGAATTTGGATATAAATTTCTTAAAAAAAGAGAACACTTCAAAACGATCCTTCATTAAGTATAACCATGTCATTTGAGAATAAATCCACAAAGACAATAAAATACTTAAGATAAACTAGTAGCACGAACTGGACCCCAAACATCAGAATGTATCAAATAGGAACGTTATTACCTCTTTTATCCACACAAGGAACTGATTACACTATGATGTGTGCTTACCCCATAAGCCTGACACTCTAACCTACACACATGTGACAACAACTATGATGCGTGCTTACCTCATAAGCCTCACACTCTAACCTACACACATGACAACAATGGGATGACTCTTTTAAACTAATTAAGTGTGACCAAGCCTGGAATGCAATTGATGAGAACGAAGATTTGTTTGCAATGCAGCTCTAGTTATCCTACTGTCAAGGTAATGAAGTCCATTCACTTCATATCCTCCACCAATCATCCTCCAGTCTTTAGATCCTAAAATCACCATAGGAGGAATAAAATGTGACAGAACCATTTAAAGATTTAGTTAGTTTATTCACTAACAACAAACTTAAAAGGTAATTTAGGAATTTAAAGTACTAACAATAATGAAAGAGTTGAGGTAAGGTACATAGTTATGAATATTAGTATCAGGGTGTATCCGGCCAGAAAATGATACAATACGGGCATTGCATATCGATATCGGTCCATATCAGACCATATTGGCCTGTATCAGTTGAAAAAAAATAATAATAAGCCAAAGACATAAAGAAAACATCAAGAAAATAATAAGATATTCAAGAATCTATCTTTTTTTTCCTTTTTTTTTACTTTCCCTTTTTAAAAAAAAAAAAAACTTGTGTGTGTGTGTGTGTTTTGGACATGCATATGATGGTGTATTAGACCATTCTTTGTTGAGAATGTTGTCTCTTGGTTTGACTTGTTAATGGTCAACTAAATGAGCCTTATTTGAATACAAATCAAGCATGAATTGGTGAATTAGGGACCATTACATTGAAATATAACAAAAAGAAGATGAAAATATCAAAAAGAAAGTGAAAGTTTACCCTTTTTTTCAATTTTTCCCATAATGGTCAGCTTCGCTTTGATTTGTCGAATCACATTCAAATAATTTGTTTAGATCCCAAAATAAGTCTAGATCTAACCTAAAATAAATTTTTAAGCTTCCTACATGGTTTAAATGAAAAGTAAACAAAAGAAGGTTAAAAAAAAATAAAAAAATAAAAAAAGAGGAGACGGGTGAAATTTTAAAAAAAAAAATTCAAAATTAAAATCAAAATTGGGCTTTCATGGGCGTATCAGGTCGTATTGGCACCATATTGTCGTCAATACACACTGTATCAGCCGATACGGGCAAATAAGGGTCAGTTTTTTTTTTTTTTTTTTTTTTTTTTAAGGGCCGATATGGCCCCGTATCACGTACTGTCTCATGCCAATACGAACATATGCTAATACAGATACGATATGGCCCTATTGATCGATACGGTACCAATATTCCGATCTATGTGCTTAGTACCCAACCCAAACACACTAGTTGAATTGCCATCCACTAATGTTACAATGAAGACTTGACAAACTGAGACAATACATTGTGCTTACTGATCTTGTGATTAGAAGCTCCGAAGTCGATAACCCAAGGAATGCTCTCAGAAGAAGCAAGACAAATCGTACATAACTAAACAAGAATAGTTGTGGAGGATAAAGCATGGGTGGAACGATCTTTCAAAAGCTTAGCATATTCTTCCTTAGATAATATATAACTTTATCACCTGCAGTACTCGGCTCGAAATGGGTGGAAACAAACTCGGAGACATGACCTCAGAGCCATCATGAGCCAACCCGATTTGCCCAATTGGTTTACCAATAAGATCCCAACACTTAACAACTAGGCAGTTATTCCATCCACAATAACTATGAAAGTACGAGTTATTGATGCCCTAGAGGGGGGTGAATAGGACTATACAAAATATTTCGATATAATGCGGAATAATAAAACAAATACTCTCAAATGCTTAAGTATATTGAAATCTTGATTTCAAATAGTTCGTAAGACAACCTTCACCTAAAACATTTAGGTAGAACAACCTTATTTCACGACGTTTTTTAGATCAAAATATCAAACTTAGTAAGAGACAATCAATCACAAGGAAAGCATATAAAGAATTTAAACAATCGAAACAATGCACAAGGATATATATTGTTTGGTGCTTAACCCCACACCTACTCCACTCCCAAAATTACTAACCTCATAATTTTGGCTTTCACTATTTCAAGTTTTTTACATGGTCACCTTAACAACTTGATACAGTTTTTATGATTTTCACGGGCTATCACAACAAAACCCACTTTGTGATTTTCACGGGATCACCACAAAACAATCCGCTATAATTTTCGAGCTATCTCGGGAAATAAAAATAAAAAATGAAAGTAAAGTAAATACAGTACTTATCTTCAATTGGCGAGTCCAAGACATAACTATAGCTTAATTGCAGTGATCTTCTTTCTTGGGATATGGATGAAGCCATATATGTGTTCAACCTAAAAAGAATATAGGGATCTAATAAATTTTCAATGTAATAAACAATACCCTAATGCTGCAAATTCGATTCTCTGATTCTCAAGTAGAGTATGGATCACTCTATTAAAACCAAGGTGTTCCGTATACGTTACGATACACCCGTAAAGGCCGATACGTCTAAGGTAACGACCATGACCGTTACGCGATATGGAGGTGAAAAGAGGTGGTTAGTTTTTTGACACTGTATTAGCCGTTACGATGGTAGTAAAGGCCATTGTAGGGCATAACAACCGTTACTCCCTTAACGGTCGAAAATTGATCTTCTTTTTTTTCTATTTAAATTTATTTTTCTCCTCTCTTTCACTTTTCTCATTCCAAAAACTCTCTTATATCATTTTACAACAGATTTCAACCTCTTACTATAGCTTTTAAGATTAGAATTGTGGATTGAAGTGATTTGAGCGAATATATTCTCTGAGGGCCCTTTTTTCAAAAAAATGAAAAAGCAGTATTTATGCCTTTTTCTGATTTCTAGTTCTAATGCTTGATTGTTATGTATAAACATTAGAGACATAATCATATTAAACAATTCACTAGACAACTCGATACAACACTCTCACTAAAGAGTGGACCGTTACCTTTAGTGGACCGTTACACTACCATAAACATGTTCAAAACAAAAAATGAATACATATTTGAAATATTTACATTTTTCTTAATTTTCTAGATATTTTTTCAGAATTTTTTGGGCAAAAGAAAATTTTCAACTGTTACGGGGTTCGTAACGGTCGATACACCCCGTATCGGCCATTATGGCCAATACCCGTATCGGTAATTGGGATGACTGTTACAGCCATCATTACCAATACGGAATGCCTTGATTAAAACATATTAAACTAACTTGAGAAAGAGAATAGAATTAACTAAATCAAATATAAGAATTACCGCACAAATAGCTTAAGGAGGCTTGGACTTTCACTCTTTTCTTAAGAAGATGGATCTATAATTTTTGTGTCTAATGAGTGAGAGAAAGTCTCTGTTTATAGCCAAGGATTTGGAAATTCAACTGGCCAATTTTAGATTTGATTGGCCTAATTCCAACGAATCTTTGGATTTCACAGGATAAGATCTTTCAAAAATTTGGCTAGCCCAAGCAACTCAGTTCAGCTGGCCGAATACATGGTTCGGCTGGCCGAATCTCCCTGAGATCCAAAAATCTAATGTTGCTGAAAACTTGACCAAACACTTCGGACCGAACCCAAGGTTGGGTTGGCCGAACTTGATGCGAAAAATCTTTATCTTGTTGTAAACTTGCCCGAAATATGTTGGGTTAGCCGAAGGTAGTTAGGCTAGCAGAACCAGAAGTCGAGATGGCCCAACTTCAATGTATTTTACTTAGAATTATGTTCATTATGATACCATGTGAAATACACCTAACTTAAAGCCAATCTAAGGTTATACCACTTGATGGTTGACACATTGAGATGCTTCAAACTTTGAACCAAGTCAACATAAAGCTTGCAATGATGAGTCTTCCTTAAGATGCCCATCTAGTCTTTACGTAATCTTCATGAGTCGTCGAAGAACATCTTCATGAGTACTTGTGATCTATTAGAGACTACGAAATTTGACAATCTTAACTGTACTTTAAGTATAAGCACTTACAATCTCCCCCTTTGTCAATTTCGTTACAAATCAAAATCATACACAACTCATTATACAACATTACAACTTCTCACAAACTCATCATACAAAATATGTTCTGGTTCAAAAGATCATCTGTACACGACCTGTAGTATCATATCTTGATGTTCTTACTTGATGCTCCCCCTTAGAATATGCATCAGTAGCTCCCCCAGAGTACTTGATCAAGGAGAATATATATATATATATATATATATATATATATATATATATATATATATATATATATATATATATATATATATATATATATATCCAATTTTTCACCATACGCAATCTAATGCAAAAAAATATAACCTCAAAACATTCATGCATTAAAGAAATCAAGATTGATATATATCCTGAATATCATAATCTCTCCCCCTTTTTGTCGGAAGTTGACAGAGGAAGAAAGAAATCAAAAGATGCATAATAGAAGGCATAACTAGCAAAGATAATGTTATAACTAATAAGATCATCCAAATGTACAATGACAATCATCTAAGAAATCTAGAGATAAATCGAAGGAGTAAAAAAGTTATTACAGACCATAATGGATAAATCATTCTGATTCAGAGGACGGTGCAGGCATCTCAGGATCATTAATCTTCAAACTCCTATTGAAGCGATGAAAGTACTTTTTGACGTACTTCATGTGTTGTTTTTGAGTTTGATGGAGTAAATCTTGGGATACTTGTAAAGCGTCCACCTTCTTCTCTAAACTCTCCAACCTATCACCAAATTGAGAAGGCTAGAAATTAGAATCATTCATGTCTTCTGACTCTTCTAAATCAGCAAAGATGTCGTCCATGTTAACGTCACCTACAGGATCTTCTTCCTGGTCGCCTTGCTGCTCAGGCCTCAGATCTAACTTCATCATGTTCAAGTTTGCATTACCAAATGGGAGTTCCGATTTCGGTGCTTCGATCGCAGGAATTTGAACATTAAAGTGCAAAGCAAAGGAAGTCATGATGAATGCCAAAAGGAATAGAGTCATGATGTGGATGGAGGCGATATTGAATAATTAGGAAGGAAATCAAAGATGGAAGACAAATACGAATACCGGATGCAACAGCATGCATGACACGCATCATGAAGAGAGTAAGATCGGTCTTATTCCCTGCCCTGGGATAAACACTAGACGTGAAGATGCGATGAAGAACGCGGTATTTTGGAAGTAAATTATAAGTGGGGAGAGAGTTACCGGACCGTCATTAGGTGTCAAAACCACATAATACTCGGGTAAGAGTTTCTTTCCGTATTACTCGTATCTTCAGAAAGACTATGAATTGGTACCCCATCATCCACCATCTCAATGTCCATAATGGACGATATGATGGAGGGCGTTATAATGATAGTTTCTTCCATAAATTGAATAGTAAACATTAAGTTATTGGAAGAAACTTCATTAATGGATGCGTACATCCCTTGTGCAATGGACCAGTAAGTCGCCCCGCCCCATTTCAAAATGTTCTCCCATCCTACCTCGGAGAGAAGTTCAACTAAACCATATTGAGCAATGTAATCAACATTAACTGAATGCTCAATAATGATATTTTGTGAGCAGAAATCCCATATATTCTCCGGATCATCCTCCGGCGCACGAATGGTCCGCACGACCCGAGGAGCGGAGCAGGAAGAGGAACCGGAATGGGGTCTATGAACGGTGCGCTTACTCTGATATTCCTTGAAAGAAAATGTACAAAAATAGACAAATGGGGGATGGGTTTGAATAAAATGCAACGAAGAACTTAAATCTAAAAAGAAAATGCAAATAAACCACTTACATGGGAGCTAGGATGATGGGTTGGCCGAAGGAAGCACCGGCTAACCGAGGAAGAAGAGGCGGAAATGAGGGGTTTTGGAGTTTTTCCCCCTTTTAACCCATTCCAAGCGCAATTCGGCTAGCCTGAGCACGTGCTCGGCTGGACGAATTGGTCGGTCAGCAATGGGCTGGCCAAACAACCCAAATTTTTGCAATTTTCCAATAATTCTTTTTATGCAAATAAAAATAATAAGAATATTAATGCAATAAGGAAAAAATAACATAATCCAATGTCATGTTTTAAATTAGTGAATTTGACATTGTCTGGGGGTTTTGTTAGAATATCTGCAAGTTGTTTCTCAGTGTGAATGTATTCAAACATAACAGTCTTGTCTTCAACTAGTTCTCGAATATAATGATATTGTATGTCGATGTGTTTTGTGCGAGAATGTTGAATAATATTTTTAGAAATGTTTATTGCATCGGTATTATCACAATATAGATTCATAGTGTCCTGATCAATACCATAGCCTGCTAACATGTGTTTCTTCCACATTAGTTGCGTGCAAACATTTCCTGCCGCAATATTTTCAGCTTCTGCAGTGGATAACGACAGTGAATTTTTCTTCTTGCTCATCCAAGAAACAAGGCCATATCCAATATAAAAACATCCACTGGATTTTCTGTCATAAATATTACCTGCCCAGTCAGCATCAATGTATCCAGCTATTTGTAGAGATGTATCATGTGGATACCATAATCCTAAGTTAGCAATATTAGCAACATGTCTGATAATTCTTTTAACAACGGATAAATGAGATTCTTTAGGGTTAGATTGATATCAAGCACATATCCCAACACTAAAGAAAATGTCAGGTCTGCTGGCTGTTAAGTACAATGAACTACTAATCATGCTACGGTAAAGACGAGAATCAACACTTTTACCTGATTCATCTTTAGACAGTTTGAGTGTTGTAGCCATGGGTGTTTGAAAATTTTTACCGTTCTCAAAGCCAAATTTCATCGCTAGATTCATAGCATATTTGGTTTGAGAGATAAATATCTCATCTTTAAGTTGTTTCAATTGGAGACTAATGAAATAATTTAGCTCACCAACCATACTCATCTCAAATTCTGATTTCATCGAATCTGCAAACTTAGAAGAGAGGTCAGTATAAGTAGATCCATAAATAATATCATCTACATATATTTGTACAATCAACATATCTTCATTACATTTTTTTATAAATAAGGTTTTATCAACACTCCCCATTTTAAAATTTTGACTAAGTAGAAATTTAGTCAGTTTTTCATACCATGCTCTTAAGGCTTGTTTTAAACCATACAGAGCCTTTTTAAGACGGTATACATTATTAGGAAGTTTGGAATCTCCAAAGCCCTTAGGTTGTTCAACATTTACTTCCTCGTTTAAGTCACCGTTTAAGAAGGCATTTTTTACATCCATATGGTACATTTTGAAATTTTTATGACATGCAATTGAAATAAATAATCTGATAGATTCAAGACAAGCGACCGGTGCAAAGGTCTCATCATAGTCAATCCCTTCAATTTGAGTGTAATCTTAAACAACCAATTGTGCCTTATTTCTTATAATATTACCTAATTCATTAGATTTATTTTTGAAAATCCATTTTGTTTCAATCACATGTTTGTCAGAAGGTCTAGGCACCAGATACCAAACATCATTTATAATAAATTAATTTAATTCATCTTGCATATCCAAAATCCAACTTTCATCAGCTAGGGCTTCATTTACATTAGTCAGTTCTATCTAGGAAGTGAAGCAAACATGATTACATAAGTTTTCTAACTATCTTCTGGTTTGAACACTAGTGCGAGGGTTACCAAGTATTTGATTAGTCGGATGATCCTTGACTAATTTAATCTCAGTTAATTTTGATTTTGATGATGGTTCAAATTGATTGATGTCAGTAATTTCATCATCTTGATCAAGTTTGGGTGTGACAATTTGATCATCGATA
Organism: Magnolia kwangsiensis; assembly: GCA_037074715.1. Classification (NCBI taxonomy): domain Eukaryota; kingdom Viridiplantae; phylum Streptophyta; class Magnoliopsida; order Magnoliales; family Magnoliaceae; genus Magnolia; species Magnolia kwangsiensis. The sequence goes on from CM073581.1 coordinate 2,005,952, forward strand.
ACAACATTTATAGATTCTTGTATCACCCTAGTTCTTTTATATGCTCTACTCTTTAAAGTGTATCCTAAAAATATACCCTCATCGCTTTTAGCTTCAAATTTTCCCAAATGTTCCTAATCTCGTAAAATGAAGCACTTGCTTTCGAAGGTACGAAAATATTTCACATAAGGTTTTTTTATCAAACCAAAGTTCATAAGCTGTTTTATTTTTACCTGCTCTTATATAAACACGCTTAATAATATAGAAAATGGTATTAATAGCTTCAGTCCATAGGTTTTTAGCTAATTTGAGGCTGTTAAGCATAACACTCGCCATTTCTTATAGAATTCTGTTTTTCCTCTCAGCAACTCCATTTTGCCGAGGCATTTTAAGAGCAGAAAATTCATGTAATATTCCATGGTCATTATAGTACTTCTCAAAATTTCTGTTCTCAAATTCAGTGACATGGTCACTTCTTATTCTGATTACAGAAAGTTCTTTTTTGGTCTGGATGCGTTTAGTTAACTTTTTTACTTCGTCAAAGGCATCTAACTTTTCTCTTAGGAAGGCTACCCATGAATATCTAGTGTAGTCATCTAATACAACTAGAAAGTATTTCTTTCCACCACTACTCTGCATTCAAGTTAGTCCAACTAAGTCCATATGGGGTAGTTTAAGAGGTCTTGAAGTGGCTAAGGAGTTCACCTTTTTGTGACTACTAATTTATTTGCCTATTTGACAGGCACCACATACTTTATTTTCTACCTTTTTCAATTTGGGTAGACCACGTAGATGATCTCTCTTGCTCAATTTATACAAGTCTCTATAGTTTATATGTCCAAGACGTTGATACCAAAGTTCAGTTTCGTCGGTTTAAACCATGTAACAAGAATGATTTGTAGAGCAAGAGTCATCAATGATATAGCAATTTTCAGAGGTTCTTCGACCATTTAAAATTATATGACCTTCATTGTTATTTATCTAACATCCGTGATCTGAAAATTTTACATTATGATTTTTATCACAGATTTGAGATATGCTCAGCAAATTATGTTTTAGTCCTTCAACATATAGCACATCTTTAAAGATAAGTAGATTTGGAAGTTTTACATTACCTATTCTGATGATCTTGCAGTTACTACCATCTCCAAATGTAACTGAGCCGCATCAATTTGATTGATGTCTGATAGAATCAGCTTATCACCTGCCATATGTCTAGAACATCTACTATCCAGGTACCATCTTGAATGGCTACTCGCTTTGAAAGCTATGTGGATAACAAGTCACTTATCTTTTGGAACCCATTTCATTATGGTTTTGGGTTTAGGAGGATCTCTTACTATTCGTGGTGTTTGGGAGTAAGAGTTTTTCTTGTTTCTACTTACTCTATTATTTCCAAAGTTGGATTTCAAGAGCTCTTTAAGCAGATCCATCATCTTATCTATTAGAGAAGTATTATTATTTCTCCTTTGAAATTTATGATAGTTGGCATTAGTTTTTAGATTAGAAGTTTTTTTAAAGGATTTTTCGTTCTTTCTTCCTTTATAGTTTCTCCTTTAGACTTTGAAGATTCTCCTTTTACAAATATGGGAGCAGATTTTTTAGATTTTTCTATGCAACTTTTGATATATCTGAAGCCAGATTTGTCACCACTTCAGCGAGATGCAATTAATAATTTTTCAAGTTTCTCGTTTCCTTGGGTGTATTTCCAAGTATCTTTTGAAGTCTTAAGGGAAGCAACTTCTAATTTTAAATTCTCATTTTCAATTTTGAGATTTTGATTTTCAAAAGTTTTCAAACTAAAATCCAATTTGGTTTTCTCAAAACAATCAAAACAATGAGATTTTTCCAAAACTGATTTTTCAAGTTCTAATTGAAGTTTAACAAAGTTTTCTTTTTGAATTTTCAGTTTAGCAACAATCTTACAACTTTCTTTATATAGGCCATTATAAGCAATTTAAAGATCTTCATTTTCAGAATCACTTTCAGGACTTACATAGTCAGAAGTTTCACATTCATCTGAAAAAGTGATTCTAGCTATGGTTATGAAAGCCTTTTGATCTTTCTTGGTTTCTTGGTTTGATTCATTAGTTTCTAAATTGGATTCAGATTATGATGATTCATCCCAAGTGGCAATCATGCCTCTTCTTCTAGATTTATCCTTTTCAGGATATTTTGAAGCTAGATGCCCATATTCAGAACAATTAAAGCATTGGGTGTATTTAGATTTTGATTTCCAAAAATTTGGATTTCCTTTTCTTTTGTCAAACGGTTTTTGAAAATCTGATCTATTTTTATTTTTGAAAATTCTATAAAACTTTTTAGCCAACATTGCCATATCATCTTCATTATCAAAATTTGTATCTTTAGATTTAGATTTAGAGGATTTAAGGGCTATGTACTTATTTTTAGGAGCTTTGAAATTCAGCTCATAGGTTTGTAAAGATCCAACTAATTCCTCAACCTTCATAACATCGGTATCTCTCAATTCCAGTATAGCAGCGACTTTGGAATTGAACCTGTCAAGAAGTGATAACAGTATCTTAACACGAACCTTGCTTTCAGGGACTTTTTCTCCAAGACCCCACATCAAATTAACAATGTCATTTAGTTTCATGTAGAAGTCCATGAATGACTCACTTTCTTCCATACGAGTTTCCTCAAACTTAGTTGTGAGAATTTGAATCTTCGACTTTTTGACAATGTTAGTCCGTCCATGTGTCATTTCCAAAATATCTCATGCTTGTTTTGTTATATCACAAGAAATGATTCTTTTGAATTCATCTGGTGATAAAGCACAAGTAATTGCATTTAAGGCTTTTGCATTAGCGCTGCTTTCACTTTTCTAAACGATAGTCCAAAAAGTATAAGCGGTTTTTTTCATGAACGTAGTTCCATCCTCGGCCAATGCTTCCATCATTGGAGGTGTCCATTTGGTTACAATGGCTTGCCACACACTTTCATCAACAAATTTGAAGAAAAATCTCATTCTGACTTTCCAATAGGAATAATTTGAGCCATCAAAGGGATGTGGCTTGGTAATGGACAGACTATCGAAATTTGACATTCTAATAACTCTGGATCTTGCTCTAGAAAGTTAATCCCAAAAAAAAGCAAGCTCACTTTGATACCACTTGAAAGTACAAGCTATAGATGTCCTAGAGGGGAGGTGAATAGGACTATACAAAATATTTCGATATAATGCAGAATAATAAAACAAATGCTCTCAAATGCTTAGAGTATTGAAATCCTGATTCAAATAATTCGTAGGACAACCTTCACCTAAAACATATAGGCAGGACAACCTTATTTCACGACATCTTTGATATCAAAATATCAAACTTAGCAAGAGACAATCAATCACAAGGAAAGAATATAAAAAATTTAAACAATCACCACAATGCACAAGGATATATAATAGTTCAGTGTTTAACCCCACACCTACTCCACTCCCAAAATTGCTACCCTCGTAATTTTGGCTTTCACTATGTCAAGGTTTTCACAGGGTCACCTTAACAACCTGATACAGTTCTCATGATTTTCACAGGCTATCACAACAAAATTCACTTTATGATTTTCACAAGATGACCACAAACAACCCGCTGAGATTTCTAGGCTATCTCAGAAAAAATCCAAAATGAAATGGAAGTAAATACAGTACTTATCTTCAATTGGCGAGTCGAAGACGTAACCGTAGCTTGATTGCAACGATCTTCTTTCTTGGGATATAGATGAAGCCGTATATGTGTTCAATCCAAAAAAAAATATAGGGATCTAATATATTTCCAATGTAATAAACAATACCCTAATGCTGCAAATTCGATTATCTAATTCTCAAGTAGAGGACGGATTACTCTATTAAAACAGATTAAACTAACTTAATAAAGAGAATAGAATTAGTTAAATCAAATATAAGAATTACCGCACAAATAGTTTAAGGAGGCTTGGGACTTTCACTCTTTTCTTGAGAAAATGAATCTATAATTTTCGTGTTTAATGAGTGAGAGAAAGCCTCTATTTATAGCCAAGGATTTGGAAATTCAGCTAACCCAATTTTAGGTTCGGCTAGCCGAATTCCAACAATTGCGTCCCAATGGATCTTTGGATTTCGCGGGATAGGATCTTTCAAAAATTTGGCTGACCCAAGCCAAAATTTGGCTGATCGAACCCTCGGGCTAAGGTTTGGTTGGCCGAATCTCCCTGAGATCCAAAAATCTAATATTGCTAGAAACTTAACCGAACACTTTGGGCTAGCCGAACCCAAGGTTGGGCTGGCCGAACTTGATGCAAAAAATATTTATCTTGTTGTAAAATTGCCCGAAATATGTTGGGTTAGGTAGTTAGGCTAGCCGAACCAGAAGTTAGGTTGGCCCAACTCCAGTGTATTTTACTTAGAATTATGTTCATTATGATACCATGTGAAATACACCTAACATGAGGTCAATCTAAGGTTATACCACTTGATGGTTGATACATACAGATGCTTCAAACTTTGAACCAAGTCAACATAAAGCTTGTAATGATGAGTCTTCCTTGAGATGTCGATCTAGTCTTTATTTAATCTTCATGAGTTGTCAAAGAACATCTTCATGAGTGCTTGTGATCAATTAGGGACTACGAAATTTGACAATCTTAACTATGCTTTAAGTATAAGCACTTACAAACTACATTGTCAGTTACCAAGACCATCACTGTGGTTTTCACCGAAGTCTATGCCACAACCTCCCCACATTTTCCTGCCTCTAAAACAACCTCCCCCAAAGTCTATACCACCAAATCGTCCACCACAACCACCTTAACTTCATCTCTTCTACCTAATGTAGAACAAATGTAGACCGATCAGATGAGGACGAACTTTGTGCATTCATACTGGTTTATGTTGAACTCGAGCAAATGACTCTGGGGCAACATGGTTAGCAACTAATTTCATCTCCTTGGAAAGCCTCCTAAAACACAGGTAGGGACTAAGAAAGCTCTTTAGTTCTAGAGAGTATTCAAACCAGTATAAGAGCACCAAAAACCAGTGTTAACAATCAGAGAACTTGTTAAAAGCAGCTCTTTCTAAGACTATGCGCATTTTATGGTGGGTATTCTGGAGCCCATATATAGTGTTAAGCACTGTTTTAAATATTGACGATATCGGCCCGATATATCCCACGTTATATCTTGTATCCCACTTCTGCGATACAAAACACACAAGTAGTGCCAATATATCCTACATGGTCGATCCAGTGAGCATTTTCAATTTTGGATCCTTTTTTTTAAAAAAAAATTACGTTAAATCGGTGTACGTTAAATCGGTGTCAAATGGTTATAAATCCATTGGTTTTTCATGTTTTGCATCAAAAATCATGGAGTTGGAGCTTTGATTTTGATATCCATTGGTTCTTCATGTTCTCCATGTTTTTTTTTCGAAAATTTCCTTCAACCAGTTATCAAATAAGACTAATTTCGAAGTATTTGATGAAATGATCAGCACATACACTCTAATTTCGACATTTGAGTGTAGGTGGTCTGATTTGGGAAAATTTCAAAAAAACATCCAATTTCTCCCAAATTGTTTGCAACGTTGCACTACAAACATGAACATGTATGAGGATTGATCTACTGATTTTTTAAGTCCTTGTCAATTTTCAGAAAAATAAAAATCATTTTTAAAGTAAAAATTAATAGAATATTATTAAATTTTTATTTTTTTTTGAAATTCCCTTCAACTAGCTGTCTATTGAGACTAATTTCGAAGTATTTAGGAGTGTTTGATGAAATGATCATCACATACACTCTAAATGTCATCCATTCAATATGAATATAGTTGCATTAGTGAAGTTAGGCAGTGCATAAAAACCTATTATGTGCACTTCTTTTTTGAGATATTATTATTTAAAAGTGTGTATTAAGGTCTTTTTTAACAATCCCTAAAGTTTCATTGAAAATTCAACTATTTTCCCAATGTTTCCCAAAAAGTACGATAAATTACCTTATACAAACGATATATCCCATGCGATAACCTATACGTATCTGTATCCCAAGGATACGATACATAACGGGATACCGATATTTCAAACACCGGTGCTAAGGATGGTGGAGAATGAGACATCCATTTATGGGTTTCAAGTACGAGTTCATGTGGCACATGAAAGGCATCATCAAAGCTAAATCCCCAAATGCATATCAATGGTGCACGCAAGCATTGATGAATGATTGGAAAGGACTCTCGAGCACCTACTTCACAAGGCTGATAAGTGATTAGATTTAATTCTTTATATGTTTCAAAACTTTGATAATTGCTTGTATAGTATACAATTGTATAGTTATTTTCATGACACTAATATGTGAATATGCACATAACATGTTGGGTTTCAGTCAGTGTTCGCATTGCCGACGAATTGTCGATAATATCCCCATTTTTCGTTTCTCTCTGGATTATCGGCGAAATATCGGCGATACCTTCAATAATTTTGGATTTTTTCCGACAAAATAGGTAAAATGCGAAAAAAATCGAAAAAAAACCCTTTGATTTCGGTAATACCTGGTTGATGGTTGATCAGAACTCGGAAGAAGAGAATCTCGTGGGCAAAAATCGACAGCGCTCGTCTCGTGTGACTCACAAATACATGATTTTGGCAAAAAATCAGGGATTTCGGGAGATTGTTTGAAACCCTCGGTCGAAAATCGCTCCTCTTCGCCGAAAACCCCTCTTCGTAGAGAAATCCCCTTTTCTCTTTTTTGTTTTTTTTTTCCTTTTACGCTTTAGAACTACGGAAGCAAACCGAGCGTATGGTGTGCTTTAGCGTACTGAGTAAACTTTCTGGGCCCACTGTGAATGTATATGATTTATCCACGCCGTCCATTCATTTTTCTAGTTCATTTCAGGGGTAAATCCCAAAATTAAAGCATATCCACAGCTCCAGTGGACCACACCACAAGAAACAATGAGAATAATGATTTTCACCGTTGAAACCTTCTTAGGCCCCACAGTGATGTTTATTTGTCATCAAACCTTTTTTTAAATATAAAAAGGCATGGATGAAGGGTTAAAATAAATATCAGCTTGATTCAAAATTTCTGTGGCCACCAGGAAGTTTTTAATGATATGCTTTCAATTCACATAGTTTACTGTGGGTGTGGTCCAATGAAGATTTGAATGTGGTTCATTTTTCGGATCACGCACTAAAATAAGCCTTCATATATGATGGACGGTGCAGATGTAAGGTACATACTTCATAAGGGGTCCCACAGTTAGGGATCCACCAGAAACGAATTGGTTGTTGTACCTCACACCAGCTATATAGCTGCTATAGGTACATGTCGTGCGAAGACGAGCACTGACGCTCCTCAAGCTCCGAGTTGTACGAACGGTTCAAAGGAGATCAAAGTTACATCGGCTCCACAGTGATGTATTTGTTATATCTACACCGTTCATCTGTTTTTAGAGTTTATTTTAGAGCATTATCCAAAAAATGAATCATATCCAAAGATTATATGGACCACACCATAGATAGCAGCGGAGATAATGATTTTCACCGTTAAACAATTTGTAGGGCCCACCATAACGTTTATTTTACATCCAACGTGTACATAAAAACACAAATATTTGAATGAAGAGGAAAAATAATTTTCATATTGATCCAAAACTTCTGTGACCCAAAAAGGGTTTCAATGGTAAACATTCAATGCCCCACTGGTTTTTGCAGTGTGGTCCACTTGATAGTTATATCTGTCTTATTTTTCATCTAAAGGCTTAAGACGAGCTCTTCAAATGGATGAACAGTTTGGATATAACACATACCTCATGATCAAACCCACATAACTTGATGATGTCATTATGAGATACACTAGCTAATCCACATCTGGACTGCGCCAGAACTGAAGTGAGTTGCGTACTGAGTAAACTCAGTGGGCCCCTTGTAATTGTGAATTTTATCCACTCAGTCCATCCATTTTATTAGATGATTTTAAGGCACAAACCAAAAAATGAAGCATATCCAAAGCTTAGGTGGACCACACCACATGAAACTGTGTGAATTAAATGCTTACCATTGAAAATTTCTTGGGGCCACAAAAGTTTTGTATCAACCTGATATTTCTGTTTTTTATTCATCCATGTCCCTGTGATCTTATGAACGTTTGAATGACAAATAAACATCATTGGACCCTATGAAGATATCAATGGTGGAAATTATTATTACCAATGTTTCACATGGTGTGGTCAACTTGAAACTTAGATAAATTTATTTTGGTTATTATTAGAATAATTTCTTATGGAAATGTATGCTTTTTTAGGCCCCATTAAATGAAAACTTATTATTTAATACATTTTTTTTTACAAATATTTAATTTCTAAATATGCAAATATGTACAAATGTGTATTTAGGCATGTCCTGAAGTTTCATTAAAAAATTTCACCGTTATCTCCATGTTTTCGCATTTTTCTCCGAATTTCCGGTTATCGGCGATATTATCGACGATAACGATATTATATCTTTATCTCTGGCCAGCGAAACTTGCAGCAATACTGACAACTCGAACACTGGTTTCAGTATACTTCTTAAACCCAAAGTAGGACTACAATCATAGACTTAATAAGGACAACAACTTAAAAAGGGCGCTTCACGAAGTCAATAAGAAGTGATTCCCAATTCTCTCGAGAAAGCATATTTCAAGAACAAGGTAAATTGTTGTCTCTTGCATTTAATTCTTGTCTTTCCTGCCATGCAGTATACTAACGATTACTATTAAATGCCTACAATATAGCATCACATTTCAAGTGCGATGGACATGTTTGGGTCTGAGGTCACGAGAAAGTCAAGGAAGACAAAGATGTCATGTGAGTTGTTGCATGCAAGCTCGCTATAAGTTTGTTTCCATGATTTAAAATTACATATGGAGTTACAATCAAAAAATTATCAATTCACAAATGAATAGTGGGCCATGTATGGGAGTGACTGCGAGATCTTGTAGCAACTAGCTATCTGCATGCTCACACAAACGGTGTCATCACCACCGTGTGAGCAGAGTTGGAGCGGGTTCTCTCTCATTCACATGAATAGGTGGAACAAGATGTGTTACAAGATGTGCTAGAAGTTAATATTCTACTACAACATAGAGCTTTAGGAGAGGTTGTTATAGGCAGAAGGAGCAAGAAGAGCAAAAGACCCACTGGATCTCATGATGATAAGTCAAAATACATTCTACAAAGGAGATATGAATGACCCACTTTACAAGTAGGTTAGGTCAAATGACAAAGATAATGCAGATTGGCAACTGGAACCGACAATAGCCAAGGCAACATCACAAAAGATCGATGTTGATGCAGTTGTAACAATGATGGTGATGGTAGTCGCGACAGGGGTCACGATGGCAATCATGTCCCTAACGAGAATCAAAGTCAGAGGCCTCTTAGCCCGTTCAATGGAGAAAGCAATTTTGAACATGTTATATAAAACGAAAACCATGGTTCTCATCTTGTCACGGCACTGGCTCTCAGTTGAAAAATAAGTACAATAGCATTGAGGACTCTTTAGCACAAAGCATGCGGTCCATGGACGTTAGTGGCGGGTAGAGTAGCTCTTAACTTCATACCATGGTATGAGTAAAGATCATATGATTATGGATCGCATAGATATGCAACAAGCGACTCCAGCTGTTATGGTATACAGTCATTCAACTAAGGATACGGGCACGAGTATGCTTATGCATGCAAGCAGGGATGTCCAGGGTATGGTTATTGGGCAGCAGAAGTTTCATAAATGCATGCCCCTTATACAGCTCTAGATCAACATCAACCATAAACAATGGCCAAACGGTACCAATAGATGGCATATTGATCTTGTTTAGAGAGGATGAGTATTAGAGATAATGTGACTTGGATACAATATTGTCAGTTCGTGAAGGAGCCATACTGTGATAGCCCAGTGGAGATAGAGATGATGACTTTAAGCTGCCACATAACTCCATATGGGACTGAGCCACAACCACAAAGGTGTATTAAGGGCACATCAAGGTATCTTTTCACTTTTTTTTACTTTAGAATGAATTGGTTGTGTTTTCATACATGTCTTCCATAATTTATAAATTATATGAAATGATTTTAATATAGTTGCATAATTGATGCAGGACAATTAACCACTGGCTTTAAAAGCTCGAATAGCTGGAGCATGGCGAATTAATCCCTTTATCTCATAGCCCAGGCCCCACATCTCATGGGTTAGGACCTCAACCGAACCCCCCTCATGGGCCCCAAATCACATGGGTTCCGCCTCACACGGCCCGCCCACCCCAAGCGTGTCCCTGCATCCCACAAGCTACCCCACTCGAGCCCGATGTGAAATGCCCCAGCATTAATAATTTGTCTGATAGCACATAGTTTAGGACCATATACAAAGGAAATTTATTATGCGTACTTGTTTTTTTGTGATCTTTCCAATTCTAAGTGTGTGATGATATATTTTTTAACATCTTTTGAAGTTTCATACATTTCCCAAAAATAACGATACATTACACAATTACACAATACATGCGATATTTCCCACGTGATACCCAATATGTTTCCATATCCCGCAGGTGCGATACATGCATTAACACCGATACTTAAATCACTGGTTATTACGATCCACGATCGTGGTATTAGATTGTTTGTATGGTACTAAATAAATCGAAGTTTAAAGAAGCTCTATATTGTAAATACAAATTTGTATACAACTAAATCAATAGGAAGAGTTTAGGAAATTTTTGGGTCATTATGAATGGCGGTCTGGACCAGAAATGACACCTGTATTCTGGACTGTGATTCAAAATGGAAAAAGTAGGAGAATTTTATGATGTAGGTAACATTGACACAGAAGCACCTGGGAAGCATTGTCACGAGAAAATATTACAAATCTGAAGTACATGGTTATATTTAATTAAATGTTGAATTACCAAGTTAGTAGGTGTGCTTGTAGCAATCATTAGCATTGAAAACAATAAACGTATAAATTGATTCATTGAAAAGTAGTCAATTGAATGATGGTAGCAACAAAGGGTTAGGTTATGGAGATTGGAGTAGGATCAAAACCTTGGATAGAAGATCCCCACCAATGAGATCTAACCTCACACCCAAACAACTTGGTCTAAAAACAACATCTAACCTTCCTAACTGGGAGGGGCCATATACTACAAGGAATAAACTTGATTAATTTCCCCTTCATCACCCATTGATCCATGCAAACACAGAGAACATGCATCAAGTATGCAACTTCTACTGCCATAGAACGTAGGGAGATGAGGCCTAGCAAAGCGAGGAGTCCAAGCACCTCCAGCATCATGAATGTCTCTTTCAAAGTCAACATGCCAAAGATTACCCTTGTTAATCATTACCATAGCAATACCACTATAATTAGAGTCTGCCTAGGAAAACTAAACATCAAAATACACCAGAGTTGTCAATGTGTTAGAGAAACATGAGCTAAGCATTGGATTAACATTTTTTTTTTAATTTGGTGTGCGGTCAACTGGCCAGCAACATCTGAAATTTTGTTCAAGTACTCCATGTACAGATATCCAACAATTTTGTATGGATATTGGAAAGTGCTTTGAGACTTATGAATGGAGAAGGAAAGTTATTAAATATAAAAAATTATAAAAATGCATACAGAGTAGTATGGAGGGTTATGTAAAGAATAATGATTTGCAACTTCTTTTCCTAGACAATAATGAAATTTTAAACAAAAGAACTAGAAAACAACATGAGGTTAAGGATGAGAAATCTTCTTCCCAATTCAAGGATTGAGACTAAAGCTGGGTCAGGTTCATAGAATTGGGCAGCCTACCCAGCCCATTCACCCTTACTTTCCATGGTCCCACGCTCCCAATACAGAAACCAATCAAGCACCCAACCCAAAAAGTATTGAGACTCAAATCCCAATGGAATAATCTCAACTGAAGCCTTCACAAGATGTACCAATTATGAGCAGTTACTAGAATCAAACCAATAAATTAAGCAAATTAAAAGTGCTTAAATTTACCCAGGCCTCAGCCAATTCCATCAAACCAAGAAAGAACCCAACTCTAGATAGCCAACACAATGAATGAAAAGGGAATCCATTATCTCCTCATTCCAGGAACATCAAGCAGCCATCTGTGATTGGCGATTTCCTTCTTTCCCCCATTCTTTCAAACTCATCAATACAACATCCATCGGAAGTAATGAGGCTTAGAGCCCATCCGTCATAATCCTCTAGAAGACATCATGTGCCAGTTCTAAGCAGTTATTGGAAGTCCAGTTGTGGTGTTCTTTCAAAATGAACCAAACGCTAAACAATAGAAACAACTACCAGAACATACTACACTCCCTTCCCACTGACCCACACTGTCAAGATAGAAAGAAGGCTTCAATTACCCCAGGAACATAGCCGACACATAGGCACAACAAATGAAAAGGCAATCCACTCTCTCCACAGTCCTCAGGCACATAGTGTAAGACTGTTAAGGATGACTTGAAAACTATACACGTTAGCTTCTTTATCAGCTGTTGAGCAATTTCTTCATTTTATTGCCAATCGGGATACAAACTAATAACTGAATTCCACACAAACTTCAACTCTCATCAATTAGAAACATACTTTTACATTATCAACAGGAAATATGTAACAACAGTTTCCCCCACCAGAGAATGAATAAGCAGATAACAGTTATATTACTCACAGTTCTGCAGAAACTAAAGTGTACCCAATTTAAAAATAGCCAAAATATCAGCTTATGCAATTGCTAGGCATATGTAATTAATAAATTACATTATCGATCAACAAAAATAAATTATAGCTAATCAACGAAGTTATAAGATTAATTAGATCAAACCCAAAAGCATTTAAATAACACCACGAACAACAATAGAGAATTCAACTCACATTGTCATCCACGGCACAAATACAACTCACGTCTACTTTAAATCGCCCTTCAACTCATCCGAATCAGAATCACTAGCATTATAACCTAAAAGTAAAACAATAATCAAGATCCCACAAACAAAGAAACCACTACAAGAAAGTCAGCAAAAAAGGGGACAAATAACAATAAGCACTCACCTGGGTGCTTATCGCTAACCTTCCAAACTGAGGAACGACTCTTGGAAGCTTTTGTAAACCAAGCCCTTCCCTGAAATCCATAATAATGGAATTAGGAAAGGAAAAAGTAAAACATGTCTCCAAGTCTAAAAGCCCAACTCTCATAACAGAGATATCAATCTTCCACAATCCAATCTCCAATCATACAAACCTATCAACATCATCATCATTGTCATCATCTAAGCCTTATATCAATTGATTGGGATCCACTGCATGAATCCTATTCTGCAATTCCATTCTATCAAGGGCCATACCTTCAATTAGAACATAGGTCAAGTCTTTTCTTACAACCCTATCAACATAAAAGAAATGAAAATCTACAAACTTGCCCCAAGTCATTTAACATCTACAAAATTTAATAAATAGATAATGCCAATCTCCAAAACGCAAATAATGAAATATAAAAACTAAAAAGATCCCAAAAAAAAAAAAAAAAAAATGTCAGAAAGTCTAAAACCCCATACACTAATAACATCAAAAGCCCAAACTCCCCAATCAAGAAACTCTAACTTGCAACTTAAATTTAGAAAACTTAAATAGATGGGGTTTTAATGGGAAAATCCTCTCTAATTATGATTTCTCCAAATAAACCCTTGACTAGGTAGAATTCCCAAATGTCGGAGGTCAAATGTCACATTTACCCCTCGTCAAGATTAACCGTTTGAATGTTTAGAAATTTGCTGCAACTTCAAGGCCACCGTCCCCATCTATTCTTAATTTCTAATTATAATATTATATTTTCTATCATTCTTACCTAATCCATTCAAATTCACCAATCAAATTCAATCTTTCCAGCAATCTTTCTTCAACTCTTAAGAAAATCACTCCAGTCCCATTTTTCTCCAAATCCATGAAAACCCACCAAACAATGATCATCTTCTTTGAGCAATCTCCCTGCAAATACAAGAAAACATTCGTCACCATCTATTTCTGCATGGGTGTTATGTCATGCCTCGTGCAGCTCAAGAAATCATCACCCACCTATTTTAATCTCAATTCCTTTGCCATTTTTCTCCTAATTCATGAGAACCCATCAATCAAACTTGAACCTTGTATCAGCAATCTCTCTGTAATTCCAAGAAAACCATCATTGCCAATCCACCATTCACTCAAAACTTTCAAATACTCTTTTTTATGCCCTTTTTTTCTGCAAAACAATGGAAACCCATCAACCGAAAAAAATGCTGCTTCTCCTATAGCAATTGAAAAACAATCAACCCCAATGCTACTTTTCAGCCTTTGAAACAAAGGTCTCTGCAATTCCAACAGTATCCATCAAGCAAAAGTCAGCTTTTCCAGCTTTGTTAGCACAATGAAAGCAAGAACAAAGTTTAAAAACAGATTTTCTACACATGTTCTGCCACTTTGGATCATATTTCTGCAATTTTCATAAGTGCCCAGCAGCAATTGCTCTACCATTATTTAGGTTCTATCAGATCAACTGCATGACATCCCATTCAAAACAGAATATCAATTGTAATTTTTTTTCTTTCTTTTCTAAGAAAGACTCTAGCAGAGTGTGATGCACAATCAATAAATATTTTATGGACAAGGGTTCGAAACGAGGAGGGAAACATGTTAAATAATTGAAAATGGTTAAGAAACACGGGGGGAAAACAAGAGGATGATGGAAAGGTAGAATTTCACAGTACTGATAGGTTCTCACGAATAAAATAGAAGAGTTAATTATGACAAACCGCCCGTCTTTGGGTCGAATTTTGAAAATACACCTGCTTTTAAAATACTTAAAAAGTAAACCGCCTACCTTCTAAAAAGACATTGAAAAAACCACCTATTTGACTGTGACTAATGACAAGAGATGGAAAAGCACCGTTAAGGCCTTGAAAAGTCTACTTTGCCCCCAAAGCCATTAATTTTCACAATTGTATCCCCATTATTTGAGGCAGGCATGCGAAAGAGTTTATGGGGCCCACCTTTATGGATACAAGTGATCAATGTTGTCCATCTGTTTCATAAGCCCATTTTAGGCCCTGAGCCCAAAGAATGACTTAGATTTGAATCACAGGTGGGGCCTAGAAAGGTTTCAATGGGGGTCATTCTTTGGACCATGAAATGGATGTCTAGTGCGGTCCACTTGAGCACTGTATCTGCCTCAATTTTAGGGTCATTATGATCTGGAAAAAGGATGGACAATGTAAATTTTTCACAAACACCATGGAGGCCCCACCTAGCTTTTGGCCTAAGTCTGAGGAGCAGAGTAGGAGTAACCCTGGCCTCACCAAATACATTGTGGCCCTAACAGTGGAGCCCACCTTGATACATGTATTGTAAATCCACACCGTCCAACCTTTTGATAAGGTCACAGAGGCCTGGACGAAGGGAAAAACAAATATCAACTTGATCCAAAAAAAAAAAAAATGGCCCTCAAGAAGTTTTTGATGGTCAAACACCACTATTCCTGTGTTTTGGTCCATCTGAGATTTGGATCTACTTAATTTTTGGGCCCATGCCCCAAAATAATTTGGAAAAAATGGATGGACGAGGTGGATATACAATATGTAAATCAAGGTGGTCCCCATGTTCAAGACAGCACCATGTTCGATGAGTGAGACCGGGGTCACACCTAATCCACTCCCCCTCCTTGCCAAATGTGGATTGTGTACTGACACTGTCAGTAGCAAGGTTGCTACTGGACGATTCTCTGTGAGCCCCACAATGATGTGTGTTTTATCCACATTGTCCATCAATTTTCGATCATTATTTTAGAGCATGAGCTCAAAACTGAAGCATATACATATCTCAAGTGGACCATGCGTCCATGCCACAGGAAAACAATGATAATTGAATGCTCACCATTGAAAACTTCCTAGGGCCCACTATAAGGTTTATTTTCCATCCAATCTGTTGATTAGGTCATAAAGACCTAGATGAAGGGAAAACACAAATATCAGCTTGATGCAAAACTCATGTGCCCCCTAGGAAATTTTTAATGGTGGACGTCGAATCACCACTATTTCCTGTGGTGTAGTCCACTTGAGATTTGGATCTACCTCATTTTTTAGATAACACCCTAAAATCAACTGAAAAAATGGATGGACAACATGATAAAATACATACATCATTGTGGGGCACACAGCACCAACCGGTATCGGGGTTAGTACAGAGGGGTCACTGCCAAATCTAAGTCCTCACTCTGGAAGCGGATTAGGTGCGACCTAGGCCTGAGCCAACATGGTGCGTCTTCACAGTGGGGCCCACCTTTATGTATGTATTGTATATCCATGCCGTCCATCCTTTTTCCAATTCATTTTAGAGCATGATCCAAAAAAAAACATAAGAAGATCCAAATCTCACGTGGACCACCCCATAGGAAGTAGTGGTGATTGAACATCCACCATTAAAATTGCAATCCAACCTGTTAATAAGGTCACTTGGACCTAGATGAAGGCAAAAAAACAAATATCATTTTGATCCAAAATTCTTGTGGCCCATAATAACGTTTTAATGGTCAATCTCCATTGTTTCCTATGTTTTTGTCCACTTCAAATTAGGATCTGCTTCATTTTTGGGCCCATGCCCTAAACTAATCTGAAAAAACGGATGACAAGTGTGGATATGCAATATTTACATTGAGTTATGCCCCACCTTTAGGGTTGCACCGTGTTGGGTGAAGCAGGGGCCACACCTAATCCATCCCCCCGCCTGCAGCTGCAAGCCTGTATTACAAGCTGGCTGACATGACCTTTTAATGATGTGACTGACCCCACAGCACATGAGGCCCACTGTGATGTTTGTGGAAATCCACTCTATCAATGTGTTTTGGCAGCTCATGTTAAGACATGAGACCAGAAGTCAAGCAAACACGAAGCTCAAGTGGGTCACACGAGTGGAAACAGTGGATAGAGGCTTCCTACCGTTCAAACCTTTCTGGTCTCAACCAAGATTTTTCATGCAATCCAAACCATTCATAAAGCAGCCCAACCATTCGCAAGGTCATTCCTACTGGGATAAACTGAAAGAACAAAAATATTAGCATGATCCAAAGCTTTTGTGGCCCCACAAATGTTTCAATGGTGAGCGTACAATCTCAACTATTTTCCCGTGTGGCCCATTTGAGCTTTGGATCTGCCTCATTTTTGGGGTCATGCCATAAAATGAACTGGCAAGACATGGACTGGGCTGATTTCTCACAAACACCATGGTGGGCCCCACCTAGCTTTTGACCACCGGACACGAAAGCCCCTCTCTGTTGTGGTTTAGTTTTAAATGAGGGGCATTTTCATCTTTTAAAAAATATTGTTCTAAAATCGTATGTAACCGCCACGGCATACGACGGCAGACGGTTATACTCAAAATATACCCCCTGCATGCGTGCACGTGCACGCACGCACACAAAAAATGTACAATCCTAAGCCTAAAACTGTCCTACAAAACTGTACAATCCTATGCCTAAAACTCTGTCTCTTTAATGGCATTCCCAACTCTAAAACTCTTAAAACCCATAAATCATAAAACAGTAAACCCCACCAACATATAACAACTGAACAATTACAAAATTGACAGAGAAATTACCATTTGCTTCCAATTAAATTAATGTGTGTGTGTGTGTTTCAAAGACTAATGATCTTATACACATGGATAGTAACTGACCATCAACAGTGTACATGCAGCCAACAAGTCACATGTATGCAAAATCTGAACTGTCAAAAAGGTTGGCCTCACCTTGAAGATCACTGGGCACAAAAATAAGCCTGATCCACTCATCAGATGGGCCATACATGTACATGGTGTCAATTCATGGCCACACCATAGAAAACAATGGATGGTCATGGATTGACTCCATGTACAGTTATACACACATGGCCTACCTGACGAGGGGATCTGCCCAATGTCATGCCCAGTGATATTCAAGGTGAAGCCAACCTTTTTTACAGCTTGGATGTCATATACGTGCCAAACAAAGGCCATATGCGCAGTCCCAGTCCATTAAGGTTATTAGACCACTGCTCTTTTCCAAATCCCAAATAATAGAAACCAAAAGGAAGAAGCAATTGTGATCATCCAAAAGATCCGAAAGCCAACCCCAACAAAAATAATAATAATAATAATGGGGAAAAATAGACCGACCTGTAGAGGCAGGTCAGGTCAAGACCTGGCACGCCTCAATGCGCAAAAGAGGATGAGAAACCCGACCGCCGGATTAAAGAGGAGGGTCGGCACGACCAAGGTCAACCTGAAGGTCAATACGACCTAGGTCCGCCTGAAGGTCAACACAACCCAGAATCACTCCAAGGGACGACCCAAAGAGGCTATTAGGACTCATGAGGAAGTTAAAGGCTACAGAAATTGGACATTACAAAGACCTTCCTTTTCAAAGGTCTGGTCGGCAAGGGAGGACGAGCTTCCTTACATTCTTAAAGCTCGGCCTGCACACCTCTGATGCATTGTTATTCCCATCACTCGACCTTATCCGAAGGCCACGCAAACTCGCCTTGGTTCCCGATTAGCGCGTCTAACTTTACCTGGATCTGCAATCCGACCTTATCCAAGGGAGAAGTCCGAAGTTCTCTCCAAGGATCGCGGAGGTTAATCCGCGATTAGCTCGAGATCCCAAGATATTTGCCGAGGATCTCGAGAGACTCCCCAAACGTTAGGAACCCGAATCCATCTACAACACGCACCTACTAAACCAGGAGGATCTCTCTACATTACTACCCCGTCTCAACTATAAATAGGGGCATCTCCAATGGTGAAAGGTACACACACACTATCTCTACCCTTAAACTACTTTTACTAGACCCAGATTCTTAACTTTGGCATCGGAGGGTCCCCTGCACTAGTCAAGGTCTTCCTTGTTTGTTCTTGGTGCAGGTATTCAAGGGTCAAAGAAGGGTTAACCAAATTTCAGCATCAACAGTTTGGCGTCGTCTGTGCAAATTCGACATCGAAAGTCATTCTTACTGCATCATAAGTTTAACAATGATGAAAGGGAAGAAGAAAGCTCAAGCCTCCTCTGTTGCGCTCGATCTTGCACCACTGGATCAGCCTGGCAGCCATCGGGATTCCACTTCCCAACTGCAGGCTGAATCCGCTCCAACAAGGCAAGTGCAACAATCCCGCAATAGGGGAGGACGGCTGGACTCCCTCGAACAACAAGTCGAAGCGTTGAACAGTAATATGAACTCCATGAGCCAGTTGTTGGAGCAACTGCAACCCCAACCCATACGAGGTGTCGGGCAGGCAACAGAGCAAGTGGTCCAAGACCCCTCTCAGCCCTCTGATGCACCTATTGCCTCCCATAGAAGCCGGCAACTTGGATCAGCAAGGCCGGCGCCTTCTCATATCTCCAGTACTGCAACACTGCCCACCTCCGACCTCCGTCATGAGCTGGACAGGAAGAAGCACGACAAGGCTCCCAAGATAGCCGTTAAGGCTATGGCCAAAAGCGGCGGGCCATGGGAAGCTGAGCTAAAGGACCTGCGTCATCGGATTGGTGACATATAGCAAGCCTATCGTGCAAATGCTCCAACACCAGTGGAAGCAATACTGGACGAAACCAAGCCTCCATTTACCACTAACATCATGCAGGCGCAGTTGCCGCCGAGGTTCCACATGCCACAAATCGCTCAGTTTTCCGAAACTACTAACCCAACCAAGTATTTGGAATCGTTCAGGGTCTAGATGGAGCTCCATAACGCATCTACTACGGTCATGTGTCGCACGTTTCCACTGACCCTGATAGGAACAACTCGAAAGTGGTTCAGACAGTTGAAACCACAGTCAATCAGTTCTTTCTCCCAACTCGATAAAGTTTTCATCACTAATTTTATCGGCGGGAAGGAAAGACTTAAACCCACCCCTCACCTCCTCCATATCATTCAAAGGGAAGGTGGGCTATTGAAGGACTACATCAAGCGCTTCAACCTTACGACGATGCAAGTACGGGCACACTCTAAAGAAATTACTCTGACCACGATAATGGAAGGCCTGAGAGATAAGAGGTTCCTCTTCTCACTAGATAAACCACACTCCCCCCCCCCCCCCCCCCAATGATGGTCGAACTTCTGAACAGAGCACAGAAGTCTTCAAATGTCGAGGAAGCTTCTAGCCTGCAAAAGGCCACCCAGAACAAGGGAACACTGGCCAAAGACCGATGACCTAAGGAAGAGCTCAGTTCAACCAGTAGAAGCAAGAAGAGGAAGGAAGACCAACCGCAAGGAAGTCAGCGTTCGAACAAGCGGCCTGACAATAAGTTCAGTACGTATGCTCCCCTCAATAAGGTGCCTGAGCAAGTCCTTATGGAAGTCCGAGATAAGTGCATCCTCAAATGGCTGAGCAGGATGAAGTCCGGTGCTGACAAACGAGACAAGCAAAAATATTGTCATTTTCACCGAGACTACGGCCACTCGACAAGCGACCATTTTGAGCTTAAGGAAGAAATCGAAGCGCTCATCTGCAACAGGTATCTTCGAGAATATGTCGGCAAAAAAGGAGATCGAGCTGATTCAAAGAATGAACAGCCCATCAATAACGAACTAGTCGGAGAAATCTGCACTATTTTCGACGGACCTACGGCAGAGGGGACTCGAACCGAGCTCAAAGAGCTCACGCAAGGAGCATCAGCCACTCCAATTCAGAATGACAAATCCTCATCACCAGCAGACCCCCGAAGGAGAAAAAAGTAATATCTTGCGATCTGACCTTTACCGAAGAGGACGCCCGAGTCCATCCCCACGACGATGTGCTAGTGGTTACGATGACTATAGTCAACAGCAAAATGTTTCAAATGCAGGTGGACACTAGAAGCTCAACCGCGATCCTCTTTGCCAATGCGTTTGACAAGATGAGAGTTGGACGGTCTCGACTCTAAGCCGTTAAAACTCGCCTACTCGGATTTTTAGGAGACAGAGTCACAACGGAAGGATCAATTCAGCTCCCATTCACCGCTGGAGACAGGCAGAACCAAGTAACCACCATGATCGACTTCTTAGTGGTAGACTGCCTGTCCGTCTATAATGCAATTCTTGGCCGACCGTCCCTTAATGCTCTGCGAGCTCTGATCTCAACGTATCACCTCGCGATGAAGTTCCCAACCGAGCAAGGTGCTGGATTGGTCAAGGGGGACCAATATGATGCTCGGCAATGCTACACCATGGCACTGAGAACTCAGCATCAAACAATGACGATCACCTCCCTCGATCCTCGAGAAGATTCAAGTGAAAGGGGATGTCCCATGGAAGACCTCGTGCTCGTCCCACTCGACAGTTCAGATCCAACTCGAACAGTTCAGATCGGGTCGTCCCTGGCGCCATCATTACGAGACAAAATTGTGAACCTCCTTCGGCAATACACTAAGGTATTCGCATGGTCTCATCAGGATATGCTCGGCATCAACCTGAAGGTCATCGTCCACAGGCTAAACGTCGATCCCGACCACCGACCGATCCGACAGAAGCGTAGGGCCCTCAATCCTGAACGATACGCCATAATTGGAGAAGAAGTTGAAAAGTTCCTCAAAGTTGGGTTCGTAGAGGAGTACTATCCGAAATGGATAGCCAACGTAGTTTTGGTTAAAGAGTCCAATGGGAAGTGGCGGGTCTATATTGATTATACCAACATGAACAAAGTCTGTCCCAAAGATAGTTTCCCTCTCTAGAATCAACCAACTCGTCAATAGCACAGCAGAACATGAATTGTTGAGCTGCATCGATGCTTATTCAAGCTATAACCAAATTGCGATGCACCCATACAACAAGTAGAAGACAACTTTCATCACCGACAAAGGCCTCCACTATTACAGAGTCCTGCCTTTCAGGTTGAAGAACGTCGGAGCCACGTATCATAGGCTCATCAACAAGATGTTCGCCCGCCAGATCAGGCGATCAATGGAGGTTTATGTAGATGGCATGCTCATCAAGAGCATTAAGGTTATAGATCATGTATCCGATCTCGAAGAGATGTTTGTAATCCTTCGAAAATACCAGATGAAACTGAATCTGAGCAAGAGCACCTTCGGAGTTAGCTCTAGAAATTCCTTAGATTCCTAGTCAGTCTTAAAGAGGAATCGAAGCAAACCCCGATAAAATCCAGGCTCTGCTCGATATGAGCTCGTCAAAGATGACAAAAGAAATCCAGTGTCTTGCAGGGAGAATTGCTGCACTGAACCGTTTCGTGGCCCGAGCTACCAAAAAGTGTCTTCCCTTCTTCAAGCAATTGGAAGGGAAACCAATGGTGGAATGGTCAGAAGAATGCGAGCTTGCTTTTCAGCAACTCAAGCAATATCTAGGGTCGTTGTCCGAGCTAGGAGAACCATTACTATTATATTTGGCAGTCTCAACCGCGGCAGTTAGTTTGGCCTTGATTAGGGAACATGGAGGGAAACAGCTCCCAGTATATTACGTCAGTAAGGCCCTGGTCACATGGAGAAACTGGCACTAGCCCTAGTCATTTCATCCCGACGCTTACGACCGTACTTTCAAGCCCATATCATCATCGTTCCGACTAATCAACCTCTCCGCCAAGTGTTACAGAAGCCTAAAGCATCAGGGAGGCTGACAAAATGGGCAATCGAGCTTAGCGAGTTCAACATTAAGTATCGACCCCGAACAGCAATCAAAAGCCAAGCAATGGTCGACTTTATTGTCGAACTCATTCCTGGGCACGATCAAGGATCCGATCCAAGCATTCAGCCCGAGCTGAAATTCAATCCGACCATTCAGTCCGGGCTGATATCTGATCCAAGCAATCCGTCCGAGCTGACCTTGATTAAGTCCGACCAATCAACGTGGACGTTGTATGTCGATGGCTCATCCAATTCTAAAGCCAGCAGGACCGGTATAGTTTTGGAAACTCCAGATCACACATGCGTGTAGTATGCCTTAAGATTTGGATTGCGAGCAACCAACAACATCGCGGAGTATGAAGCGTTGCTAGCCGGGCTTAGGTTGGAGGCCGCCATGAGAGCCCAACATCTTGAAGTTTAAAGTGACTCACAACTCGTTGTTAATCAGATAGCCAACGAGTATCAGGCGAAAAAGGAACGCACGAAAGCCTATCTACTAAAAGC
This sequence comes from Magnolia kwangsiensis, assembly GCA_037074715.1. Lineage (NCBI taxonomy): Eukaryota > Viridiplantae > Streptophyta > Magnoliopsida > Magnoliales > Magnoliaceae > Magnolia > Magnolia kwangsiensis. Next base: position 2,029,061 of record CM073581.1, read on the forward strand.
TAGAGAACTGATCGGCGGGTTCCAGAAATGCAAAGTCGGCCTAATTCCTCGAGCAAAAAACTCTAAAGCATACGTGTTGGCAAAGTTGGCTACTGCAGCCAAAGATGATATTCCAAGGTCGATCCTAATCGAATTCCTTACCAAACCAAGCGTCAACAAACCTAACCCAGCTACGGTCCTTTCAATAAATTTAGGGCAGACCTGGATGGATCCGATCATTGACTCCCTCAAGGAGGGCAAGCTATCTGAATATTGCTCAAAAGCACACAGATTACAAACTAGGGCAGCTCACTACACCATGGTTGGGGACATCTTATACAAAAAGGGATTCTACCTTCTGTATCTTAGATGCCTCTGATCCGAGGAAGCCGAGTACGTCCTGAAAGAAATCCAAGAAGGCATTTGTGGGAATTACTCTGGCGGCCGAGCCTTAACTCACAAAGTCATTCGACAGGGATACTACTGGCCGACCATCCAGGCAGATGCTCGGCAATATGCCCGAAAATGCAACAAATGCCAATGCTTCGCAACTACACCTCGGCAACCACCCGAACAGCTGACCCCTATGACCGGACCATGGCTGTTCGCCCAATGGGGAACGATATCATCGGCCCCCTGCCGACCGGCAAAGGACAGACCAAGTTTGCAGTGGTCGCGGTCGATTATTTTACTAAATGGGCTGAGGCCAGGCCCTTGGCGAAGATTACCAAGTAAAAAATCACGAATTTTGTCTGAAAGAACATTGTGTGGGTATAGGGTCCCTCACACAATCATTTTAGATAATGGAAAGCAATTCGACAATAAACAATTCCAAGGTATGTGCGAGAACCTTGGAATCCAGAATGTTTATCATCGTCGTGACATCCACAGGCCAACGGACAGGTCAAGGCGGTCAACAAGATCATTACAAACCATCTCCGAACGAAGCTCGAGAAAGCCAAAGGGTCATGGGTTGAAGAACTCCCCCATGTTCTCTAGGCATACCGAACTACCGCCCGAACAACCACTGGGGAGACTCCCTTTTCCTTGGCCTTTGGTGCTGAAGCCGTTACCCCGGTCGAAATTAGACTTTCGACTGCTCAGACCCACTCCTATGATGAACAACAAAATGTCGAGCTAATGGCACTAAACCTCGACCTTATTGAGAAATGAAGAGAGCAAGCTTAGGTCAGGATCGCAATCCTGCAACAGCAGGTCGCCCATTTTTATAACTCCAAAGTAAAGACAAGAAGGTTTCAAGTTGGAAACCTGGTTCTCCGCAGAACCTTCCAAAACACTCAGGAACCCGGCTCAGGAACCTTGGGACCGAATTGGGAAGGGCCTTATGTGGTAACGAGCACAAGCCAACCTGGATCATATCAACTCAAGGACTTGGAAGGCCGGCTCCTATCACATCCATGGAACACCGAACACCTCAAAATCTAATACACTTAGAGGGCCGACCTGCCCCGAGTACGAAATTTACCATGTATAGTCCACATACAAACTATTATAATAAAACCTCGAAGTCTACTTTCTACTTCTATATCTACAAATGGTCATCTACTGAATGTCTACTGAGGGCTTCCCATAGCATTTGGGAAGAACAGTCCCTATTAATGCGTCAACCCTCCAAGAAGAGGTTGGGCCATAGGCCACTTTCATTCACGTGTCCGACCTACGGAGGACTACTAAGGGCTCCCCTTGATACAAGGAGGAGAAAAGCCCTAACCAACTGCTCGGTCCTTAACGAAAGGGTCGGATATTCGACGACTATCACAACTAAGGTGTCGAAAAATCAAACTTCCTACTTAGAAAGATTTTCACACAAACGAAATGTTGAAAACTTGACTATATTATTAAAGCTCTGAAAAGCGTAGTACATCAGGTCTACCAAAAAAAAAAAAAAGAGGAGAAACCATACAAAAAAAAAAAAAAAAAAATATAAGGAACTGATTGCTAGGTCTCGGGGGGCTGCTCGGCAGGTGCTTCCTCGGGAGATGCCTCGGAGTCAAAGTCGGCCTCCTCAAAGGTCGAGAGATCAAGCTTTGGATGTGCTCCCTTCACATCCTCGAGACACTTCTCGTAGCCAGCGTTCTATAAAGTGTCCCTGTCCTCCAAGAACAACTCAGAGGACTTGAACTCCTCGACAGCAGCTACCCGAGCTGAGGAGATAGCTGCTTGGGCCTGCTTGAGCTTCACCTCCAAGGTGCGCTGCAGCCCAACATTATCAGTCTTCCACCGTCCCGCCCTCTCTGAAGCCTCAGCCAACAGCTTCTTAGTTGCCTCCAGCTCGGCTGCCAACTCCATTGCTCGGGTCTTCATGGCGGAGCGAAGTTGCTCGGCCTCGAGACAGGATTGCTCGGCCTCAAGACGGGATCGCTCGACCTCGACCCCCTTCCGCAGCAACCCCGCTTCTGCTTCTCTCACTTCCTCCCATAGACGCAAAAGCTCGCGATGTACGTTCAGTAAGCAAAGGCCAAACTGCTAAAAAGAAAATAGGAATATCAGGACAGGACAAAAGAGAAACAACAACAACTTGAGATTAGATCACCTCAAAACAAATTTTTTCCAACTGGCCGAAGGTTCCTTCTGGCAGCGCATTTAGCCAATGGGTGAATTCGGCGTCAGGGACATGATGCTCCACCCAAGGCAGAAGGTGCTCCAAAGTCCTTGCCGACTTCAGAGTGCCCAGACTCCCTCCGCCACCGACTGATGAACCCCTCCCCCCTTCCTTGGGGCGTGGGAAGCTCAGCAGAGGTCTTCATTGTCTCCTGGAACTCCACAAGACGAGCCTCCTCAAGTGAGGTTGTCCCAGCAGCCCCTTCAGAAGCGGTGGAAATGGGCATTAAGGTCGGTGCCTCATCCGCGACCTCCATGGCAACTAAGGTCAAAGGGCCAACCTTCCCTTTGCTCTTGGAGGTCGTCAGGACTTATAGTCGTTAGTTCGGAGTCAAGACCTAACTTGAGTAAGAGCTCGGGTTGAAAGAGCCTCCTCCAAGATCTCGATTCCTTCTCTAGCAACCTTGCTCCAACAATCCGAGCAAGAGCTTCAGGACCAAGCACGGAAGAGAAGTTGGGAATAAGTACAAAATGAAGTGCATATGACCAAGTCAAAGTACCGACGACGACTAAGTACCCAAAAAAAAAGGGAGAGGAACTAAGTCCGGACGATACCAAGCTGGATCAGAGCAGGAAGTCAGGACCCAAGAGTGAAGCCCGGCCATTCCTAGCACTTCCCAATCTCCCGAAGCCCAGAACCATTTGTTCTTCCAGTTTTTATTGGAGGTCAAGACGTCCGTGACCAAGACCTTCCTGGTTCCCTACCAGGAAGAAAAGTAGTACCAGCCATCATGTAGAGGGTTGGATTTCACTTGGTACAAATGGAGGAATTCGTCCACGGTCAGCACGGACCAAAGGAAGAAGCATCCAACCAATGCTCTCCACGCATTGGGGATCAGTTGTCCTAGAGCCATCCCCAAATGCGCGAGCATCCGCCTTACTATCTTTTGGAGAGGGAGCCTAAGGCCGCACTTGGAAAATGGTTACCTCTCCCTCGGAGGGGTTATTGGGAAGCTCGCCCGATGAGGGGACTCGAAGTACCACCAAGTCAGGTATGTGATACCCCGACCTAATCCTCACCAGGTCAGCCTCCTTCAAAACGGACTTCACAGGCCCTTTCTCCTCCTCATCATCCTCCTCTGCCAAGGACCCAACAAGCCCTTCTTCTATAAGGAAATCCTCCTCTATTTCGATTAGCCGCTCCGTCGAGGATCTCTCAAGTACCCGCAACACCTGCGACACCCAAAATTCAACGTCGCTCATCATCATCAGAGGAGATGGCGGGTTCGACATGGGGTGGAGATTGTCCGCCCCGCCATCAACGCTTAAGGTCCCCTCCCAAGAACTTGAAGTTTCCGGCATGGCAATCAATCCAAGAATGCTGGAAAACCGTTGTACAGAGAAGAAGATAAAATGAAGGGAGGGGAGATCAGGGATGGAGCTCACCGGAGATAGAATGTCGCTAGGATACAGATACAGCACGGTCGCTGGAAAATGCCTACCGCCAAGATTGGAGCGAGTTTGAGGCAGGAAGAAGCAAATGAGCTGGCTCAAGGGTCAAGGCTTCCCCTTTATAGGGGAGCCACGTGAATAGGCATTTAATACCCCTCATTAATATGAGGTTGTACGACGCCTCCTTGACACCCCCGTTTCAACACGTGGTGCATCCCCACTCGCCACACGCCTCCACTACCGAGGACAAGCCACATGTCGCCTTCTCATTGATCTGGCACCGAAAAGGCGGCCTGACAAATCACGCAACCACGAGCCACGACACGCCACCTCGACAATGTCGTATCATGATTAATGATACGCCTCAATTCTCATGCCTGCCGCCTTATTCAGCATTAAAGGCGAAATGACCCGACCTGACTGCGTCCGGCCTACTTTCCAAGCCTGTTTCACCAATTTGAAAGTAGGGGGGGCTTACTGTTATAGGGAAAAATGGACCGACCTATAGAGGCAAGTCAGGTCGAGACCTGACACGCCCCGATGCACAAACGAGGATGAGAAACCCGACCGCAGGATTAAGGAGGAAGGTCAGCATGACAAAGGTCGGCCTGAAGGTCGGTACAACCTAGGTCAGCCTGAAGGTCAGCACGACCCAGAATGGACTCCGAGGGACAATCCAAAGAGGCTATCAGGACTCATGAGGAAGTTAAAGGCTACAGAAATCGGACATCACAAAGACCTTCCTTTTGAAAAGTCTAGTCAGTAGGGGAGGACAAGCTTCCTTATGTTCTTAAAGCTTGGCCAACACACCTCTAATGCACCGTTATTCCCATCGCTCGACCTTATTCGAAGACCGGGCAAACTCGTCTCGGTTCCTGATTAGCATGTCCGATGTTACCTGGATCTGCAGTCCGACCTTATCCAAGGGAGCGGTCCGAAGTTCTCTCCAAGGATCGCGGAGGTTAATCCACAATTAGCTCAGGATCCCAAGATATCTACTAAGGATCTCGAGAGACTCCCCAAACGTTTGGAACCCAAATCTATCTACAACACGCACCTACTAAATCGGGAGGATCCCTCTATATTGCTACCTCTCCTCAACTATAAATAAGGGCATCTCCAATGGTGAAAGGTACACACACACTATATCTACCCTTAAACTACTTCTACTAGACCCAAATTCTTGACTTTGGCATCCGATGGTCCCCTGCACTAGTCAGGGTCTTCCTTGTTTGTTCTTGGTGCAAGTATTCAAGGGTTAAAGAAAGGTTAACCAAATTTCAGCATCATCATCAACAACAACAACAACGACAATAATAATAATATATATATATATATATATATATATATATATATATATATATATATATATATATATATATATATATATATTCACCCTTCAAGATCTACTAGATTTGCTAAATTAAGTAACAAAATTTTTAAAATAAAACACTTTTACAACACATCAATCAAGAGAAGCCCATGTTAGTAGCCATTTAACGTCTAAAAACTAAGAGTATATTTCAATGCCCTATTTGCAACTATTAGCATACATATTGTTGATGTTGTTTTCTGGTTAACCCATCTTAAACCCTCGAATACCTGCACAAAAAACGAAACAAGGAAGACCTTAGTTAGTGCAGGGCACCCTCCAATGCCAAAGTCGGGAATCTGGGTCTTTGTAAAAAGGTTTTAGCGTAAAGGGTTATGTGAGCGTACCTTTCACCATTAGAGGTGTATCTATTTATAGTTAGAGGGAGCTACTATCATAAAGGAATCCTCCATGTTTACTAGGTGCGTATTGTAATTAAATTAGAACTCCTAACGCACAGAAAATCTCCCGACATCTTCGGCGGGAATCATGGAATCCCAAACTAATCGCGAGTTAGTTTCCGCGATCCTTGGAGGAAAGATCGGACATGTCTTCCTTCATATTAGGTTGGTCTTTGTTTAGAGACCGGACGTAGTCATCCGAGCTTCGATTAAGGTCGGCTGATGGAAGTCACAATGTTGACCAAGTTATAAGAAGGTCGACATCATCCGCTAATTAAACCGATCAAATCCTTGTGACGTCCTTGTGATCTCCAATTCCTGTCCTGTGACCTTTTAGCTTCTTCATTGCCTTCCCTGGAGAATCCGTTCTAGGTTGTGCCGACCTTTGGGATGGGCTTACTCGTGCCCACCTTTGGGAGGACCTTGCTCGTGCCAACCTTTCTCCTTGGACAAGTGTCACGTTTCTCGCCTCTTTTAGCCATCGAGACGCACCAGGTCTTGACCTGACCTGCTTTTATATGTTGATCCATTTTTCCCCATAACACATACTAAAGTGTCAATGATTGTAATTCACTACCTTAACATTCATATTGACAGTATCCCCAAATTGCCATTACCATACTTTCAAGTTGGACTTGAAAGAGACATCGATTGCGGTAGAGTCATTATGGATAACAGAAGTCTCTCAATATTTGTTATTTCCTCTCAATTGAACTGAAATTTCACAAGTGAATTTGCTTTATATACAAACACAACTTAAATAACTTAAAAACAAAATTATCACCAAGACCCAAATAACAGGAAGCATTTTTTTCAAAAAAAAAAAAAAAAAGATGAAAAGAAGTGTAAAAACCCATCAATTAATGGAACTTTAGCTACATTTGACCGTAGAAATATCAAATCCAAATCTTTATCAGAACCCAAATCGAAAAAGATCAAAAGGAAAATTCGAATTCAAAAAAAAAAAAAAAAAAAAAAAAAAAAAAAAAAAAAAAAAAAGAGAAGAAGAAGAAGAAGAAGAAGGAAAGACAGAAACACTAAAACCATTAGAGAAAAAAAAAAAAAAAAAAAAATTCGATCGATGACATAAATCAAAACAAACGAAGAAAAAAGAAAATAAGAAATTCAAGGAAAATAAATAAAACCCAAAATCTTTATGAAAAAAGGAAAAATGAAAAACCCCATCAATGAAAAGATTGTGAAATCACTTTCTGGACATCTCTGGGGACTCCATAGCCACTGTAATACATCTGGCCCACCAGGACCTGCATCCCGCTGTCACCTGCCCGTGCCTCCTTGAGTGTCTCCTGGAACCACCGCTTGACGCAGTCGGACACCACGACAGAAAGCGAGACCCTGTTCGTTGCCTGCTTCTCTGATCCTTCCTCCATCTTTCGAATTGCCTGCTCAAAGTTGCCTCTCCGGCCTGCAGACGCTGGCACACACTTCAAGTGCTCGGACAAGAATCGGGTTCTCGATCTGGGTTTTAAGAGTTTTGGCGAGTCCAAGGTTTTGGAGGTGAATCTGACAAGATCTTGGAGGTGGGTTGCGGATGGGAGTGTTTTTCCCGTAAAACAGGGAGCGGGTGTTTCTATCATATGGATATCAAGGAGAGAGAGAGAGAGAGCATTTTATAAGGTTTTATGGATATCAAGGAGAGAGAGAGAGCATTTTATAAGGTTTTCAAGATGGAGGGAAAAAAAGAAGCAAGGTTTGGAATTTCACGGTTTCTTTTCTTTTTTTTTCTTTGAATCCGAATACTGGCCACCAACTACAATCACACGCTGCATTTAACGCAGCAGTACTGACCTGGACCAATCAGGAGGTACGAAAACAAGAATTTTCTAACGATTTCTACCGTTGGGAAGCGGGACTCGGATTGAAACTCCATTAGAACCGAGCCGTGGCCTCTGTTTTTTTTTTTTTGGAAGCTGGGACACTTCGAGTAAGTCTGATCTAGGCCTACCTTGACTTGGCTCAACTTGAATATTGCACGGCATGATTCGGTTTAACTCGGCTCAACTCGGTACAGGATATATATATCCTTCAAAAAAACTCTACTCTTTTTTCAAAACACATCCCGCCCATACGACCCTAATCCTATCCCACCACTTTTTCCCTCTCTATTAGTCCGGATGACGAACTTCTCCTCCCCCTCTTTCTCTACTCTCTGACTCTCCCTCATCCTCCCTTATCAGCACGACCGTCTTCATCCCTCTCTTCCTCCCTCTCCGTCAATCCAGCTGGCACAGCTCCTCCCTCTCTCTCTATTCTCTCCCTCATCCTCCCCTACCCACATAGCCACACCAACGCACGGCTGACACCCCATCTTTCTCCCTCTCTTCCTCCTCTGTCAAGTCGAAAACTCGGCTCGAACTTAGTCGAGCCAAGCACGAGTTGTTGTTCCGAGCTCGAAGGCCAAGCTGAGCCGAGCACAAGTTGAGACTTGAGTAGTCCGAGTCGAGCACGAGCTGGGCAAAGCTTGGCTCGGCTTGACTCGTGTACACCTCTAGAAGCGGGGACGCAGATTTCATGCCAAAGCCTTTCGTAGGCGCAAGGAAGTATCCGTGTTATGTTCTACATCAGTATAGTGGGTGTTTATCACCATCGTTTCTATAGTGGGCCCAATGAAAATTTATATAAAGCTGGTATTTGGGTGGTCCCTTTATCCTGGTCACACGTGACCTTAACAACAGGTGTGATGGTCAATAAACATTATGATAAGCCCCAAAAAAGTTTTAAATGGTAGGCGTTAAATCACCATTGTTTAAATTGTTTAAAGTGTTGGGCCCACTTTGGCTTTGGATTTTCCTCAGGTGTGGGATCCACCGACGTTCAGGGCTGAGTGACCTTATGGACAAGATGAATGACAAAAAGGGCATCAGTATGGGCCCATATATTCCTTCAACGGTGGATGGTCGATCAATGTTGTTTCTTGTGTTAGGCCCACTTGAGCTTTGATAAGTTCGATGTTACATACACATCATGGTGAGCCCCATAGGGAAGTCCAATGGTGGGTGCTGAATCATCTTGTTTGTAGTAGCGTGGTCCACTTAAACCTTGAAATCGCCTTATTTTAGGCCCATGCCCCGAAAAGCTACAGCATAAGGAATGGGCGGTGTGTATGAAACACATATACCAGGTAGGTCCCCAACATGACAGCGTTAGCCCACCTGCTTGTTTAATAAATGGGCAGTGGGGATAAAAGACATACCTTCAATGGCATCGAACACACCTTCGATGGATTGAAGGATGCTCCAATATGTCCAGCAAGAAATTCAATTTTTCTTTGATTTTTGCGATGGGATCGAAGTGGCTTTGATGGCATCGACACTTACTTCGATGTCATTGAACCTGTCATCAATGGCATTGAATAGTCGATTTTCTGTACTTTAATTTCTTCAATTTTTTTCCTTCTTCACTTGTTTTCCTTGAATCTTAGACTCTTGAATTCTTCAATCTTAACCTCCAAAAATTCAATCCTCCTTTTGGTAATTCTTGAAGCATTAGATTCATGCTTTAAGCATTCTTTTCTTCATAGCTTTCAAAATCACCTCGTAAGAGAAAATATGTGTAATTAGATTGATGAAGCACATTCATGTTTACAAAACCAAGTTAAAACTAGGGGAGAATATACAATATTTCACTTTTAACACACACCCCAACCAGCATTTTACTAGTCCCGAGCAAAACCTTCGTAAAACTAATTTTTCAAGCCTCAAATTCCAATCCTTTCTCAGAAAATATCAATTTGTGTAATCCTAAACATATGAGTAAAATCCAAAGATATGAGAATGGAAAATTAAATTTCTAGTGTGCTTAGTGGTTTCCAACTCATAATCTATTGAAGTTAACTTTCTCTTCATGATATTAGCCATGCTCATTACTTCAAAATGGACATACCAACACAAGTACTGATTTTAAACCTATCTCGTTTTCACTTATATTCCAACTTTTAAATTTTATATCAACGGCTTTCACACTATTTTCATTTTTTTTTCTTTCTTTTTCATTGATTTCTCATTGAAACACATATAATAGGTAGCCATTTTTTATCTCCGTATTCTTTTCTTCTTCTTTTTTTATACTTAAGGTAAATAAGGATCTTCAGACTTGGTTTCCAATACTTTTATGTAATAATCAAACTAAAATTAAAAGTTCATGTAAACTTCACAAAACATAAGTTGGATGTGAATTGTGAACGAGGCTCAATTGGTGTTTAAACTTTAAATTAATCAATTCATTAGAAGAACTTATTCAAACGTCTAATAATTAATTAGCCTCCAAATTTGCAAAAGAATATTTCATATCTTGTCATAGTACATAAATGTCTTCTGTTGATGCAAAAATTTGGACTTCCTTCATAAACCACTGGATACCTATAAAAGAAGACAGAGATGGAGACCCTGGCTACAGCAGGGGACCCTCCGATGCCAAAGTCAGGCAGGAAAATTAGATCTAGTAGAACACAGGGTTTTTCGAAGTGAATTGTGCATACCTTTTATTATAGAGAAAGCCTTTATTTATAGCCTTTAGTCTTAGGGACGTTTATAGCAATGCTTCTTGGATGGTGATTACATATCATCGAAGAGATCTTCCTCCAAACGTGTCGTGATTGATCTCCCAAGATCTTCGACAGAGATTTCAGAAAAATCTTTTTGATGAGATCTTCGAGTGGTTGGAATTAGTAGAAACATGCAGTAGGGGACTGAGGTCAAGCATTCGAGCTGACCTCCATAGTTATCCTGAAGAGTAGTTTACCAACTTGGATTCTCTGATGGGTTGTGGTCGAGCTTTCCCTTAACATTAGATAGATTGTCGACCTACCAACTTGCCCCTGGATGTCATATCCGAATACTGGGACTAAGCTCCCTTTCTTAGTAGAATATAAACGAAATCGGGGATGACCATCATCTTCATCTTATCGTACTGTGTAGGGACTCTCTCACAAGTCTTCCAAGCAGGGCGTGCTCAGTCCTATATGGGATCATGCCTTGGAGGCTTCTCTAGGATATCTAAACATTAGCTCGAACATGAATGGAGTCGTGGAAGAGCTTGGCATCGAGTTTAGTGTTGTACAATAAAGTACAATAATATCACTTTCTGGTTATTAAGGAGCTCTTTGGTAATGGTTGGCACTGGCCAACCATGCAACGTGCACAGATGTCCGAGCCGACCTTATACTTTTGACCAACTCATTTTTACTCATAATAGTAGCCCCCTACTTCTGAGCTGACAGTGTAAGCTCGGGAAGTCGGTGTGGCGAGGTCGGATCATTGATATCTTGCACATGGGAGGTCAAATCTGTTCGTCATTAATGCGGAGAGAGGCGGCAAGCTTGAAGATCGTGGAAGATATGCAATGATGGTATAGCGTGTTCGAAGCAGCGTGAGTTGGTAGGGCAGCTTTTTGGTTCCCGACCTGTGGGGTGTGGACTTCTGGCACTACTTGGGAAGTCGGGTCATTGGGCGAGTGGGAGATCACCACATGGCTGCATGCACATGTCAAAGAGCCTCTTCGACTATCACATTTAATGTGGGTAATTATTACATGTAGCCGAGCTGACTATTAAAAGGAGAGAACCCTAACGTTTCCAGCCATTTGCTCTCGCTACTACTTTTCAAGCTCCCAGACATGGCGATTTCCAATAAGTTGGAAATCTTCTTCTCTTGTAACTTTTGCTTCTTCTTTCCTTCTATTTTCTGTTTCTAGACCTGATATGTCCGATATCTTGGACGAAGGCCCTAAGCTTTATGCTTTTCAGGGAGATTCTGACCCTTTGACCCGAGGAGTGTAAATTCTAGGCTAGGGGCTCCCTCTGATCCTCCATCTCCGGCATCTCTAAGCCATGGTCGGACGATGGAATCCGTTTCATCAAAGAGGGTAGTTGCTCAGACTTTGGCTAAGCAACTAGTCGATGTCGGTCCTGCTAGGTTGATGTTGACAGGGGCCGATCTGGCTCGAATCAGATTTGAGTACCGGATTTTGGACTCAGTGGGACTTAGAGCCCCCTATCCTGGTGAAGTTCTCGGTGACCCGCATGAAGGTGAGGTGGCTATCTTCCTAGTTGCCTTGCAGTGCGAGGTTCGCCTCCCCTTCCACCGGATCATGTGGGAGGCCACCTCTTGCTTAAGGTTCGCCCCAGGCTAGATCATTCTGAATGCTTGGAGGGCATTGTTGGGAACTTATAGCCTCTAGTTCGAGCTCGGGAACAAAGAGTCGACGGTCGAGGAGTTCATGTACTTGTAACAGCCCAAGGCTCACCCAAAGCAGCTGAGTTGGTACTACTTCTTGGCATGTGTGAATAAGGTACGAGCTCTCATCACTGGTAGCCTAACCTCCAACAAAAATTGAAAGAATAAGTGATTTTGGGCGTCCGGGGAATGGGAGGCGGCTGCTGCTAAACTGGCTCGATTGCGAGCTCGGGTTCCCACCAAATTCACCACCCCAGGTCGGATATTGCTGAGGTGTTGGACTTAGGTTTTTTTTTTGTAATATTAGTAGTTACATTCACTAATCACATCACTTTTACAAGCTTCCCCTAGACTCTGGCCCTTCTCTCTGACCTACAACTCAAGCAGGTGAAAAAGGCGAAGGCGACAAAGGACGATATCCGACTTTGGAGCGCACTGAGCACCCCGAACCTCCTCTATCAATTCGAACTTTATCGACCTACGCCTTTTGCTGCTCTTTCTGCTAGGTTGCAAATTGTAGACATGCTTAGGTAAAGTAGATTTTTGCTAACTCTGAATGTTCCGCTGTACAGACATGGCCGAGCCATCACGGTTTGGGAAAAGGGTTTGTCCCCCTCTTGTTACTAAAATGGTCAAAAGGAAGTCAATCGTGAGGAGGAAAGTGACGGTCCCTCCAACCATATTAGCAGGAGCCTCTATTACAGTAGAGGTGAGGTCGGGACCTAAAACTGGGGAGTCCTTGGCGGAGCAGTCGCTTCCGACTGCTCTTCTGACTGCTTCAGGTGAAGGGGCTCACAATGCTCTTGCCTTGTTTATCCCTCTATAAGAGGTGGCTATGGAGGTGGTGGATTTGGAGGGGACCTCTTTAGTTTGGGAGGCTCAAACGACCGAGGAGCCCCAGCCTGTAGCCATTTAGGCCCAAGCCGAAGAGGGTAATACCTCGGGCCTCCGAGCGGCCAAAGAGGGTCATATGTCATGCCCCAAACTCGGAAGCTGGGCTCACAAAATTCTCGATTATCGAATCCGGCACTGACAGCCTCCGTATAGTACCCCATTCTCGACTCTTAGTGCCCATTCACCAGGTTCCAATCCTAGGATGCTACAAGGAAGATTTTCCATGTCAGTTTGATTCATAATAAGTATAACTAAAGGCATAACCCACAAACAACAACCAAAAACTCCATGACATTTCCACTACAATAAAAAATTTATAAGTATAGTGTGCATAAAAGGGAAATACAATGATGATAGATAAAAACTCCACTACCACGTGTTAAAGCCTCAACACTGATGCGATCCAGCGTCACTTGCTCGCAACGGTCATACATAAGCTTATGGAAAGCTTAGAGGGTGGTGAAAGTGTGTGCACAAGGTAGTTATATAATTATGTAAAATCAGAGTAATGTGGAATATGCTAATTAATCCATGAATATTATTAGTCGTACCAAGGCTATACGATGCAAGGCATGAATGATGTCGGTCATACCAAGGTCATGGGATGCAAGATGCAACTCAAGCATACAAATTCTCATCTAAGTCCATATATCAATACAGTTCAACTCTAGAATATAACTGGGGTCTAGTGCACTCCAAGCTAGATTGTCGCCCCATCGCAAGCAACAAGTGAGTAGAAGAGACCTCACTATCCGTCTGCCAATATTGGGCTGACTCGTCGATAGCGAACTCATTCCTCGAGTTGGTCAAACTCAGCCTATCTTTGTCCTCTCCTCTCGGCGGATAAGGCCGCACCCCCTTCTAACCGATTACGATATAGTGGAAAGCATGACCTTCTGGTAATCGACACTCAGCGCTAATGCACCCACTCGGTCTAGACGTTGGAGCAACCTCCTAGTATCATAAGGGTTTAGAGACTTTCACCCAGGGATATCTATATCACCCCATGTAAAACAAGATTTTCGGTATCCAATCTTGCCAACCACGATATGCCTGTGGCGGCTATGGCCCTAATGTTGTTAAGGCATACAGTAATCATGTCACACAGTGTGAAATGCATGTATCATACTATCCAGTCATACAGCAATCGTGTGCGTATTGCGCTCTCATGTGGGCAACTCCCCTTACCAGGGAGTTCATAACAATCTGCCCAATGGCATGTGCTATGATCAATCACTCAGCTCATCACAAGCATACAGATAATGCGTATGGACATATATCATGATGCTATGTTGTTATATACTCATAATCGAAATTGATAATCAGAATCGAAAATCGAAATCGATAATCGGAATCGACAATCGGCTTATAAGTAAGGCAGGGTCTATATATGAATAGCCGATCACACCATAATATAAAGATCGGCCATGTCAAATCCAATAGCACGAAACCATCCTTCTATAGCGAATGGGGCCCACTTATTTGAGTTAACCTATGAAGAAAATGAGCTTAACAAGGCCTAAGAGAAGGTCACAATGAGGACATCTAACCATTATTGCCCATCAATGTAGACATCTAACCAACATTTCTCCCAAAGAGTGGCCTACATAAGGAATTCATAAACAATATAACGGCCACACACATACATTACATTGGGCCTCGCTCATGGGCCTCACATACATCGCATCAGGCTTCATATACATCAAATGGGCCGATTGAATGGGCTGATTCAAATGGTCCAACAAAACGGGCCAAATCAAATGAGCTGAATCAAATGGGTCGAATCAAATGGGCCAATCAAATGGGCCAATTCAAATGGGCCGATTCAAATGGGCTGAATTAATTGGGCTGCACCAATGGGCCAAATGTATATCAAATCGGGCCCACCCTTATGTATTTTGAGATCCGTCCTATTCATAAGTTATCATAGAGATAGATGAAATGAAAATAATTATCAACTTAATTGGAAACTACCGTGACCTTTAGGAGTTGAAGGGTGGATGTCACGGTCCACTATTTAAATGGTGGGGTCCACTTGAACTTTAGATCTGACCCATCCCTTTTTACTCCTGCCATAAAATGATATCTCAATATGGTTGGATGGTTTGGATACAACGTATGCATCATGGTGGGCCCCACTGTCCAAACAGTGAATGGTGTAACTGAAATACACACATCAATGTGGGGCTTACGGGCTTGCTGTCATCCAAAGGAGTAGCTAATAGTTGCTGTACTTGTAGCTCACTACACAAAAGGGCAAAGGTGGGTCCTACGTAGGGCCTACCCTCATGTACATATATTATATTATATTATATTATATTATATTATATAATATATCATATGATATATTAATATTATATACCACGTCCAGGCCCTGGACGGCCTGGGCATACACATACACCATGGTAGCCCCACACATGGGGTGGGTCCCACTATCCAGGGATGGTGGATACCCCACATGCATCATGGTGTGGCCCATCAAAAATGGATGGACAACATGGGTGGGTCCCACGGACCCCACCGTCCGTACACACTTCACTGTCAGCTACACCCACCGTCAATTACACCTCACTGTTAGCCAATCCCACTGACAGTGTTGAAACAAGGTATCTATCACTCAGTCTACCACTAGAGCTATGGATCTAGGTGTGGATAAACATATCAAAGAGGGCCCCACATGGATGTGGGTCCCACCGTCTAGGGGCGGTGGACGGTTTGGATAAAACACATACACTATGGTGTGGCCCATCTAAAGGGATGGAGGACATGGATGGTTCCCATGGACCCCACTATCAGCACACACTTCACTATTAGTACACCCACTGTCTGCTCACACATCACCATTAGCCACCCCACTGTCAGTCCACACTTCACTGCTACCACGTCCAGTGTCCAGGGACGTGGACGACATGGATATAACACGACATCATGGTGGGTCCCACATGGACATGGCCCACCTATTGAACCGACCTGATATTTGTGTTTTTCCTTCCGTCTAGGCCCAGTAACGGGCTGGACGGTGTAGATCCAACACATCCATTAGGTGAGTCCCATGAAGGTGAATGGCATGGATAAAATATATACTTCATGGTGGGCCATAATCATATATATATATATATATATATATATATATATATATATATAGAGAGAGAGAGAGAGAGAGAGAGAGAGAGAGAGAGAGAGAGAGATCAGAGATGTTAAAGGGGCCTCGCCATTATGGGCCCCTCTTGGATACAAGCATATATCAAAGTGGGTCCCACCATATGTGGCCCTTCAATCACAAATTAAAAAAATGCAAATGTGGGTCCAAGATCACCCACCGTCCACTGCTTCTTGCTCCCTAAGCTTCCTTTACTCCTTAACTTCGATCATAATGAAAGAGATGGAGTTTTTGATGGTTGAGATGGGAGATGAGAGGGTAGAAAGTGGGCCACACACAAAGCTCTCTTGGAGGCCAGAAAAATGATTGGACATGGGATTTTCCTTCTTGCTTGAGAAAGTGAGTTTGAGAAATGAGAGAGAGAGGGTTGTAAAGAGAGAGAGAGAGATGGGTGATGGATTGATGGATGTGGTGAGTGATGGGTGTGTAAGAACTTTGTTGACTTTAGGGGTAGATGGTGTAAGAAGAGTATAGGGTGTGTAAGAAATTATTGACTTATGGGATTGCTTGGGGATGGGTGTGAGGTAATGGTGTACTTGACCCTTGATGGGATTGATTGATTGATTGAGGTGACATATTGTAGAGATTCTCTTGAGTTTAGTAATGCGTGACATTTTTTCGAACTGAACGCGGGCCCACATCTCCTAGCTTGGGTATCGCCTCGGCGCGCGAGACGTGGCATCGGAACCCCGACGACGGCGCCTTCGCTAGGGTACAAGTCTTGGGTTGAGTCGACTCTGGTTTGCAGGACTTGGCTTAGGATCGCACGCAAATGTTGGATACAAGTCGAGGTTGCCGGAATTCGACGGGGAAGATCACGGGAACCTACGGAATGGTACGGACTATGATGTGGGTCTTACATGATACCTTGGGCCCTCGAGCAGCCGAGGTTGAGGGATCGAGGTCCTTACCCCCTAGGCACCATATGAGTGGCCTGACCAACTGGGCAGCCATGTATGCTTCGGAGGATCATATTGTCGATCCGATTAACACTCATCCGGAGACTCTTCTAAGGGATGCAGTGGCGTTCTACTACAAGGTACATTTTTTCCTCATTGTTGTGCTTGTCCATTTATGTCTGATTTCTAACGTGTTTCTTTGTTTTAGCTCATCCCCGCTCTTCTGTTTACTCACCAGAAAATGAGGCAAGTGGACGGACGAGTGTGATCAAGTAAAGGCAGAGCTCCAGGGCAAGACCGCTGAGGTCAAGGCCCTTCGACAGGCTCTGGAGGTAACTAGGGAGGAGCGTGCCGCTCTGAAGATCCAGTTGAGTGAAGCCCAGTAGAAGGAGAATTCAATGTTGGCCGAGTTGGAGGGGATAAGGTCGCATCTTTCTTTAGTTGAGAAGGAACGATCTGAAGCGGCAACTGAGGCCACAGAGTTGAAGGCTGAGGCCACGAAACTGAAGGCAGAGAGAGAGAGCTTAGTAACCAAGTTGGTTGAAGTCGAGGCGACTTTGGCTACTCAGTTGTCTGAGGCTATGGTGGCCATCCCAACGATCAAGGCTGCAGCTATAGACGAGTACAATGCCTTGAAGGAAAGTTTCGATGAGGTAGAGGTGATCTACAACTGAGACTATGAATGCTGCATAGGGGATGTCAAGGGGCTGTACCCCGAGTTGAATTTAGACAACCTTGGCTACAAAGTAGATGCAAACCCTACATCGGCAGACCCTGCGTCGATTGATGTCGAAGCCGAGCAGCAGTCCCCCTCTCAAGTCGATTGAGCCTCGCTACCCCTCATCATACTTGTATTCTTTTTTATTTTTATTTTTGTACTACCTTCTTATATCAATGAAAAGATAGTTATATATATATATATAGGGAAATGCTCACCTGCACACCAGTTCGCACGGAACTGGTGCGAACTTTTTTGAGAATCCATCATACTTGATGTGGATCCAAATTCTGAACCGTTCATGTGAAGCAACACCTCGTGAAACCCCCCGGGCCCAAGTTTTACTTTGATCTAAAACTTTGATGGGGCATGAAAAATGAAAATAGTTTCCTCCCTTGATTTGCATTTCTCTTTGCTATGGCCTACCAGGATTTTAGATCAGGGTGAAAATTTGTCACATGGGGTTTCATGGGATTCTGCATCACATGGATCGTTCAGATTAGACACCCATGACACGTGTGCAAAGGTCCGCACGTGCATAGGTGCGCAGGTGAGCATGACTCTCTCTCTCTCTCTCTCTCTATATATATATATATATATATATATATATACAGTAATTGATGTTGTGTATATAATTTTTAAGTAGATTCATAAAGGGTTGGATATATATATATATATATATATATATATATATATATATATATATATATATATATATATATATATATATATATATATATATATATATATATATACAGTAATTGATGTTGTGTATATAATTTTTAAGTAGATTCATAAAGGGTTGGTTAGTCGCGCGTTAGTTATAGTAGTGGGCCAAACATTTTACTTGAGTAGTAGAGGCATTGAGTTGATCCCTGAAGCTCTTCCCTTCATTAAGGTGGTTTTGCCCTTGTAGAATAGATTAGTTGCAATGAGCTCTTCATAAAGGGCTGAATAGTTCATTTAAGAGGATTGTTTTCTCTTGCACTAAGAAAAATCCTCATTGTAGATTACGAAGTTTGAGTAGTGAAATCGATTAATAGTTTAACCTCTTCTTTAAGGGTCGGACGATTAGTGAGAGGATTGCTTTCCCTTACACTAAAGAAAATCCTTAGTATGCTATGTAGTTCAAACAGTTTAAACAACGAGTAGAATTTGAAATTTCTTGATCTTGGGGATTTTTATTATAGATTCCTTATGGTAGACAAACTAGTTGTTCCGACCTGACAGGTCGGTCATTATTGAATCGAAGTCTTATCGGTCTTTTACGGATAGTAGATCTTTAAATATTCGTCGTTCTACAGATGTGGTAGAGGTCGTCCCTTCATGTTTTTAAGTCAATAGGTCCCAGGTCGGGTCATACTCATTCTTGATATCAAATAGTTTGTAGGACAACCTTCACCCAAAAGATTTAGACAGGACAACCTTATTTAATGACATCTTTCGGATCAAAATATCAAACTTAGCAAGAGACAATCACTCACGAAGAAAGCATATAAAGAATAAATTAATGACCACAATGCACAAAGAGTTATAGTGGTTCGGTGCTTAACTCCACACCTACTCTACTCCCAAAATTACTACTATCGTAATTTTGGCTTTCACTATTCAAGGTTTTCACAGGTTCACCTTAACAACCTTATATAGTCTGTGTGATTTTCACAGGCTTACCACAACAAAACTAACTATGTGATTTTCACGGGCTCACCATAACAAAACCCACTTTGTGATTTTCACAAACTCACCACAAAAAAAAAAACCCACTTTGTGGTTTTCACGGGCTCACCACAAAAGCACCCTTCTAAGATTTCTAGGCTATTTTTGAAAAACCCAAATAAAAATGAAATTAAAATAGTACTTATCTTCAATTGGTGAGTCGAAGACGTAACTGTAGCTTGAATGGAGCAATCTTCTTTCTTGGGATATAGATGAAGCTGTGTATGTTTTCAACCCAAAAAGAATGTAGGGATCTAATATATTTTCAATGAAATGATCAATACCCTAATGCCACAAATAGAATTATCTAAATCTCAAGTCAAGTATGGATTACTCTATTAAAATAAATTAAACAAACTTGAGAAAGAGGATACAATTAGCTAAATCAAATAGAAGCATTACCGCTCAAATAGCTTAAGGAGGCTTAGACTTTCACTATTTTCTTGAGAAGATGGATATGTATTTTTTGTTATTTGAAAGAGTGAGAGAAAGCATTTATTTATAGCCAAAGGAATTGGAAATTCGGTTGACCCAATTTTAGGTTTAGCTGGCCGAATTCCAATGATTACGTTCCAACGGATCTTTGGATTTCGCGGAATGAAATCTTTAAAAATTTTAGCTGGCCCAAGCCAAAATTCGGTTGACCGAACCTCCGGTTTGGTTGGCCAAATCTCAATGAGATCCAAAATCTTTACTCATTGGAAACTTGACCGAACATCCTTTGGGCTAGCCAAGTAGATAGTCTGGGCTGGCCAAACCCAAGGTTAGGTTGTTCGAAATTGCTTCAAAAAATATATATCTTGCTGCATACTTGCCCGAATAATGTTAGGTTGCCAAACGTGAAGTCGGGCTGGCCTAACTCTAGTGTATTTTACTTGGAATAGTATGTTATCATGATATTATGTGAAATACACGTAACCTAGGGTCAATCTAAGGTAATACCACCTGATGGTTGACACATACAAAGTGTTTCGATCTTCAAACCAAGTCAGCTACTTTAAAGACTTGAGATGTTGATCAAGTCTTTACTAGGTCTTCATGAGTGCTTTTAAAACCATGACATTTGGTAATCTTAATTGTGCTTAAGTATAAGCACCTACAATCTTCCCCTTTGTCAATTTTGTGACAAAACACAATCATGCATAACTCATAATACAAATATGATCTCTAGTTCAAAGGAACATCTGCACACCATCAGTGATACCACATCTTGAAGATTATGATGCTCCGCCTCAGTACAAGCATTTGTAACTCCCCCTGAGCACTTAGTCACATAAAATATATTTTCGTACAATCCAATACTTTATCACATGCCAAATAAATATAATTTCATATAATTCATGCATCTGAGTGCAGGTGCTCAAATATTCATTCAAGTGAGGAGTTGTGCTCATATCTCATATATCCATAACCATTTTCTTCCCCATTTTGTCAAAAGTTGACAAAAGCAGAAAAATTAAATGAAGTATGCAACATGAATATCAAGGATATAGAACATAAAACATAAGGATAGAGAGTCATTTAATTTTAGTGATAACGTCATCCAAAATAAATAAAGACAATTATATAAATGTCATTAAAGAAAAAACATGAAGAAGTGCATTAAATCCAAAGAGAGAATAATAGTTATTACATACTATAAGTAAAATTATCAATCAGAACCAGAGGAGGACGGTGCAAGCATCTCAGGATCATTAATTTTCAAACTTCGATTAAATCGATGAAAGTACTTTTCATGTACTTCATATGCTGTTTTTGAGTATGAAGTTATGAATCATGGGACACATGCAAAGTGTCCACCTTTCTCTCTAAACTCTCTAACCTATCAGAAAATTATGAAGGTTGGAAATCTGAATCATTTGTATCAGCAAAATCTTTTAATTTTGTAAAAATGTCATTCATGTTGATATCGTCTGTAGGATCCTCTTCCTAATTGCTTTGCTGCTTAGGCCTCATATCTAACTTCATCATGTTCAGGTTCGCATTACCAAAGAGAATTTTAGATTTTGGTACTTCAATCATGGGAATTTGGGCATTAAACCACAAAGCAAGAGAAGTCATAAGGAATGTAAAAGGAATAGAACCATGACGAGGATGAAAAAGATATTGAATGATCAAATATGATATTAAAGATGAAAGACAAATGTGAATACTGGATGCAATAGAATGCATAATACGCATCATGAAGGGAGTAAGATCAGTCTTATTCCCAGCCCTTGGATAGATATTAGATGTAAAGATGCGATGAAGAATACGATATTTTGGAAGTAAATTATAAGTGGGGAGAGAGTTACCAGACTTCCATTTTGCATTAAATCCACATAGCACCTCGTGTAATAGTAGTTCCTTTTGAAGTATACATATCTTCAAAAAGAGGTGATATGGGTAACCCGTTATCCGCCATCTCAATGTCCATAATGGATGGTATGATGGAGGGTGTGATAGTGATAGTTTCTTCAAGAAATTGAATATTAAATGATAAATTTTTTATAGAAACTTCATTAATGGATGCATACATCTTGTGTAATGGACCGGTAAGTCGCTCCACCCCATTTAAAAATCTTCTCCTATCCTACCTCGGAGAGTAATTCAACAAGATTGATCGCCCAATAATAATGCTCCGAGAGCGAAAATCTCGTACATTCTCCAGATCATCCTCCGGTGTGTGTATGAACCACACAACCTCAGGAGCGGAGCGAGATGAGGAACCGGAATGCGTTCTACGAATTGTATGTTTAATCCGATGTTACATGGAAGAAAATGAACAAGGAATAGTAAAGTGAGTGATGGGTTTGAGTAGATCATATTTTTAAAGAAAACCCACCAAAATAAGAGTTTAAGATTCAAATAAAATGTAAGATTTACAAAAAAAAACATAACTAAGATCTTAAATCTAGAAGAAAATAACAAATAAATCAATTACAAGAGGACTATGGAGATGGGTTGGCCACTGGTGAGCCGAAGAAGAAGAAGTGGAAATGAGCAATTTGGGTTTTTTCTCCCTTTTTGTTCAATCCATGCCCGATTCGTCTAGCCTGAGTGGGTTCTCAGCTGGCTGAATTGGTCAGTCATCTAAAGGTTGGCCGAAAAATCCCCAAAAATTAAATTTTATTATGTTATTCTTTTTATGCAAATATATATAAAAGAAAGCATGAAAAAAAGAAAAATAATAAATAAGATGCAATTAAGTAATGCAACATAATCCAATATCATTTTTCAAATTGGAGAATTTGACACTGTTAGCGGTTTAGTCAGAATGTCTGCAAGATATTTCTCAGTGTTAATATATTCTAGCATGATAGTTTTTTTTTCAACTAATTCTCAAATATAATGATATTGTATGTTGATGTGTTTTGTGCGAGAATGTTGAATACAATTTTTGGATATATTTATAATACTAGTATTTTCGTAGTATAAATTTGTAGTATCTTGATCAATACCATAATCTGCTAGCATATGTTTCATTCACATCAGTTGCGTGTATGCATTCCTTGCCACAATATATTTAACTTCTGTAGTGGATAATGATACTGAGTTTTGTGTCTTGCTCATCCAAGAAACTAGGAAATTTCCAATGTAAAAGCATCCACCACTTGTGAATTTTCTGTCATCCACATTACCTGCCCAATTAGCATCAATATATCCAACAATTTGTAATGATGTATCATGAGGATACTATAATCCTAAATCAGTTGTGCTAGCAACATATCTAATTATTCTTAGACAAATGAGATTCTTTAGGATTAGATTGATATCTAACACATAAGCCAACGTTGAAAGAAATATCAAGTCTACTGGTAGTTAAATATAATAGGCTACTAATCATGTTACGAAAAAGATGGGGATCAACACTTTTACCTGAACCATCTTTAGAGAGTTTGAGTGTTATACACATGGGTGTCTAAAAGTTTTTACCATCCTCAAAACCAAATCTTTTTACTAGATTCATAACATATTTGGTTTGAGAGATAATTATCCTATCTTTGAGTTGTTTTACTTGAAGACCGAGAAAATAATTTAGCTCACCAACCATACTCATTTCGAATTCTAACATCATTAAATCTACAAACTTAGAGGAGATGTCAGTACAAGTTAATGTATAAATAATATCTATCATCTACATATATCTGAACAATCAACATGTCATCATTACATTTTTTGATAAATAGAGTTTTATCGACACTCCTCATTTTAAAATTTTGACTAAGAAGAAATCTAGTTAGTTTTTCATACTATGCTCTTAGGGTCTGTTTTAAACCATACAGAGCCTTTTTAAGATGGTATACATTATTAGGGAGTTTGGGATCTTCAAAGCCCTTAGGTTGTTTAACATATATTTCATTGTTTAAGTCACCATTTAAGAAGGCACTTTTGACATCCACTTGATATATTTTAAAATTTTTATGGCATGCAGTGGAAATAAACAATTTGATAGACTCAAGGCGAGCCACTAGAGCAAAGGTCTCATCATAGTCAATTCTTTTAATCTGTGTGAAACCTCGCATAACTAGTCGTGCCTTATTTCTAATAATATTTCCTAGTTCATCAGTTTTATTTTTAGAAATCCATTTAGTTCCAAAACATGTTTGTTAGAAGGTCTAGGAACCAAATAGCACACATTGTTTCTTACAAACCGATTTAATGCATCTTGCGTAGTTATAATCCAACTTTCATCTACTAAGGCTTCATTTACATTAGTTGGTTCTATTTGGGAAGTGAAGCAAACATAATTACATATGTTTTCCAACTGTCTTCTAGTTTAAACACTAGTATGAGCGTTATCAAGTATTTGATTAGTTGAATGATCCTTAATTAATCTTAGGTTAGTTAAATTTGACTTTGATGATGGTTTAGATTGATTAATAATAGTAATTTAATCATCTTGATCAAGTTTGGGTGTGATAGTTTGATCATCAATAACAACATTTATAGATTCTTGTATCACACCAATTCTTTTATTTATGACATGATATGTTCGACTGTTTAGAGCGTATTCTAAAAATATTCCTTCATCACTTTTAGCTTCAAAATTTCCTAGTTTTTCCCAGTCTCATAAAATGAAGCATTTGCTTCCAAAAAAGTGAAAATATTTAACAGAGGGTTTTTTATCAAACCAAAGTTCATAAGCTATTTTATTTTTGTCCGGTCTTATATAAACACGATTAATAGTGTAGCAAACAATATTAACAACTTTAGGCCATAAATTTTTAACTAATTTTAAACTATTTAGCATAACACTAGCCATCTCTTGAAGGACTCTATTTTTCCTCTCAGCAATGCCATTTGCTGAGGAGTTTTAGGATCAGAAAACTCATGTAATATTCCATGGTCATTACAGTATTTCTCAAAATTGATATTTTCAAATTTAGTACCATGGTCACTTCTTATTTTAATTACAAACAGTTCTTTTTTCAGTCTGGATTCATGTAATTAACTTTTTGACTTCGTCAAAAGCATTTGACTTCGTCAAAAGCATTTGACTTTTCTCTTAAGAAGGCTACCCATGAATATCTAGTGTAGTCATCTACTACAACTAGAAAATATTCCTTTTCGCCTCTACTCTCTATTTAAGTTGGTCCAACTAAGTCCATATGAAGTAGTTCAAGAGGTCTAGTAGTGGCTAAGGAGTTCATTTTTTTGTGACTACTCCTAATTTGTTTTTCTATTTGATAGGCACCACATACTTTATTTTCTACCTTTTTCAATTCGGGTAGATCACGTAGATGATCTCTCTTGCTTAATTTATATAAGTCTTTATAATTTACATGTCCAAGACATTGATGCCAGAGTTTAGTTTCATCTGTTTGGACCATTTAACAAGAGTGATTTGTAAAGTAAGAGTCATCAATAATATAGCAATTTTCAGAGGTTCTTCGACCATTTAATATCATTTATCTTGATTATTGATTATCTCACATTTGTGATCTGAAAATTTTACACTATGACTATTATCACAGATTTGAGATATGCTCAACAAATTATGTTTTAAACCTTCAACATATAGTACATCTTTAAAGATTGATAGATTTGGAAGTTTTACATTACCTCTTCTGATGAACTTGTACTTGCTACCATCTCCAAATGTAACTGAGCTGTCATCGATTTGGTTGATGTCTGATAGAATCACCTTATCACCTATCATATGTCTAGAACATCTATTATCCAGGTACCATCTTAAATGGTTACTTACTTTGAAAGTTGTGTGGAGAACAAGACACTTATCTTTCAGAACCCATTTCATTATAATTTTGGGTTTAGAAGGATCTCATAATATTCACTGTGTTTAGGAGTAAGAGTTTTTATTTCCAGAGTTGGATTTCAAGAGCTCTTTTAGCAGGTCCACAATCTTATTTACTAGAGGCGAATTATCGTTTCTCCTTTGATTTTTATGTAGTTGGCATTAGGTTCTGAATTAGAAGACTTTTGAAAGGATTTTTCATTCTTCTTCATTTATATTTTTTCCTTTAGACTTTGAAGATCCACCTTTTACAAATATGGGAGCAAAATATTTAGATTTTTCTGTGTGACCTTTGATATATTCCAAACCATATTTGTCACTACTTCTACAAGATGCAGTTAATAATTTTTCAAGTTTTTGGTTTCCTTATGTGTATATCCAAGTATCTTTTAAAGTCTTAAGGGAAGTAAGTTCTAATTTTAAATTCTCATTTTCAGTTTTGAGATTTTGAATTTTAGAAAATTTCAAACTTAAATTTAGTTTGATTTCCCAAAACAATTAGAAAAATGAGATTTTTCCAAAACTGAATTTTCAAGTTCTAAGTTCCTTGTTTTCATCCACTGTCTTGGGAGCCTTATCACGCCTCTTCTTCTCCAATGTATGATGCAGGTTGGAGGCAGCCGTCATGGCAGTTCTCGAGGCATGGGAAGGTGCATATTTCGGCACCTCACGAGTCTGTTTGTTCCTCTAGGAGCCGACGTGTGCTTGAGATGGCGTAGAGACGACATAGAGACTTCAGTAGGTATCCGAGCAACAGCCTCCTCAGCTCCCTTGTTGGGAAGAGGGTTTTGTCTCTCCAACATGTACATTATCTATCAATGTTACTGGTCAGTGCTTCAACTTAATGCTCCAGAGAGACAAGCCAACCTCCCCGTCTTCGAGACCGCTGCACTAGACCTACGGGTGTAGAATCAGCCTGAAGTTGGGAGGATGAGTCCTGATGGTCCATAAACTATTCCACTAGCATAGGATTGGGTGTAATAGTAGTGATATGGGCCTTCTTTCACCCTTTCGCCATTCTAAAATCACTGTAAAAGATGGAAATGGCTTTGATGTCACTTCCCATAGACGACGCCAAACTGTTGATGCAAAAATCTGGATGTCCTCCTTAGACCACTAGCTACCTGCAAGAGAAGACAAAGATGGAGACCCTAACTATAGTAGGGTACCCTTTGATGCCAAAGTCAAGCAGGAAAATTGGATCTAGTAGAAAATAGGGTTTTTTTCGAAGTGAATTGTGCGTACCTTTTACTGTAGAGGAAGCCCTTATTTATAGCCTTTGGTCTCAGGGATGTTTATAGTAATACCTCTTGGGTGGTGATTACGTATCACAGAAGAGAACTTTTTCCGGACGTGTCGTGATTGATCTCTCGAGATCTTTAATGGAGATTTCGAATAGATCATTTTGATGAGATCGTCGAGTGGTCAGAATTAGTAGAAACATGTAGTAGGAGACTAAGGTCGAGCATCCAAGCTGACCTTTATAGTCATGTTAAATAGTATTTTATCGACTTGGATTCTCTGATGGGCCATGGTCGAGCTTTCCCTTAACATTAAGTAGATTGCTAACCTTGTCGAAAGCTTTAGTGAAGAGGATGTCAGCCGAGCTACCAGTGTCCACTAATATTCGAAATACATTTTGGATGGCTATTATTATGGTCACCACCAATGCATCATCGTGGGGGTGGTGGACGCCTCGGGTGTCCTCTTTAGTGAAGGTCAGCTCATAGGATGCTATTTTCTATTCTTTTGGAGGTTGCTGGTGACGTGGACCTGATGCTCTGAGTTGCTATGGTTGATACTTCGAGCATGAGCTCTTCGTTCTCGGTTCAAGTTTCCACCTCAGACAGGTCCACTCGTGTTGGTGCGGATTTCCTCGATAGCTTCACTGTTGATGGGCTGCTCGTCCTTCTACTTTATCCTTTCTTCTCTTCTGCTGAGGTATTCTCACAAGTGTCCATTGTGAATGAGGGCTTCGATCTCTTCTTTTAAATTGAAGCAGTCGTTGGTTGAATGACTGTGGTCGCGGTGGAAGTAGCAATACGTTTGCTTGTCCTACTTGTTGGCATCAGATTTCATTTTGTTCGGCCATTTGAGGATTCATTTGTCCTGAATTTTCATAACATGCTCAAGTGTCGTATTGAGGGGGGTGTATGAACTGAACCTTCTCTCAGGTCCTCTAGTAGTGCGCTGACTTCTAGTCGGCTTGTCATCTTTCCTTCTCTTGTTGTTGGTTGAGGTTGACCCCTCTTTAAGTCGCCTTTCTCTGGGTGAGCTTCCCTTCTTCTGAGCGGCCTTTCACAAGTTGAAAAGTTCTTCGATGTTGGAGTATTTTTGGGCTCAATTTAGGAGGTTAGTCATTGTCGTTGGAGGGTTTTTGTTGAGCGAGAAGAGAAATCTTCCTTCCCTTAGGCCTCCCATCATGGTAGTTAGAGCAATTTCTTCCGAATGTCCCTGTACTTGCATTATTTTCAGGTTGAAATGTTTGATATAATTTTTTAGTAGCTCGTCTTCTCTCTGAACAATATTGAGGAGATGAGAAGCCGGGTTAAGCCTCTCCCTTCCTTCGATGAAGTTAGTGATAAATGCCTTGCTGAGCTGCGTGAAAGAGCCGATCGATTCTAGCTGCAATTGCCGAAACCACTTTCGAGTGCTCCTATTAGGGTTAAGGAGAATGCTCGACACATGACTGTAGTTGATGTGCCATGGAGTTCCATTAAAGCCCTAAGGAATTCCAATTGCTCAGCTGGGTCAGTGGTCTTGGAGTACGGGGTGATCTGGGGCATTCGGAACCTCGGTGGAAGCTGGGCATGCATGATGTTGACAGTAAATGGTGGTTTAGTTTCTTCCAGTATTGCCTCCATTGAAGTCGGAGCGTTTGTGTTGTAAGCTTGACGTATGTCACTGATTTGGCCCCACAGGTCATTAAGGTCGGCTTCCCAGGGATCTTCACTTTCGGTCATCACCTTTGCTGCCATCTTGGGAGCCTTATCACCCCTCTTTTTTCTCCAACTTATAATGTAAGTCAGAGGTAACCAGCACGGCGGTGCCCGAGACGTGGGAGGGTGTCGGCTTAGAGATTTTGATATGCCTACTTTGAGAGTTGGCGGGCTCCTCGGATGACTCAGGGACCTTTGTAACTACTCAACTTACTGCTTGCCTGGTCCCCTGGATAGGAGAAGGTCGTAATTGCTCCAACATTCGCTTCATAGAGTTTATGTTGCTATTTGCTGCCTCAACTTGTTGTTTGAGGGATACAAGTCATCCCCTCCCCCCCAAAATTTTGAAAACGCTGCATCGGTCCCACGGGCGCAAAGTCAGCTTAGAGTTGGGTAGAGGAATCCTAATGGCTAATAAACTGCTCTAGTCGTGAGAGATCGGGTGTAGCGATGGAGGCTGAAACTTTTTTTTTTTTTCCCTTTTGCCATTGCAAAACCTTAATAAGATGGTAATGGCTTTGATGTCATTCCCCTAAACGGCGCCAAATTGTTAATGCAGAATTATGCATACCTTTCACCATTAGAGATTCTTCGATTTATAGTCGAGGAGAGGCGATGATGTAGAGATATCCCTATTTAGTAGGGAATAATGTAGAGGGATTCAGATCTCATTCTTATCACAGGGATCCCTTGAGATCCTCGGCTAGGATCTTGGGCGAATTCCGTCTTAAGACAGATAACTAGATTTTTGGCTAGGAATTTAAGTGGATAATGTCATCATCAGGTTAGACCTTTCAAGGGTGAGATTATGCCGACCTGGGGTAGCGCTCTCCTGGGGTGATGCCGTTTCGAGGTTATGCCAATCTGAGGCTATGCTAACCTAGGGTCATGCCGACTTGGATTCCTGGTGAACGGTGGCCAAGGCTATTGGCCTTGGGTTTTCTGATTTACCTTTAAGAGTAGTCGTGAAGTCAAGTCTGAACTGGTTTTCTATTTGAAAGTAACATCTTAAACCGCATTGGCTGTTGATCGAGCTCTCTTAGCCCATGGTCTTCCAATTTGACCTAATCTTCATTGGCTGATCCATTTTCCCCATACCAAAATCTATAAATAACAAGAAATTCAACAAAGCAACTCATCTCATATAAATCCAACAAACCAATCAAATTATCTTTATCTTTCCTTATCTTAGCTCTATCCTAAGAGTAGAGATAATCTAGTTGTGGTAATCTTTAGCTGCAATTTAAGTCTATGCTTTTGTGTTGGACTATTTCCAATCTCATTCTGAAATGCAGTTGTTCCTTGCGACCAACTGTAAGTATTTCCTTTTTTATTATTATTGCATTTATATATTAAAGACCTTTTGTATGAAAGGCAAGAAACAACCCATCATCAAAGGAATAACCCCACCCTCTGAATATTACCTGATCACCTTACAATTCCATCATAAGTAGCTGAATAGGTGACTGATCTTCTCATATCTTGGTCATATACACCCACATTCGATGCATCCGACTCTCTTAGCATATGGGATCAAGTTGTTCAGTTTGAACTGAGCCATACAATTAGTTCTACCATGCCTGCACTTGGCACTTGGAGTCAAGTTGTTCAGTTTGAATTGACTTGCACAATTGATTCTGGCATGCTCGCACCCACCACACATAACCAAAACCAAACCAAGTGCTAACATGGATGCCATACCAAAGTGACAAGTTGTTGCTAGGTAAGGAGCATGTTCATGTAAAAGTTCATATGCAAGATTGCTAGACAGGAGTTGACCATTGCACCAACTCTCAGTGCTACTAATAGGCACGGTTTAGGTGGATCTCAGGTGGTAAAAGCCTAATTGTGGGGCCTAATGTGATGTATGTGCCTTATATCCACTTTGTCGATTCGTTTTGACAACTCATTTTCAAGCATGATCCTCAAAACAAAAAAGATCCAAATCTTAGGTGGACTATATCATAGTAAATAGTAGTGATTAAATTCTCACCATTAAAAAGTTCATGGTGTTCATCCCTATTTCTACCCATTGCAACGACAGCCAATCAGGAAAGGTTATTTGTAATCAATAGGGAGTTACATGGTGTATTTGAAGATCTTAAGAGATATACGGAGAGGATTTTGTGGCAATACAGCTGGTGTTTATCGAGAAACACCATGTCATCTATTAAGAGAAAGTGGGCAAACGAAGAGTGGTCATGCTGAAGTAGTTATCATGACATATGACAGGTTTAGAAGCAAGGAAAATAAATCGTTCTAAGCAGTTATAACAACCATCAGAATGTGGGAAGTGTCTATATGAGCGATCTAATGTTATAAATAATGAAGGAAGTCAGTAGAAGAAATTGTATCATACCAACCAACCCAAATCTATCTTTCAATTATCCTTTTAATTATCGTCAATTATATTCTTTAGTGTAATCTTTTGAAAAGGCGAGCTTAAGAAGTCCTAGAAGGGGGGTGAATAGGACTATGCCAAATAAAAATTAAAGTGCCAAAATATTAAATAAATTAGAAACCTCAATCGCACTAGTATTAAAAAATTGATTCAAACTAATTCGTAGGACAACCTACACCCAAACCAACTTTAGGTAGGACAACCTGATTTCACGAATGTTTGTAAGAATCAAGATCTCAAACCAAGTAAAAAAAAAAAAAGATATCTATTACAAACATTCACCACTTTTGCATAAATAAAATTTCAAATATTCTCCACAAATGTAAAAAGTAAACATTCACTACAACACCAAGAATTATAGTGGTTCAGTGTGTACAACAACTGTTCTCCAATAGTCACACCTACTCCACTCCCAATAATCACTATCCATGTGATATTGGCTTTTACTATAAACAAGGTTTTCATAGGGTCACCTTAAAACCAGATACAATTATAATTTTAAAGGGCTATCACAAACAAAAACCTCTCACTGAGATTTTCTGGCTATCTCAGGAAAACCAACAAATGAGATTTTCTTGCTATCTCAATAAAACTAAACAAATAAATGTAAAGAATACTTATCTTCTCCTTTGAAGATATATCGGTTGATGTAGCCGTAAAACCGCTTCTCTTGTAGTAGATTGTTCAATGTTCAGTCGTATAGACAATGGTTTAAGGTTTTAAATTGATTTTAAATAGATTCAAACTAAAAGCTACTTGTTTGAATTCCTTAAGATCTCAAAGAATAGTATTTACTCTCTTTATAAAATAAAATTCAAAGCATAAGAGATCAATGAATTAAAACAAATAAGCTATTAAAAAAATTCATGAATACCATGCAATAACTTGAGTATAATAGGGACTTTTCTCTCTCTCTTGATGAAAGATTTTATGTACTTGAATTATTAATTTTAAATTGAGAGAAGGCCTCTATTTATGGGTAGAAAAGTTATTGCTTTGACTCGTCTAAGACATTCTTCGACTCATCTAAGAACTGGATTCTGTTCCAATAAATTTTCAAATTTGAGTACGATAAGATAAAACAGAATTTCGACTGGTCGAAGGCCCTGCTTGACTAGTCGAGGGCCCTATTTGACTGGTTGAGCAAGGTCTTCGACTGGTTGAGGGTGCCTAAAATCTGAACTGATTCAGTTGCTGGACTTCGAGTTGAGCAACCCTCGACTAGTCGAAGGCCCCTCTTCGACTGGTGGAAGAAGTAACAGAAAAATCCATTTTTCAGCAGTTTAAACTCGGACTGGTTAAAGATTCCTGAGACTGGTTGAGCCACAGCTTAGACTACTCGAACCTAAGTTTAGACTAGTTAAACTTTAGCCTAACAAAAGTATAGAAACCCATTTAAGTTATGTTTCGAAAGAACCTAAGATTAAGGTCTTTTTAGGGTCTGTTATACCTAAAATGACTGAACTTTGAAGTAGATTGGATACTTGAAATTTATGGAACTTGTTCTTCTCCTTGATTCTTCAATAGAGCTTGTAGTTGAAGATGGAGCTTGATCTTCTACTTGAACTTTAGTAGAACTTGAACTTAATCATCTTGAACTCAGTAGAACTTGAACTTTCCATCTTGATCCACTACTTAACTTGAACTTCAGTAGATTCTTGAACTTTCCATCTTAATCCACTACTTGACTTGAAGTAAAGTCTTGAACTTTTCATCGCAGTGTCTTGAACTTTCCATCTTAATCCACATTAGATGAGCCACTTCATAAGCTGTTTTGTTAAAATGAAATTTGACAAACAAAGGTGTGCTTTATACAACATAGCACTTACATCTTTACTTTTACTTGCTATTTACATTCCTTAGTGAAATTCATAATAGTAATTAAGTAGCTGTTAACTTTAGCTATAATTCGAGTCTACGTTCATACGATGGATTCCGTTAGAGTGATAAGCAAAGTTTTCAATCTAGAGAGGTGTTTAGCTATTGTTCTCTGCAATCGATTATTCGCTTGTACCCCAAGTGTAGAGTTACAATGTAATAATAATCTCAGTGAGACTGAGGTCAAACCCACAGAGACTAAATATGTGTAAATTTCTGAACTAATTAAGAATTTGAACTGCAGGTTAAATTAAATTTAAAAATTGAAAGCAATTGTTATGAAGTAATATTATTGATAAAAGAAACACTAGAGCGTTAAAGATCCACTTGTAATTATCTTAATGCCATCTTACTTAATCCAATCAATACTTCAACTGGAATCGAAGTCCTAATCTATCCAGTTGGATGATAGAGTGGTTAAAACATCATAATTAATTCCAATATAAATCTGGACATTCATAGTATTGGTTCAACATATAACCGTCTTATTGAATTGATTATAGGGAGTTCAAAGTATCTACCATGCCCGTAGTCAATGGTAGATCAAAGAATTTTATAGATTAAACAATCAAAAATAGAGAAGAAAGCATTCAAAGAGTTCCTAAGCATCCACCATGCCCGGAGTCAACGATAAATCAAAGTAATAATCAAAATACTTCTTAATTTCAAAACCATAAACTATAAAATATCCAACATGAAGATCATAACTTGAATCAAAGTATGAAATACATTAAAATAAAAGCTTCACCTCTTAGCTCTAGCTAAGAGATTAGCCAACTAAAGACATGATTAAGCTAAAAACTCTTAAGAAAAACATGTAAAAGTAACTAGAGAAGAAGAAAGAACTCCTTGGAAGTTGCTACACCCCTTGCTCTACTCCTTTAACCCTAATTCGTACTTAGAATGCCTCAAAGAACCCCTTTAAATAGGCTTTGTTCGTCTGACTTTGCAAACCACCTCAAATTTATACACTGTGCAGCTTTAATGACACCTTCGATGGGACTTCGATGTCATCGAAGGATCGGAGCTGTGTTGGATTCAAATTTAGAAACTGCATGCCGTAAGTCTTCAATGTCACACCCATCCTTCGATGTCATTGAACTAGCTTCGATGGCATCAAAGAAGTCTTCGATAAAATCATAAATTATCCAGAAGTGTCCAGCGACTTGAGTCCAAAATTTCAGAAATTATCCATGCCATCGAACTGGCTTCGATGCCATCGAATGACTTCGATGAAATCGAGAATTTTTATCAATTGTCTAGAGACAAAACTTAATTTTCTCCTGAAATTTTTATGTGATCGAGGCTCCTTCGATGGCATCGAACACTTACGTCGATGTCATTGAAGTGTGTTCAATGTCATCAAACAGTCAAGTTCAGCAGCTCTTGAATTATGCACTTTACAAACTTGATTTTCTTCCTTCTTTACTTTGTTTCCTTGGATCTTGGACTCTTGAAATCTTCATTCTTGGCCTTCAAAGATCCATCCTTGCCTTTAATTCTTGAACATCAAATTTCATGCGTTTAACATCATTTTCACCTTGAGTTGTAGAAATCACCTCATAAGACAAAACATGCATAAATAGATCGATTAAATGTTATCATGTTCATAAAACCAAGTTATAAATAGGGAAAAATATGCAATATTTCTCACTCAACACTGATCGTAGGAATTTTTTTTGTCTGTACTAAAGAGAAAAAGTCCTTTTGTATGGAAGGTAGAGGTGTGACTCATTTTCAGAGGAGGAACCTCACCCTTTGACTATTGTTTGATCATCTTAAATAATGTTGTGTAAGTGGCTAAATAAGTACCCAATTTTATTAGAACTCTGTCATATATGTTTGATTTTCGATATATTAACATATCTTGGTGCTTGGGGCCATAATTATTCAGTTTGAATTGAATTGCACATTCAATTTTGACACACTCACATTTATCATGTGACCAAATTTAAAATTAATCTATGTTCACAACCCCAAGTGCAGGGTCGCGATGTAGTAATAACTTGGTGAGAACGAGGTTGAATCCATATAGAATGGGGAACACAGTTTCGAACTAATCTAAATCTAACTTGGTTATATAGTTTTTTAATTTAGCGATGAAGAAAAATGTTTTAATTGATAAAGATAAAAAACTAAGGATTCAGGAATCCACATATAGCAATCTCAATATTCAGTCTACTTGATCCAATGATAACTCTATTAGAATCGAAGTCCTATCCTATCCAACCAGATGATGGAGAATTTAAAATATAATGGAATTATGAACTTTTAATTAGTTTACTTCCTAAATATCTGTCTAATTATAATTATCTTAGGGAATTCAATCATTCACCATGCCCATAGACGATGGTGAACAGCGACTTTTACATATTACACAATTTTAAAGCTAATAAGATCACATCAAAAGCTTTCACAACATTTATTGTAATTTTAGTTATAATAAATCACAGAAAACTGGAAACATATCTTTATTTAAACTAAAACTTAATGGAAGTTTGACATATACTTGAATAAAAGCAAACTAAACATCAAAATAAACTACAAGTTTCATCCCTTAACCATAGCTAAGAAATTAGCTTGAGAAGACCAACTTCCTAGAAGAAAAATAAAAAGATTAACTAGAACCTATGAAGAAATTGAAGTGGAAGAATGTTGTTGGCACTCCACTTAGGTCGTATCTCCCTTTCTAAACCCTATAAGATGATTTAGAATAGCCTAAAGACTCCTTTAAACAGTTTTGTAACTCAAACTTTCACACTGCCTTAGAAAAGTTCACAAACCGTATCTAATTTATGCACTCTGTGCATCTTCGATGGCCCATTCAATTGCGCCTTCGATGGCATCGAAAATTGTCTAGAACTATCCAATGAGTTGAACCCAAGATTCCTAAATTGTCTATGCCATTGAAGTGACTTTGATGCCATTAAAGTCTATTTTTGAAATTATTTAGGAATTCTCTTTTTAGACTCAGAGTTTCAAAATATGATTTTTCTGGCCAATTTTTAGGATTCCTTTTATTCACTTTAAATCTTTGATTCTCTTGATTCCTCACTTGGTTTCTTTAGATATTTTGCATGTGAATTCTTAATTAATGACTTTCAAATATGTAATTCTTTATTATTTTATTTTGAGATATAAATTATCACTTTAAGCACATATTCATCATAGGCTGCCGAATCAACTCGCATGACAAAAACGTATATAATTAAATCGAATTATCACTTAAATGGAAAAATAACAAATGTAATTAAATGGTTAAATATGTAATATTTGAGTCTCAACAATGCACAACACATGGGGTGTTGAGAATGTTTATTTGCCATCCAACCAATTGATAAGGTTAAAAGGACCTAAATTAAGAGATCACACAAA
This sequence comes from Magnolia kwangsiensis, assembly GCA_037074715.1. Taxonomy (NCBI): domain Eukaryota; kingdom Viridiplantae; phylum Streptophyta; class Magnoliopsida; order Magnoliales; family Magnoliaceae; genus Magnolia; species Magnolia kwangsiensis. The sequence continues at coordinate 2,065,239 of CM073581.1, forward strand.
TACAAGCTTGATTCAAAACTTTTATTTCCTAGTAAAAAATTTTAATACTCAATTACCTATTATTATTATTATTATTATTATTATAGTGCTTAGTTTTTAAATCTTCCACTAAAATGAGTCTTCAAAACATATGGACAACCTGGTTATAAGGTACATACATCAAGGTGGGCCTCACCGGTCAAGGATCCCACCTACCTAGGTGGATCCGAGGGGAAGCAAATTGGCTGGTGTACCACACATCACCGACCTAGTTGGTATGTGTAAGTGTGGTGCAAAGACTAGCGGTGATGCTCTTTCAATTCAGGATGTACAAACAGTTCAAAGGTTATATGGCGCCACAATGATATATTTATTATATCCTCACTAGTTATCCATTTTTCGTGATCATTTTAGAGTATGAGCCCAAAAATGAGTCATATCTAAAGCTCAAGTGGACCACACCGCAAATAGTAATGGAGATATTGATTAGCACCATTAGGGCCCACCATAATGTTTATTTTCCATCCAATCCGTTTATAAGGTTACAAAGACATGGATGAAGAGGAAAAGCAAATATCATATTGATTCAAAACTTTTATGAGCCAAAATGGTTTCAATGGTAGACATTCAATCCCCCACTACTTTTTGAAATGTGGTCCACCTAATTTTTGGATCTGTCTTATTTTCTAGCTTAAGCCTCAAAACTCTGGGTGCGACGCAATAGGATGCAGATTAGTTACTGAGAGGTTGAGTAGAGAGACTCACTACTGAAGTGATGTCACCATGTTCTGTGGGACCCACCGTGATGTATGTGTTGTATCCACATCGTCCATCCATTTGGAGATATCAATTTAGGGCACGATCTAAAGAATGAGTCATATTGAGAGCTCGAGTGGACCCCACCATGGAAAACAGTGGAGAGAGTGACGCCCACCATTAAAATTTTCTAAGGACCACAAAAGTTTTCGATCAAGCTAAAATTTGTGTTTTCCCTTCTTTCATGTTTGTCTTAACTTCTAAACACGTTGGATCTCAGATAAACATCATAGTGGACCTTAGGAAGGTTTTAACGGTGGGCGTCACTCTTCCCATTGTTTTCTATGGTGGGGTCCACTCCATATTTAGATCTGACTCATTCTTTGTCTCATGCCCTAAAATGATCTCTCCAAATGGATGGATGGTGTGGATATAACACATACATCATGGCTGGTCCTAAAGAACTTGGTGATGTCACTTCAGTAGTGAGTCTCGCTACTCAACCTGTCAGTATCTAATCTGTGTCTGACGCAATGTGAAGTTTGTGAGAAATCCAATCCATACATCCATTTTTAAGATCATTTTAGGACATGCTACCAAAAATAATGTGTATCCAAAAATCAAATGGGCCACATGGGATTTAGTAACAATAGTTGAAATATTTATATGGCTACAAAGTTTTTGTATTGGTCTAAGTTTTAGGTGTTTTCACTTCATCCCAGAAAAAATGACCTTATAAATGATTTAGATGTCATATAAACATCAAGGTAGAGCCTAGGAAGATATCAACTGTAGGAATTCTTTTCCCCACTATTTCATCTTGTGCGGCCTAGTTGTTTTTGTATACTCCTCACTTTTGGTCTATATCTTAAAATGAGCTTGAAAAATGGATGGACGGGTTGAATTTCTCATAAACATGACAGTGGACCCAACTTGCATCCCAGCGTAGGAACTTCCTGCGAAAGGCTTTCACAGAAAATTCACGTCTGGGAAGCGGGGATACGCAGATTCTTTTTTGGGCACACCATCGATGCTTGCTAGTAGCGGGGCGGCTTCGGTGGATCCTCGGATCGGAAGCGGATTGGCTGGTGTACCACACACCACCAACCTTGCCGGTGTGTTGACGTCACCAAGTTCTGTGGGTCCCATCATGAGTTATGTGTTATATCCAAACCATCTGCCAAATTGGCAAGCTTGTTTTGAGTAGGGCTATACACAAGCCCAACTAGCTTGGCTCGACTCGATCTAGCTCGACTTGAACGAAGATTCGAGGTGAGGTAAGCTTCATATGACCTTGCTCGTTTCAAAAACAAGCCGAGTCCGATCATAGTGGATCTTGACTCTACTTGACTCGAAGCTCGAGCTCAAGCTCAGCTCGATTCGAATATATATATATATATATATATATATATATATATATATATATATATATATATATTATATTTAAAAATAAAAAAAGAGTTAAAACTTAAACGCTACTCCACCCGTTTGTCCCTTTCTTACCCATTGCCTTCCTTAACCCAACTCATCGCTAGCTTCACACACACTCTCTCTCTCTCTCTCTCTCTCTCTCTCTCTCTCTCTCACTCACTCGGCCACTCACCTGAGCTCGACCTAGCGACTGCTCGACTCATCTTAGCCATACGACATGCACTCAGCCACTCACTCGAGCTCTTTCTCTCTTAGCACTAACAACAAGGTACATATATGGCTTTATATAATATTATATATTATTATTATTAATTAATTAAATATTTGATTTGGGAGTTGGGTTAGGTGCGGGTTGAGTCAGATGGGTTGTGTGGCTGGGTTGAATCAGGTGTGGGTTGGGTCGGTTTACTGGGTTGAGTCAGGTACAGGTTGGGTCGGGTTACTGGGTTGAGTCGGGTACAGGTTGGGTCGGGTTGGGAGTCGGCTCAACTTAACTTGAGGTAAGCTCGCCTCGACTCAATCCACCAGCTTTCCTTGAGCTCAACTCGATGGTTTAGCAAATAAGTCAATCTTCAATGGTAAGCTTGAAGCTAAGCTCGAGGAGGGCACGAATGAGTTAAGCCAAGCTTGGCCCAACTTGACTCAACTCGGCTCGATGTACAGCTCTATGGATACATTCCTAGAATTGGTTGGACCAAAAGAAGGTGGACCGTAAATTGCTCATAACTTTTGATCCGAGTATCATTACTGGGCGCACAACCTATCAATCTTTACTAAAATGGGTCATCCAAGGTGAATTGACCAACGAAGTGGGTCGCATCTGTCCATTTCACCTGAAAATGCATGCTTTTAGCTTAAAAATGAAAATTAAAAAATAATTTATAATATTTTTAGTAATTCCGATTTTTGTAATATTTTTTAATTTTAAAGTTTTAGATTTTCTTATTTTTTAGAAATAAATTTTAATCATAATATGACTCTTTTAGCATAAGTTTATTTGGAATTTTTATTTTTAGAAGAGTTTTATTAGAATTAGGATTTTTACTAGAGTTAGAATTTTTCTAGTTTTGATAATTATGAATTTTGATAATTTTTTCTATATTAATGGTGTAATAGAGACATACATATCAGCCAATTATCAATCAAAATTTAAAATTTTTGAATTTATTTCTACTTTCTTATTTTTTCTCGTGGATTTGAGATATCTCTATGAGGAGTCCAGAGAATATCTGTGGATTTGAAGTGGTTATCCTTGAGGAAGATGGTGATCGACCTCATCACGCCCATCCCTTCATCAATTGGTATCAGAGTGAGGACTCCCCTTGGACCGATGACAAATAACCAAGGTATGGGCCAAAATCCTATGGGTAGTGATCAAGAGATTCATTATCTTTTAGAAAGAATGCAAGGTTTCCATGCTAGAGCCGCAGGAAACTCTCGACCATATTGCGGATATGCTAATTTTACCCCGAGCCTAAGGCGATGCTCAATCACCCGTGATCACTGTACGACACAACTCCAACTTTTGCGGAGCACCATCTGTTGATGGTGAATCACAGACCACCACTTTGATCATGAAGAAGCCGTTGTACATGCCAAAGGTAGAGATAGATTTACAGCGACAAAACATCTTTTGAATGAGGTGCATTGTAAACTAAAAAGTTTGTAATATGATCATTGATGTTAGGAGTAGTGAGAATCTCGTGTCAAAAATAATGATTGAAATGCTACAACTGAAAATAGAAAGGCACTCATCTCCATACCCGATTGGATGGATTAAAGAGGTCAACAAAACAGAGGTAACCGAACAATGCACTGTCTCGTTTTCAATTAATAAAATTTATAAGGATTAAGTACTTTGTGACGCGGTCGACATGGAAGCTTGTCACATGTTACTTGGTCGACCATGTCAATATAATGTTAAGATAACATAGAGGTTGAGATAACATATTTATATTTATTAAAGATGGTAGAAAGTTTATCCTCGTCCCTATGGGAACAGAGAATCAACCCAAGATTTCTAAAGTTGAAGAACAATCTCTCATAACTAAACATGATTTTGTTAAGCAATATGAGGAGAAGGGAGATGTAGATGCATTAGTTGAAAAGGAAAATTATATGGAGCCTATGAACATTCCAGAGGATTTGAAAGTGTTGTAGGAGTTTAAGGCGATTGTGCTCGATGAACTCTGTAATAAATTGCCTCCCATACGAGATATACACAATGACGTTGATCTTGTCTAAGGAGCAAGTCTACCCAATTGTCCACATTATCAGAAGGGATGCGAGATTTTACAAACAAAAGTAAAGGAACTGATCCATATTAGTTAAGTCAAGGAGATCATACGTACATGTTTTGTGTCAACTCAAGAGCCAAATGCAAAGTACAAGAAAAAGGCTGAAAAATATAGGTGTCAGAAATTATTTGAGTACCATAAGTGAAGTCCCGTGAGTAACTCAAGGACGGGTTTTTCCCAAGTGGAGGGGTCTGATGTCGAACATGGCATGGATACATTCCTAGCATGGTTGGACCAAAAGAAGGTGGTCCTAGCATGGTTGGACCAAAAGAAGGTGGTCCTAGCATTGTTGGACCAAAAGAAGGTGATCTGACCCATAATTTGGGTCACATCTGTTTGTTTCGCCAGAAAACACACACTTTCAGCTCAAAAATGAAAGTTAAAAAAAATTACTATTTTTAGTAATTTCATTTTTTGTAATATTTTTTTAATTTTAGAGTTTTAGATTTTCTTTTTTTTTAGAAATAACTTTTAATCTTGCTAGGACTCTTCTACCAAAATTTTATTTGGAATTTTTATTTTTAAAAATTAGGCTTTAGAAGAGTTTTATTAGAATTAGGATTTTTATTAGAGTTTTTACTATTTTTGGTAATTACAAATTTTGAATTTTTTTTATATTAATGGTGCAATAGGGACATACATATCAAACAATTATCAATCAAATTTTAAATTTTTTAGAATTTATTTCTATTTTCTTATTTTCCCTTATGGATTCAAGGTATCTCTGTTAAGAGTCTAGAGAAGCTCCATGGATTCGGAGTAGTTATCCTTGAGGAAGACAGTGATCAACCTCATCACGCCCATCTCTACATTAAATACTCCAAAAAATTGTGCTCATGTAGGTATATGAGTGTGCATCTTAGTATGCGTTCTAACTAGAATTTGTAGCTTTGGGATAATAACACTTAGACTTAAGCCCACAAACATACACTTAGACCCATGTAAATCTTTTTTGTGATCTTAGAAACTTAATATTCCTCCGTATAATCAACTAGTTACCAAACCACCCATTGTGGTAGCTACCCATCACAAGGCTTAGACATCAGACCGTCCACTTCACTATTAAGTACTTGATCATGGTAAACCAACTTCAAATCATCACTTACATATCGTTCCATAAATCTAGCCCGTCCACCTCTTGTCATTCCAAGCTTACATATCATCATCCATTTAATCTATTATTAATCTATTTTTTAGGATGACATAATTGGTTTGACTATATTGCTACATAATAGGAGGCTTCTTGGAAAGAGATCAGGATGAAGGTGTTCCATGACAAGAACATCATTTGGAAAAAACTTTGAATGAAAAAACTTTGAACAACATAACAAAGTTCTTTTGTATAATTCGAGATTGCATCTTTTTTCTAAAAAACTTGAAACGTCATTTGACCAGCTCATTTAAAGTTAAAATGGTTTATTCTCAAGGGGCTGTTGAGATAGAGAATCCAGTGAAAGGCAACATTTTAAAAGTGAACTGTCACTGCCTTAATCGATTTGTTGAGAACTTTGATTTAGAGGATATGTCCACATCCCTCTGAGAGATCTTATCCACTAGGACTGACCTTCTAGTATGATGGATGTCCCTAAATCCATTTCCTACTTTCTTAGGTTAAGTTAGAATAGTTTAGGTATACTTATGTTATTTATTTTTGTTTAGTGGCTTGGATACCCCCTTAGATGATGAAGAATTCATGCCATTCCTTTGAACTTTCTCAGGTACTCCTTCTTACTCGTTCCTCTTTTATTTCCATTTTCTTGTGTTATGATGCATCGCATATCTTTTTTACATTGAGGACAATGGAGATTTTAGGTTGGGGGCGCGATTTGATAGAATCATCATTATTCCTTAGTTTTTTTAACAAAATTTTTTAATTTTAGATTTCAACTCTTTTTGAAGATTGATTTCTTGTGTAATTGAGTATGTGTAAGTATAGGATGATGAAATATTAAGTAATCTTTATAAGTATAGAGTCTAGTTGATTAGTAGATTTTTGAACAAGTTCTTCTAATGAATTGATTGACATGAATATTTAAACATTGATTGAGTCTAGTTCACAATTCACATCTGACTCATATTCTTTAAGGTTAACTTGAACTCCTAGCGTTTAGCTTGATGATTACTCAAAAAGTGTTAGGAACCAAGGCTAGAGATCCTTATCTACGTTGATATAAAATGAGGAAAAGGGCAAACTGAAAAAGAGAGCGGAATTGAAAATTGTACCTATCGCATGTGCCTAAATGACAAATGGAAAAAAATGAAGGAAAGAAAAAAGAAGAAGAGGCGATAATGTGAAAGCTATCAATAAAAAATAAAAAGAGATATAAAAATAAATGAAAAGGATGATGGGTTCAAAATCAGTTACTTGTGTTGACTTGATCATTTTGAAGTAATCATAATAGTTAATGTTATGGTAGGAAGGCTGATTTTCTTGAATTATAAGTTGGAATTCTTTGAGCACACTAGGAACTTGATGTTTGAATGCATTCTATTAATTGATTAATAAAAGAGAATCTGGTTTAATGGTTTACTAGTGATATTGGGTTTTAGACTAATGAAATTTTGTCCTTGTATCTTTGAATTCTATTGACATGTGCATTAGATCACATAGAATGTAGTTTTTTTGAGAGAGGTTTGAAGGTAGGTTTTGAAGTTAGTCTTTCACATGTTTTGCTCGGGACTAGTAAAATGCTGGTTGGGGGTGTCTTAAGACTTAAATATTGCATATTTATCCTCTCAACTGTATTTATTTTTCATGAATTTAAGTATTAATTGGATATACTTATATGTGTTTCATGCATGCAAGGAGATTCGGGACCTAAGGATGAAAATATGCTTAAAGTAATAGAGTTATAGCTCAAAAGAAGACATAATGAAGAATTAAAGATTTCAAGGTCATGAAGAAGGATGTAAAGTGCTAAAGGATCAAGGGAATCAAATGAAAAAAATGAAGAAAATCGAAGATTCAAAGTAAAATTGCAAACAGAAGTTCAGAAACCTTCGATCTCATAGTGATCTTCAATGACATCGAGTGGACTTCAATGAGAGATCGATCCATCTAACATAAATCGAGAAATTTTAGATAGTTGCTGGATAAAAATCTATGTTCCTACTTGATGCCATCGAAGAAGCTTTAATGTCATCAACAAACTTTCAAAATTTGAAAAACTATTATTGGCTAGTTTTTATCTTCTTACTCGATCCCTCATGAAATCTTTGATGCCATTGACAAGTGTTCGAGGGTAGTTCGATGGCACCGAAGATCCATCAACTGTGCATGAAACTGGGTAAATTCAAAGACAATTCAAAGTCAGTGTGAATCAAGTATATTTAAGGAGACAATTTAGGCTATTCTAAGTACAATTTAGGGTTTGGGAGAGAGAGCAAGGAGTTGTGGAGTATCTACTTTGCCATTCTTCTTCACCAATCCTACGGTTCTAAGTTCTTTTTCATATATTTTTTTTAGAGTTTAGTTCATTCATGTCTATGGTTGGCCAAATCTCTTAGCTAGGGCTAAGAGGTGAAGCTTGTAATGGTTTTTAATATTCTAGTTTACATTAATTCAAGTATTTGGTTTGAATGTTGAACAATTCATTGATATTAGATTGAATGAAGTTTATTTTTAGTTTACTTTGATCCATTGTTGACTCCTGTCACTTTTAATACTTATTAAGGGTAAGATTGATAACTTATCTATTTTGCAAGGGATTGATTTGTAAAATTCATTAATCTATCATACACTACGGGCACAATAGATACTTTGAATTCTGCGTGATCAATACTTTTGTACCTTATGTGGGAACTGAATCAATTGAAGTTTAAATCTATTTTGGTTTGTAAATAATGAATTAATCGCTCTATTATTGTGAGACCTATATCCTAGTCCATACCGTTCCGTACATCCTGTGATCCTCCTTGTCGAATTCTGACAACCCTCGACCTGTAATTGGTATTTGTGCGCAACCCTGAGTCGCATCCCGTAAATCTGAGTCACCTCAACTCGAAACTTGTACCGTCATGACCACATCATCACCGTGGTTCCAATGCTGCGTCTCGTGCGTCAATTCGATGCTTAGATCATAAGTTATGGCCTGAGCATTATAATGGCTATAGACTGTACATTTCGAGACTTACCTATCCCTATGACACCATTTTCTAGGTGGGTAATGTCATGTCCTTACACAAGTAATGATGACCCCTCTTCTTAAGTCAACGCCTCCCCTTACCTAGACATTTATGATGGCCTTAAATCATCATGTCAAGCCATAACTTCTCTCTCTCTCTCTCTCTCTCTCTCTCTTATCTCTCTCTCCCTCCTTTCTTCCTCATTCTCCATTGCAAGAGCCATGAATGTCCAACCCATCCTAAAAATCCAGCCCACTTCCACCTTTGATTCTCAACAATCCAACCTTTATATCATCATCTCTACCGTTGAGGAAGCTTCGTAAGGACATTAGAGCATAAGGGTAGAAGTTGAAGGGGAAGATCTTGATGTGGGTGCTCCTCTTTCTCTCTCTCTCTTCCCTTCTCTCTTTCTACTCCTCTCTCTCTTTTTCTTTGATGGATGTGGCCCACCTGATGGTGTATATTGATCCACGTTGCTCATCCAGTGGGCCCACACGCTATCCAACAGTGGGACGCCTACTGTTCAGCAGCTAGGCCACCTGTTGCCCATTTTGGGTTCGGGTGAAGGGGAAAACACAGATATCAGCTTGATCCCGAGACTGTGTGGTCCACCCTAGTGGACCCCACCTTGATGTATGTGATTTATATCCTCACCGTCCTGCAATTACTCCACCAATGCATGGCCAGGATGGGGCAAGATCAATTGGGCCTGTTGCTGTCTAGCAGCCGGCACTGATGAAAGGCAACACAAATACCAGTTTGCTGCAAATCGTGTGGCCCACCACATGGCCATCACCATGATGTATGCTTCGTGTCCCCATCGTCCCTGTGGTGGAACCACGTTAGACGCAGGCCAGTTGGGCCAGGTGCACCGTCCAGCCTACTGTCCAGCAGTAAGCTTGGATGCAGGCAGAATACAAATATCAGCTTGATTCAACTCAAGTAGGCCACATGTACGTGGACCCCACCCTATGATGTATAAGATCTGCATCTACACTGTCCATCTATAGCAGAGTTCTGTGAGCTGCATAGTACCAACAGTAGAGGCATCCATCTGCCACTGTTTGAGCTACTATTTGTTTGAATGAGAAGAAAACACAAGTATTCGCTTGATTTCCAAGCTGGCGGGCCACCTGATGTATGAGCCTCATCCACGTTGTCCGTCTGTCTGGACGTGATCGTGGACCCTACCATGATGCAATATCCAGGCCGTTTAGGGCCTGGACATTGCTGTCCTCTAAAAAAATAATAAAATACATAAAATAAATAAATATAAAATAATATATAATATAATGCATATATATTATTATATGGTGGGCCCCACGTGGGACCCACCTCCTTGAAATTTGATTGGCTGGTGTATCTCACACCAACTAATACATACCTGATGTATTGACGTTATCAAGTTCTGTGGGGGTCACCTTGATGTAATGGCGTATCCAGACCATCCATGGGGACGGTGGGCCCCAACAGCTTGAGCTGCTGTCGACGTCGGTAAGTTCCGTGGCCTCATCACGAGGCATGTATTACATCTACACCATCCGTCCACATGGGCAAGGGCCCACATGCCACATGTGTTTTATCAATGCCGTCCATCTATGTGGACCCCACCTCCTAGCTTATGTGTTGACATCGGTTCTGTGGGTTCCAACAACATGCAGCTGCTGTGATGACGTCAGCAAGTTCTGTGGGTCCCACCATGGTTTTATGTATTGTATATCCACCATCCATCCATTTTGACGTGGCCCACCTCCACTGGATTTGATCCACACCATCTGTTCAGATGGTGGGCCACCATGTGGACCCATTTAGGAATCAGATTGGCTAGTATACCTCACACCAGCAGCTTACTGCTACTGTACCACGTCAGCAAGTGGTGTGGGACCACCTTAATGTACGTGTTTCATCCCTACTGAGGGACCCATGTGAGATGTAAGTGTTTTATCCTAGTCATTCATCTGTTCTTGATGGTGGGACACTACAGTGGTGCATCAGTTTTGATCCACACCATTCAGTTCAATGTGGACAGTGGGCTCCATCATAATGCATGCATTGTATATTCACGCCGTCTTTCCAGCTAGGGCCTTAATGTATGTATTCTAGCCACGTCGTCCATCTGTATGTTGGACCGGCCATGATGTAAGTGTTTCATCCATGCCGTCCTGTCCATGTGTTGGATGTGGACCCTATACATGTGGTCCACCTTGATGTATGATTTAATCCACACTGTCCATCAGGTTGGGATGGTGGGGACTCCACCATGATATGTGTTATATCCAAACCGTCTAGATCATATAAGGCCTGCCTCGATGTATGTTTTATCCATGCTGTCCATGAGACGTGTGACCCACCTGATGTATGCATTCCATATCCACGCCGACCATCTGGTGGGGCCCATTTGCTGCATATGTAGGGCCCACCTAAAGTGCATTGGTGTGGCCCATTAATGCGGCCCACTTAATGTATATATAACGCCCTAAAAATAGGGGGTCGAGCAAAAGCTCAGCTCCCTAGTTTCAACGCATCACTTATACAACATAGATAATAATGATTGAATGTTATCCATATTAGTGCATTAAACATGAATGAGATTATACCAAATCAGCATATCATACTCCAGAGACAGTTAAATTTCACAAGCGGAAGACTGTGATAGATATATAAAATATATAAACTATAGTAAGTCTCCAGAGTGTGAAAATGTTACCAGGTTAAATATATACATGTATACTCAAAAAATGGACAAAATAAATATATATGGGTGTTCCAAAAGTACAAAATAACAAGTGAAATGACATCTAATCAGTATCCTTGTAACCCCATCGATCAAAACATGGTTTACATAGACCCGCCTGATAGCTGCATATAGGAGAAACCCTCCTCATCATCATAAAGGTCCGGCTCCGCCTCATACGCATCGCCATCATCCGAAACTAAAATAGGGTCTGGTGGGTGTTTAAAACACCGTCCCATAATGTGGGAGTGAGTGATCAACTCAGTGGAACAATAAAGCAAAGGTTAACATGTTATCAATTCAGTCAAGCAGTAATGATAAAATAATTCAACAATCAAGTCCTAAGTACTCTTGTTAATGCAAGAATGATATGAAATAATGATGCATGCCCTTGCCTGCGCTCCCTCTGCGACTTCATCTTACGATCGCGGCAGCGACCCTTCCTCAATGCTTGACCTGCTACGCCAAGGGCACACGTAATGCGATGCATACACGTGATTAGCCAGGTTGCTTACTTAGCTTTATTCATACAATAGGATTAGGAAGCTAAGGTACCTCCCTTATATTAATTCTCAAATAATGATCCATTCTAGGGTTGTCAGTCCTAGTAAATCTCATACGATGTTGCGATTTTAAGTTACTACAAAGGGCTCGTCACCTGATCAGTGTAGGCCTAGTTTACACTCTAGTTTCTACGGAAAGACTTGTCACCTCAATGCAATCTTAGAGTATATTCAAGGTCACTATAAAGGGCTCATCACCTGATCAGTGTAGGCTGACAGCGCGAATACAATGTCCCATACCACCATATTTGGCTCACAAGTCTGGGTTGCTCACTGGTCACTATAGGTGGGCTCGTTGCCCCGACGTAGGCCGATGGCTCGACCACGATGTCCCATACCACCATGTCCTGATCATGAGTCTTAGTGGATTGAGGTACCAAGGTTAACAGGGTTTTCAATGGTAAGTTTGGTACCTTAGATTCAAGCAGTAGCATCCATACATGGTGAACATACATTGGGCCAATCGGGTTACTTGACAAGCTCGACTGGTACGAACGTACATCGAGTCGATCAACATGGAGCGCGTAAGCAACTCTGCGTGGCCTAACCACTGCCGACAAGAAGTGTACGAATAGGATTCATCGGGCGTGTCCGTCGTGGTCAAGCAATTCAACCACTGTTGACATTTACCGATTGCCTGGACTATATCCTAGTCCCAAACACATTACGATATAAGAAATATGTATAGGTGATAATCACACAACACTTAATAATCATTGTAACTATGGATAGCATTGAAAATACAATGAAACACATATAACATGCCATTCTACATATACCTATTCTACTCAAACACACCATATAGATTTACATCTATTTGCAGGGATTTATGTACATAGCTAAGGTGGTTGAGAATCCTATCTCAACAACCTTATTAACTACAGTTCATCTAACAACAACTCATTCAGGCATTTTGTCAAACACTTAGACTACACATAACCAACATACATGACGTATGTTGATTTTAACTTATAATAGGACAAATTCTTTCACCAAGGAGTTGTCTAATACACATCAATCATGTTCTTATATTCCATACACATGGCAGGCACAAATCATGAATCCATATTCATTTAGTCATTTTAATAAACACATGGAATGCATTATAAATCAATATAGTATATATGAATGCATAATACATGGAAACCCTCATATCTAAGTACTTGAGATAGCAATCAAGCCAGTTGTCATAAATCATTACTGACATTGAAAGCCTTGAAAACCATAACCTAACCATTTATAATCCATACCTTACGTCGATAAACAAGTATCAAACTCAGTTTGTAGATCAAGCCTTTGTCTAAAGCACCACAACCACCTATAATAGAGAATAAGTTAGCTATTCCACCATCAGTTCTATTTGAATCTCTAAAAAAGTTTAAGGTTATGATTTCTTACCCAAGTACGGAGTTGGAATTGCCGAGATAGCAATACAGACGGACTGATTCGGCACGTGGAGCAGCAGGGAAGAATCCCAGGAATAAACTCCAACTCTCTCTCACACTTTCCCTCTCTTTCTCTCTTTCTTCTCTTCTCTCTCCTAGAGTTTTAGAGAATTCGTATGGAATAGAAATGGGGTGGGTTTAGGCCCTTATATAGGCCCAGAACTGATGGAAATGGCCCTAGGGCCAACGTATACTTAAGTTATAGCCAAATACGGGCCGTTTTGGTCCAACAGAGATGTTGTGGAGGCCCTTTTCTATATGCGGTCGGACTTAACCTCCCTGATATTTGATCTAGGTCAGGATAAGTTTTCGACACAATTGAATGAATAGATCGGTTGCGGGAGACTTGTTTCAGTTCAACGGTCACCGGTACTCGATTAGGGCTACAAGTACTCTGACCTGTGTTAGAAATTTTTCCTGATCTGAGGGTGTAATTAGGTCAGAATTTGATGGTCATAATCCTTAGATTTGGCTTGCAAGTGAATTGACTCAATTCACTTAAGTTTAGTTCATTTCCTAAAGATATTCGCATTTCTCACACACTTCGCTCTGGGCTCAAGTTGTGCATTTTTGGGTACTATTAAGACTTGATTTCCATGATAGTTATCAGGTCCAGCAAGATGGTTATAACTGTATAGTTTCAGGGTATTCGGACTTTTGACGTGCGGTCCAGGTCCGATACATAGTTTCAAGATGCTCCTAAGAGCAACTGGGTTTAGAGATTGATCCTAGGTTTCTAGGTAATATTGGGTTAATGGTTCTACTCATTTTAGGTCTTACAGTTCATATAGAAAGTACTAAAATCTAAATTCATCAATTGTTTAGTTCAGTACTTAACCAATTTTGCCCTAATTATGACAGAATAAGGTCCTAGGGCCATTCTATGCCCTTTTTGGAACTTATATCTAGTATATTATTTTAATTATTTTTATAGTAGTTCATCATCAAGTTTACTTCATCTCCACCAAATTTTATAAGATTTCATATTGTAGAAAATTCTAAAAATTCCAGAAGAAGCAACTATCCAACGAATGATTTTCGGATAGTTATCACAACGACCTACTTTTAACTATATTAAGTATTTTATTATATTTTCACTTATTTTTATATGAAACTAGACTCATTTATCTTTAATCTAGATTTTAAATCACCTAAATCGGAGTTATAATGCGGGAGATATGACTTTTTAAAATTGGACGACACGTGTAGAAAAAATGCAGAAGCCGGCGAGGTCTCGCCGATTCGGCGATGCCATTGCCGACCACTGGACATCGGGGTGATGTCATCCCCCCCGGGGTGTTGGAAAAGTGCGGGACCCACCTCAGGTCCCCCCGATTTGCGTCGTTTGGCCCTCCGAGTCTATTTGATGTGGTTTCACCGATCCGATATTTAAAACGGGTGCATCTTTCAATCTGGAATGGTTTATGTGACATGCAATATGTGATTTTAGGGTAGGAGAGGCTAATCTATCCAAATAACTTATTTATATCATGATATTCTAAAAATGTTAATAGTAAAAAGCCCATTTTATTCATTTTTTTTACCATTTATAGTAAGTTTTAGTTTAAGTATTGTTCTTCACCATTTTAATTTTAAGATTAGTGTCTAATATGAAAGTACTTGGAAAAATTTGAAGAATAAGGTGGTAAAAGGTGAGATTTTGAAGGAAATGGGTTGAAAGGGAATTTGAGGCTTTATGATTGAGTTCTGATAACTCAATTAAGGTGTTATGATCGACTCATTGCCTGAGGACATCTAACTCCAGGTTGGCAAAAATTCAGCGTGTTACAGTATATGAGGCCCATTTGTGCGGCCTATTGATGTAACCCACTTGATATATATGAGGCCCATTGATGCGGCCCATTGAGCAACTCATTGTGATATATGTTAAGCCATGTCATGCGGCCCATTGTGATGTGTATTAGGCCCATGTCATGCGGCCCATCATGATGTGTATTAGGCCCACTTGATGTATGAGACCCTTGTGTAAGACCCATTGAGACTGTATGTGGCCCATTATGTTGTGTGTGAGGCCCTTATGTGAGGCCATGGGCCCACTATATGTTTGCCTCTATGTGGGCCACCCCTTGGGAACATGATGGTTAAAAGTCCACATTGATGGGCAATGATGGTTAAATGTCCACATTGTGACCTTCTCTTAGGCTCTTTGTTAGGCCGATTGTCGAGGCCGATTCTAATTATTTGGGCCAATTCCGATTGTTGAGGCTGATTCCGATTGTCAAGGCCGATTTCGATTGTCGAGGCCAATTATCGGGGCCAATTCTAATTGTTGAGGCCGATTCCGATTATCAAGGATGATTCCGATTAATGAGGCTGATTCTGAATGTCGAGGTTGATTCCGATTGCCGAGGTCGATTCCGATTATCGAGGCCAATTTCAATTGTTGAGGTCGATTTTAATTATCAAGGTCGATTCCGATTGTCGTGGCTGAATATTGAGACTGATTCCGATTGTCACGACCGATTCTAATTGTTATGGCTGATTATCGAGACCTATTTCGATTGTCGAGGCCAATTTCGATTGTCGAGGCTGATTTTGATTGTCATGGCCGATTTTGATTGTCGAAGCTAATTCCGATTGCCAAGACCGATTATCGAGGCTGATTGTATAGGCCGATTATTTAGGCCAATTATCGATGCCAATTATTGGTGCCGATTGTCGATACCGTTTATGAGTATGTGACAACATAACATCATGTACATGCCCATACGCATCATCTGCATATTTATTATGAGATGTGGTTGACCATTGCATATATCATTGAGCAGGTTGTTATGAGACTCCCTGATAGGCGGAGATTATCTCACATGAGTGCATGGTATGTAGAGGATTGATGCATGACTAAATTGTATGACTCATGCATTGTGTGTTATAATTACTGTATGCCCTTGTGACATCAGGGCTGTAGCCTCCACAGGCATGTCGTGGATGGTTAGATGGGACACTAAAAATATTTGGTTCGAGCATCTGGGCACTTTGGATGTCCATGGGTGAAAGTCCCTAAACCTCCGTAGCCAGGAGACGCCCCAACATCTAAACTGAGTGGATACATGAGCGCCTGAGTGCCTAATACCAGTAGGCCACGTCTCCCACTGTATCGTGGTCTGTTGGGAGGGGGTGTGGCCTTATCCGCCCAATTTGTAGTAGGTAAAACTAGGCTGAGTTTGAACAACTCATAAATGGGTCCGCTATTGACGTTCTAGGTAGGTATTGGCTGATTACTGGCCAGGCGGATAGTGAGGTCTCTTCTACTCACCTGGTTGCCCGCGATGGGGCGACAATCTGGTTTGGAGTGTACTAGATCCTGGTAATGATCCCAAAGATGTACAGTACTGATTTATGGAGCAGGAGTTACATACTTAGCATTTTACTCATTCATTCATTCATCACTGTCTACTTGGGCTGGTGGTGCATAATTATTTGTTACGTGTACCTTCTCAATGGCCAGGATTTTGGTTAGGGCACGTGACTAACCTAAGATCAGGAGTTCACCACATTGAGTCTGACTATCCAAATTTAGGTATGAGACTGGTTTGGATAGAAGTCTCTTGTGATGGACCCCGTAGCTTGCGATACTATGTACTATCATCCCGACTTCACACTCCAGCTTAGTCATTTCATTCACACCGCATATTGCATTACATCCGTGACATATGGTATTCTAGGTTGCTATGTTTCTGCATTTATATAGACTAGATGAGGTTGACAGCATTCGTGGACTAGCCAGGATTTGTGTATTGCATTGCATCCTCGTTATCTGATATTTGTCTTATTATGCCTCCGCATTGCATAGCTGATCTACAATGCTTCCTTAGTATGTGATATTGGTTTATGTTTTTACATCGCACATCTGGATAAGGCTGATGATATTTATGGACTGCCAATATTTTTGCTTACTCTGATATCTATATGCTTAGCACATGCTTTGCACACACTTACACCACCCTCTAAACTTTCTATAAGCTTATGTACGACAGATGTGTGCAGGTGGCGTTAGGTTGTAGCATCGTTGAGCTTGGAGCATGCAATGGTCTTCTGGAGCTTGATTTTTAATATATGTATTTTCCTTTCAGCACTGTATTCAATATTTATATTAGTGGATATATGATGATGATGTTGCTTTTGTGATTTGGGTAAACTTGTGGTTATGCTTCTTACGGGATAAATGTACATTGAAAAATCCTTCTTGTAGGATCCTAGGATCGAATTCTAGCGTATGTGTGCTGGGAGTCGAGAATAGGGTACTACGGAGGCTGTCAGCACTGAATTCAGCAATCGAGAATTTTGTGAGCCCGATTATCGAGTTTGGGGCGTGAAAATTATCCAGCTTGATAGGATAGGACTTTGATTCTAATTGAGTTATCTAATTGAATTAAGTGAAATGGAAATTGGTAATGGTTATAAGTAGATCCTTAGTGCTATAATGTTTTACTTTATTGATTTTCCATTAAAATACTAAATTTTAATTATTACTTCTTAAACTCCAATTCCATAATTAGTTTTAGTTCTAGTTCTAGTTATAAAGTGTTTTGGAGAACGTACACGTATAAGTCCCCATGGATTTGATTTTGGTCAAATTGAGTTAAAACTACATCGCAGCCTTACATTTGGGGTTGTCATCCTTTAGGATAGATTAGTACCCTAATTTGCTTCTATGTTACTAATATGTAGTAGATATCACTAGGTTATTTGGTTAATACTCACGAAAATTTAGAAATGGTTTGTTTAATTTATACACATTTTATTATAAGTTAGTTGGATGATGAAATTGTACTTGCCGTTGTGTATAAATTTAT
This sequence comes from Magnolia kwangsiensis, assembly GCA_037074715.1. NCBI lineage: Eukaryota > Viridiplantae > Streptophyta > Magnoliopsida > Magnoliales > Magnoliaceae > Magnolia > Magnolia kwangsiensis. Next base: position 2,083,386 of record CM073581.1, read on the forward strand.
TTTAGTATAGCACAATCAGTTGCCCATTTGAGGATTTTTATGTAGTTAGGCATAAATATAATGTGTTTTCGGAGGGAAAGAAATTCTCAAATTGTCCCATTTAGACAGTTCAAGATTCGATAGATTGGAGAGCTTTTGGTTCCTTGTTTTAAATGAATATGCTTGTTTTGCGCTATATCTCTCCTTTTCTCTCTTTAGATATGTTTCTTAAATTTATTTTCATTGTTAAATATCCTCACTTTATGTGGATACTTGAAGTGGGAATTAAATACAAGATCAACGTATCTTGAGAGACATGGGAGATACTGTCGGAATTTCAGCATGGGCATTTAAATGGGAATATGAAAGCATTACAGTCTATCCAGTCTTGAATGGGTGACTGATTTAGTTAGCTAGGTAGACAAACCATTAAGGAATTTTATAAAATGCCTATTTTTATTTTTATTTTCCGTAAGCTCTAATTTGTAACTTCTCAGATCACGCTATGTTGTAAGACATTACAGTGCTTGACGAATCCCAGTGGGTTAAGTTGCAAGTTAGTTGATTGACAATCCCAAGTGTAGGACTATGATGTAGTAATAATTTAGTGAGACTTGTTTGACGTTGTTTTTCTCTCACAGTGTACGGGCATGCCAGATTGGATTTGTGGCTCCAATTCGAATTGAACAACAATGACCCCGAGTGCCAAGATAAGTAGAGAGGTAGTGTATGAGCGAGATCTGAGGAGATCAGTCGCCTATTCAGCCACTTACTCAATGTATAAATTGGATCGGGTGATATTTAGAGGGTGGGGTTCATCCTCTAATGATAGGTTACTCCTTTGCCTTCCATACGAAAGGACTTTTCGATACAAATTAAATGAAATGAGAAAGAAATTCTTATAGTCAGCCGCTGTTAACTGCTGAAGGATACCTCTCCAATGATTGAACGAAGTCCAGTGGAAGAGCGTAAACTCTAATTACAACTAAAGGTTATCAACTAATTGATTATCTGTAACACCCATGTTCCCAAAACCTGAGTACACTACTTGTTTTCCAAAAACCCGAGTGTTAACCTTTACCTATAACTCAAATTTCACGTACATTTTTTTCTTTTTATCAGAGTTGGTAAATTAGCAGGATAGAAGCAAATCACGCATAAGAGTGAGTCCAAATATACGAAATCAAATATTCAAGTGGTTACCCGTAAACTTATACAAACCAATGTCTTAACCTTTACAAACATAACAACGTAAATACAAATAAAGTTAGGAATGGAGAGTCGCAAGATCATTTGACTCCTCTCACTCCACATGAACACTAGCGCACGCATCATCTATGTCTCCTGCACACTGAATATGGTTCGATAGCATCAGTGGCTATCCAGTGAGGCATAAACCCTAAGATTTACCATATCATCAAGATAATTAAGCATAGTTATCAGAGATAGTATACAACAATTATTACACAATGATTATCATGGGAATCAGATAAGGTTCATCAGATATGCATTCATTAAATAAATCACACAAGATAGTCTTGTTTAAATGCATAGATGCGTGCACATGCTGACAGACCTGGGGATGCACATCCAGTTGGTAAAAAGTTGTCCAAGGAGAATTAGCCACCTAGAAAAGTACTCAAAGGTACGCCTAAGAAGAACCAACCAACCGGAAAAGACTATAATATATAAATCATGTAAAGAGGAATATCACCCAGAAAAGTACACAAAGGTACCCTCAAGGAGAACTAACCACTAGAAAAAGAATAAAATAATATTGTAACGCCCTGAAAATCGGGGGTCAAGTATAACTCAGCTCCCGAGTTCCAAAACATCACTTATGCAACATATTTAGAGATGGATGTATGTTGTCTGTATTAGTGCATAAAACATGAAGTAGATTAAGCCAAAACAGCTAACATAATTCAGAGACAGTCTGAGAACATAAGTGGAAGACTGAAATATGTATATAAACCAATATAAGTCCCCAAGGTATGTATGCTCTGCCAGGTCATAGTTACAAGTCAAGTCTCAAAATACATATAATAAAATGTGATCAATCGCTACAATCGTAGCCCAGAATTCTTGCCAACTAGGACACGGCTCACATGAACCTGCCTGAGAACTGCATGAACGAGAATGCCTCCTCATCCTCATCGAACTTCGGCTCCGCCTCGCAGGCATCACCGTCACCTGCAGCTAAGTCAGAGTCTGGTTGGTGTTTAAGCACCGTCCCAGATCGTGGGAGTGAGTGATCAACTCAGTGGAACTATACAGTAAAGGTTAACATGTTATCAATTCAATCAAACAGTAATAATAAAGCAGTACAATCAAACATGTCCTAGATACTCTTGTTAATGCAAGAATGGTATGAGGAAATGATGCATGCCCTCATCACAATCTCCTTCTAGCGACATCATTTAACGATCGCGGCATGAATCGCTACCACTATGCTCTACACCAACACCAACGACATATGCAGTGCAATGTTATGAGCATGATTATTAAGTTCTTATTAGTCCTTTTCATATAGCCGGATTGGAAAGTTAAGGTACCTCCCTTATATCAATATCTAAACAATGATCCGTTCTAGGATCGTCAGTCCTAGGAAATCTCATACGATATTACTATTCTAGGTCGCTGTAAAGGGCTCGTCACCAATCAATACAGGCCTAATATACCTTAGTTACTACAAAAGGACACGTCGCCTGTCTGCAGTATCAAGGTATGCTCGAGGTCACTACAAAGGGCTCGTCACCAATCAATATAGGCCGACAACACGAATATAGTGTCCCATACCACCATAATCGGCTCACGAGTATATGATACTCACTGGTCACTATGGGGAAGCTCGTCGCCCCAGCGTAGGCCAACAGCTCAACCACGGTGTCCCATACCACCATGTTCGGCTCATGAGTCTTAGGGGATCGAGGTACTAAGGTTAACGGGATTTTTGCTAGTGAGTTTGGTACCTTAGATTCAAACAATAACGTCCAAACATGGTGAACATACATCGGTCAATCGGGTTATTTGACGAGCTCAACTAGGACAAGCGCACGCTGAGTTGATCGACTTGGAATGCTTAAACACTCCGTGTGGCCTAACCACTGTCGAACATCCCAAGTACGACTCGCATTCGTTGAACATATCCTGCATGACGAAAATAACCTCAACCACTAGTTTAAAGGTTGTTATCGACTACCTGGACTATAATATAGTCCCAATCACGTATAAGCTCAATAATAGGCAATTGATTCAGGTTCTACATTCATATGAACATGTTATGAAATAAAACTAAAACACAAATTCAGTACATAGAGGAAATCATACACACAGTTAACATAAATAAAATAGACTAAATAATTTATGGAGAAAATCATACACACAAGCAAGGTAATTGAGATTCATATTTCAACAACCTTATAAATCACACTTTACTGAAAGCTATCTCATTCAGGCATTTATACAAGCACTTAGACTACACTATTCAACATACATCACGTATGTAACCACATTACATATTAGGGCAAATCCCTTCACCTAGGAGTTGTCGCATGCATATCAATCATATATCTATGACAAATAATCATGGCAATCATAACATCAAATTCCTTACGCATACAAATATTTTCACATATACATGAAATACCCTATTTATAACATAGGTTATACATATACGCAAATCAAAACGGATAGTGCATTTAGCATGTATAATAGCGTCCATATCAAGAATAAATCATTATATAACGTTGAAAGTCTTAAAAACCATAACCTAAACGTATATAGTCTGCACCTTAAACCGAAAAACGTGATACGAATATAATTTAGACGTTAAGTCTTTGTCAACGGCGGATAAGCAACCTAAGGCATGAAATAGGTTAGCTACAACATCACTTAAACTATTCTAAGCTTCAAACAGGTTAGGGTTTGATTGACTTATCGAAAAATGGAATTAGAATCATCGGAATAATGATTCAGATATGATGATTGATGCGTAGAAGAACTGGGAAGAATTCCAAGATGAAACACTAGTTTCTCACTTACTTTCTCTCTCTTTTCTCTCTTAAATTGGCTAGGATTGGAAATTCGTATGGGATATATGAGAGAGGGTTTAAGGCCTTTATATAAGCCCAAAATCGACGGAAATAGCCCTAGGGCCAAGGTATACTTAGGTTATAACCAAATCGGGTTCTTTCTGATCCAACGGAACACTTATGGAGGTCCTCTTATCAAATGCGGTCGGACTTAAGGTCACTAGTATAGGATCTTTAGCAAGTAAAGTTTTCAGTCCGATCGGGTTTTCAGATCAACTGTGGTGGACCAGATTTATTTCAATGGTCACTGGAACTCAATCAGGGCCACAAGTACTTTGACATGTATGGGCTATCTTTCCTGATCCGAGGGTGAATTTAGGTTAAAAACCAATGGTCAGAATGCTTATAAATGACGTGCAAGCGACACGACTCAGATTTCTTAAATTCATATTTAATTTCTTAAAAATCTTCACTTTCTCACACTCTTCACTCCGGACTCATGAAAATGGTCTCAGGACATCGTTTGGGCTTGATTTTCGAGGTGATAGTCAAGTCCAACTAGGCGGTCATAACTATTTAAGTTCATCGCTATCGGAGTTTCGACGTGCGGTCCAGGTCCGATACGAAGTTTTCGAATGTTCTCGAGAGCAACTGGGTTTAGAGTTGGATCTTAGATTTCAGGGTAATGTAGCATTAACAATTCTATAGGTTTTGGGTCTTACAGAACGTATTTAAAGTGGTTGGTACTAAATTCACAAGTAATCTAGTTTAGCGCTAGTTAATTCATGTTAAATTTCTAAAGGATTTGGTTCTAAATGATTTCTTCTAAAGGTGGTACTCGGGTCTAAGTACGGATTTTTCCAAGACGTTACAAATATATAGATCGTCCAAGGAGGACTAGTCATCCAAAAGAGTACACAAAGGTATGCCCAAGGATAACTAACTACCCGAAAAAGACCAAAATAATATATAGATCACCCAAGGAGGACTAGTTACCCAAAAAAGTGTACAAAGGTACGCCCAAGGAGAACTAATCACCCAGAAAAGACCATAATATATGCCATGAAAATGCATAATTATCCCAATCAATATTATTTCAATTTCAAACAATCATTTTAAGAAAGCTCAAAGGTCACTATGGGGGGCGGGGGGTTTGTCACCCAGCATAGGCCGACAGCTTAGGGATGGTATCCCATTCCACTATCCATGGCTCATGAGACTAACAAATAAGATGTTTTGAGGTAACCTACTCAACTTATGGCCAATCATAGCCCAACGAGTGAAACTTACCATCACAAAGTTATACAGAGATAATCGATTAAATCCACATGAGGCAATTGTTCCATAAAAGCCGTAAGGGCCAAATATTTCATTTAATAGTGCGATAAGAAGGGATTATTCCCCACAAGCCACATAGGCATAAATGATCCATTTCAGGATACAGGGAAAAGGATTGACCCAAAAAGCCACAAAGGTGCAACGATACGTTAGATGATAAGTCCACCACAAATAAATTCCATTTAATCTATTAGACAGAATGGCCACTAGTTTAAGGGCTTCCAAAAATACCAATAAATAACTGTAAGTAGTAAAGCAAGCCACGCACAATATTAAAATCACATACACATATAAAGTGAGATATTTGAGACCATCACATATCTATTTTTGAATGTAAATCCAATGATCAATCATTATGAAGAATTACACAAATAAAACTAGCATTTATCATCAATTTCACTACGTATCATGTTAAGTAATAGATGAAATAAACAACTACGCTAACTATCAAGATGTAGACAAGTTTGAAGGGTGATCCTCACCTTAGAGTTGGCTTCACTTTTCAAGACTTGTTAGAATTCATGTGCACAGTTTAGGATCAGATCCTATGTTGTCTCGGTTCGACCCAAAAGCTTGACTTTCTTCCAATCCGAGTTAGATTCAAACTCACCCTGAACTTGATTGAAACCAGTTGCACATGAAATGAAATAGACCCCACGAATCAGCCACAACTCGAACATGACTCGGTTGAGTTAACTTGTTCCAATGCTACAACCACACTATCCCATCTTCTTTCCTCCCTCATTCTTTCTTTCACTTTCATCTTCTTTCTTTCTTATTCATTACATGCGCAACGAGGTTGTTGCACATGACACAACTTAGTGAAAGCCCATCACTAACTCAATGAGTTGATTCACTGAGTCGACACATCATCACCCATTCCTCTTCTACTCTTCTTCATTCTACCACCCCTAAACTCACCATGCTAGGAACGAATTCAACCCAGCTCAACTCACTGAGTTAGTGAGCTGCTTGAACCCAATGAGTTGGTGTGACTCCACAACTCCGCAAATGCAAACACTACCCCATTCTTAATCTCCTTTTCCATTTTCTTCCCTTTCTTCCTTCTCTCAAACATGTCCAACAAATCATTGAATCCAACCAAACAATGAGTCAGCGACCTGACTTAGTTTGAACTGAGTCAACTCAACGACTCACCTCCCTTCCACTTCTTCTTCCTTTTCATGTATTTTTCTTCCTTCTATTTTCCTTTCTGCTGAAACATCCAGTAGTGTTTCTGATGCAAGCCAGACCTGGACCGAGTTGTCTTAACTCAGTGCGACACCGTGACGACAGCTAGATGGGTTGCTTGCACCTGTTTGTGGGGGAAGTTATGTGTATGACCATGTATTCTGAAGTCTAAAAATGGGTGGGATTTGTTTGGGGTTGATCCAGATATGAGATGAACGGCTTGGATCATCCAAACATAAGGAGATGGTGGTCTTATTCGATCAAGAATGTATGTTATCCTTTTAGATTCCGCTCATGTTTGTGAACATGCGAACATGGCACTAGGTGAGATATAGGTTGGGTTTTGGTAAAAACTCCCGTCTTCACCTGATGGACGGCCCGGATTGGTCAGATCAACCAAGATGGTGGTCCACTAGCCAAGACAACGGAGTTCGTCCATTCGTGTATCGCTAGACGGAAAACAATAGAAAGAGAGGGAAATCTCTCTTTTTTATTTTCTTTTCAAAATACATTGGGTTAACACTCCATTGACCCAACCATTAGTCAGGTGCACGCGGTTTGTGTACACAAGAAACTTAAGAGTGGGGTCCACCATGATTTTTGGTGAAATCTACTCTATCCATTCCACTCTACCACACTTGGTAAGGCCATCAGACTATTTCTCCAGTAGATCCAACCGTCAGATGGGCCATAAATTTAGGTTTTCGGTCCTTTAATTGTAGATTTTTGTCGATCTGATGGCCAAGTTGCATTTAATCTGATCATTCATGGTTGTAATGGTCCTATGGTCTACCTAGAGGGGATTCAATGGTTAACTTAGTGGTCTAATGGCCTAGGTGTGATGATTAAATGACGAACCATTAAGTTGGACTCAGATGAATGAATGATCGCGAGTTACACCAAGATCTAGGTCTATTGACCAACTATTTGTATGATTTAGATTGTCACGAATGTCTTTGTTTGATTGATATGACTTAGGCACACTAGATTTGTTTTGATTCATGGTTAACGATCCCGTAGCATTAAAGTTTCATTTAAGTAGCCCATGGAGCTTTACAGCTAACTAAGTGAAGATGTATGGTAGGCTGTTATTAACTAAGATCAGACAATTGAGATGGGTGGATTAATGGGTAGTTAGGCGAGGGTGCATAGTTTTCACATGTTCCCATGCATATGCATACATTAATTAGGTATCCCAAGTAACACCCGAGTATAGGAAGTACGGGGAGTCACAATCTTCCCCCCTTAAAGAAAATCTCGTCCTCGAGATTTGATGCTTCTAAGATGATTAGGGACAATGAAAACATTATTTATGGTGATTCTAAGCATTCATTACTTTCTTATGAAGGTTATTTGTGTGTACAAACATGTATCACTATCTATCAAAATTAGAGTCGTTATAATCTACTGCCCTTAAAGAAGAATCTCGCCCTCGAGATTCGATAGCGCACATCTAATTATTACGGTCCAAGTGGTTGGGTTATCCTAAAGTTACAATATGATTTGCCACTTTTAGTGTTCGAGCTAATATGAATGGATGGTTGTAGTGAGTTTGAGCCCGATACATCAATCCTCTATTTGTGCAAAATAGTGGAATCGCCAGTATCGTCTTCCAATCTTGGTAAATCTCGATCTTCTGCTTGATCAGGGCATTAAGATCATTAGAATTTGCTAGGACATGGAATTTGGACAAATAACGCAACTTCGCTTAAATATGGTTTAATCAACCCATGATCTCAATTATTCTACACTCCTGGGGAATATCAAGCAATCTTTTATTTTCCTAATAAATAATTTTACATGGCTTATTATGCTTTCACTGCGTACTCTGATTATCTAAGCACTACTCAAAATTTCAAGATCATGATTTTTACATGAAACCTGAGTTTGAAATTATAGGAAATATTATTTCTAAGTGAGGGATGTAATAGGGAATTCAAATTATAATTCCTAGTGCAATTTCTTAATTCTAGGGAGTGCTTATGTCTGTCTGATGTATAATATGGTGGGTAAGGGATTTCATACAATGCCCAAGTTCATTTCCTTTATTGACATTGTGACCATGTCGTTTATAATTAAGAGAATTTTTATGAAACTTTAACTTATGAGTCTCTAAAATTTATTCCTCGAGAGTCAAATTTAAGAAGTGTTTTTGTCAGCCTTTAAATTCATTATAGTAGGAATTTGTTTTCCCATGGTACTTAGGTGAATGTCTAAATTCAAGTAACTATCTTAGTAGTTTACATGGAAACCAACGATCTTGTCCCTAAGTTCATATGACTTGTCCTAAAATTTTCAAAGGAGACTAAAGTCTCAAATTTCCATGTTTTCAATTTTTCTTAAGCCTAGTGGAATTTCTCATAAATTCGAATGACATTCCTAATAACTTTCTAAGGGAACCTAAGTTTGGTTTCGAAGTCCAGACACTTAGTAGTTCATAATGGGAACCTAAATTTAATTTCTATGATTAAACAACTAAACTCAAACTTTCCTATGGGGCCTAAGGTTTTGCATCTCTATGTTCACAATTTTCATAATTCCTAAGTAATTCTAACCAAATCTAAATGGCTATCCTAATGATTTCAAGGGAACCTAAGTTTGGTTATTTACATTCCTCGACTTTCCTAATTCTAAGGGAATTCCACATACATTCAAATGGTTAAATAATTTCAAATGGGACCTAAGTTTATGTCTCTATGTTCTCAAAATTTCCCAAAGTTTAGGGGAGATTTACCAAAGTTCCAATACCTAATTCTAACATTTTAACTTAAGACATTTAAGGTTTGTATAAGTTCTTTTTCCCAAAGGCAAGGTTTGTCTAGAAACTGTCTCTGATACCATCTTGTAACACCCCGGTTCTTGAAACCTGAGTACACTACTCATTTTTCTAAAAATCCAGGTGTTAACCTTTAATTGTAATTCAAATTTCATGTACATTCTTTTTTTCTTTTTATCAGAGTTGGTAAACTAGTGGGAAAGAAGAAAATCAAGTATAAGAGTGAGTCTAAATATACAAAATCAAATATTCGAGTGGTACCTGTAAACTTATACAAACCAATGTCTTAGCCTTTTGTAATGCCCTAAAATTCGGGGGTCGAGCAGGAGCCCAACTCTGAAGTTCTAACACATCACTTATGCAACATAGATAATGATGATTAAATGTTGTCCATATTAGTGCATTAAACATGAGTGAGATTATACCAAATCAGCATATCATACTCCAGAGACAGTTAAATTACGCAAGCGAAAGACTGTGATAGATATATAAAGCATATAAGTAGTTGTGGGTCCCTAGAGTATGAACATGTCACCAGGTCAAATAATTACATGTATAGTTCATGAAATAATAAAATGATAAAATGTGATATCTGAAAGGGCCTAGCTATATGCCCTAGAGGGGGGGTGAATAGGGCAATGCCAAATAAAACTAACAATAGCGAAATAATAAAAGAAATAAAGCACAATGCTGAATTTAAAGTAATCTCAATAGCCTAAAATAAAGAGAATGATACTTTATTAGTTCTAAGGACAACCTTACACCAAAAACCAAAAGTATAAGGTAGGATAACCTTATTTCTAGAACGTCCTTTGTATCACAAAACAATGAGGAATAAAAAGCAATGAAATCAAAATAACTTGCAGAAATAAATCCTAAGTTATTACAACATTCCCCACACTAGCTTGGAATAAAAAGATTACAACATTCATCCACAAATACAATCTACAAAACTGAATGAATAAAAGAATGAAAGAATAATGCACATCCACAACACAACGATATATAGTGGATCGCCTGTGTGTACACCAACTGTTATCCAACAGCCACACAGAATGCTACTCCACTCCTAATATCCTTACACAGGGGATATTAGCATGCACTATAAAAATAGGTTTCACAGGTTCACCAAAAACCTTCACAATTGTGTCTTTGATCTCAGGCTTACACAATCCAAAAACTCCACAATCTGAGTTTTCTGGCTCTCCTCAGATAACCAATACAATGAGATTTTTCTGGCAAATCTCAAACAAAATCAAAGAAAGTAAATTACAAAAATGTAAAATACCTGAATCACCTTTTGAAGAAGCCCAGTAGAACCAATCCGAGTAGAAGTTCGATTCAACGTTCAAAGTCCAATACTCACTTTAAGAATGGTTCTAAGTCTAATTGATTTTAAATCAAAAGGGCAAGTTCTATTTGATTTTGAATCCAAGAAGAAGGAATATCAGAAATTCCCCTTTTCTAATAAGATTGGAATGTAGATCAAAATCAAATAATAAACAAGCTAGAAAAAGGAATATTAAATAAGCACAAAGTAGCTTGAAACAAACACAAACTTATTTAAGAGAATAGCCTAAAGATTGCTTGAATAGAGTTAAATTGAATTGCTAAAACTCTGAAGTTCGTGCTCTATTTATAGCCTAAAAAATCCCGTCTACGACTGGTCTTAGGATCCTAGGACTGGTCGTAGCTTCAAAGATTTTTAAAGATTTTTGCAGGATAAGATTTTACAGTTCCACGACCGGTCCTGGGAGGTCTACGACCAGTCGTGGGCCACCTACGACCGGTCGTAGGACCCTCAATTTGGTTGCTGGAGTTTGAGTCGTAGGGCTACGACTGGTCGAAGGATGAGTCGTAAAACTCACAGGACTAGTCATAGGATGTCCAGGACTGGTCGTAGGACAGCCAAAAAGATCTGAAAATCTTCAACAACATAGGACTTGTCCTGAAAAACTTAAGACTGGTCGTAGCAGAGCTAGGACTGGTCTTGAAGTTCTTAGGACTAGTCTTAGAACACCCCAAACAAGCATATTGAAATATATGAATTATGTATCCAGAATAACCTACTGTAAAGCCCATCCTAAGGTCAATCTAAGGTCAAACAAACCTTAAAAGTAAGATGGACATTGAAAGTCTGTACACTCAGATGACCCTTAAGAGAAGCTTGAGAATATACAAATCTTGTAGTAGGCCTTCTTGAGCTTGATCTTGACTTGACAAAATATTCTAATATACTTGAACTTGATTAAATCTTGAACATGCAAACTTGAAGAGTTCAATACTTGAATTCTTCATCCAAAACTTGAAACGATCTTCAATTAAGTTCCTGTCTTGCAATGCGATGTCTTGATCGCAATGAATAGTCTCAAACATGAAACACAAGATATACAAGACATAGATATAGGTTTTGGTACCACAAAATTTGACAACCATAGGGATACGAAATCATAGCACTTACAATATCCCCCTTTGTCAAATTTGTGACAAAATACATAACATAGAAGATAATAAGGAATCATGAGCCATGAAATCATAATTACTCTACTCCCCCTGAGTAATACGAGTACTGCTCATGTAAACAATCAATAACATCAATACAAACAAATAAATTACTCCCCCTTTCCATACTACCTCCCTTTTACCTTACTACTCCCCCTTTTTGTCACAAAATGACAAGGAAAAGTCACAAAAGAAAAGAGAACATAGAGAGTAATAAGCAGATAATGAGACAGAGATATGAAAGGACATAATATAAACCTGAAGCATCAAGCCATCATCAATCCAAAATGCAATATCCAAAAGATAATGTTATCAAACCATAATCCATAATACATATCCAAAATAAAAAGGTTATGTTATACTATCCAGAAGATAATTCACCTAATCTGATCCAGAGGAGGGAGCAGGGATAGTCGGATCAATTTGGTGTAAGCCCCTATTGATGCGACGAAGATATTTTCGCATGTACTTAAATCGCATATCGTGGGCTATACTCATATTATCAACCTTCTCCTCTAATGCACGAAGGCGTGCATCATAACCAGATGGATCATAATCTGGATCATTTGGTGAATCAGATTCTATTTCATAAAAAATCTCATCCATATTAACATCTTGTTATGGAAGATCGCCAGCTTCCCCTTCATTTCTGGCTTCACCACCAACACCTCCATCACCACCAACACCACCTTCATCTACTTGGCCAGAAAGCAAATCCAACTTCATCTTATTAAGATTGGAATTGTTGAAAATAAGATGATGAATTGGTTCCTCATTAACAGGTTTATCGACAAGCATGTGAGTGGCTAAAACAGTTATAAGATAACCGAACGGAATATCACTATGACCCGGATGGAGACGAAACTGAATAATGAAATAACAAATCAAAGAAGGAAGACAGACCATGGTACCAGAAGCAATAGAATACAACACACGAACTATGAAAGAAGTCAACTCAGTTTTATTACCGGACCGAGGATATACATTGGAAATGAAGAAACGATGTAACACTCTGTATCTAGGTAATAGATACTTTGAAGGGAGCGCATTCCTTTTGTGTGTCCATTGTGCATCAATTTTGCATAAATCTCTTGTTAACATGCATTTTTCTGATTAAGATGGTTTGTCGTATAAAGTATGAATCGGTATACCTTCATCATTAACAGGTATATCCATAATACCCGATATCAAATGACGGTCTACTTCAAATTTTCCTTCTCTAGTATCAATTGAAAATGTTAAATCATCAAGGGAAAAATCTGAGATGCATGCTACCATTGGTCGGGCAATGGACTGGTATGCAGGCCCACCCCAAAGTAAAATGTTAGTCTAGCAAACAGATTCAAGGAGAGGGATAATACCATATGGAGCAATGTGATTAAGATCAGCGGTATGTTCAACAATAATATGATGGATACGTAAATCTCGTACATCTTGAGAATCATCTTTGGGTGACCGAAGGTGCCATTTTAATATCGGTGCAGATCTAGATGAAGATGGACCATGGGATGTTTTCTTCTTCCCTCTAGCATCCATATTCAAGAAGATATACAAAGAGCAAGCGAAATGCACAAATGAAAGGATGAGTTTTCTCTAGATCAGCAAATAGAGAAGAAACCCTTAAAAAACCCAACAAGAGATGAAATCTAGCTACACAATGATCAAATCAAAGCATAAAGAGCATGAATATTCAAGAAAAATGATGAAATAGGACTCATCTTGAAGAAAAATAAGAAATCCTATGACTGGTCGAGCCACCACTCGTCGTAGGTCGGAGTGGAAATGAAGAAGGGAATTTTTCCTAAATATATCATGTTCATGAGTACCACGACCGGTCAAGTGCGGTGCACGACCGGTCAAGTGCGGTGCACGACTGGTCGTGTACATCCACGACCCATCGAGTATCGACCAAAAAATACATATTTTATGTAAAAAATTAAAATTTAAATAAATATAATATGAAATATAATACACTATGATACATGCAAGCAAGAATATTCAATATAAAACGCACATACCAAGATCAAATTTTAGTTTATTAAACCTGCTTTTGTCTAGCGGTTTAGTAAATATATCAACAAGTTGAGTTTCGGTTGGTATATACTCCAAAGGAAATAACTTTTTCTTCAACCAACTCACGAATGTAATGATACCTAATGTCAATGTGCTTAGTACGTGAATGCTGGATTAGATTTTTGGAAATATTTATAGCACTGAAATTTTCACAATGTAAGATCATTGAATCTTGATTAATTCCATAATCGCTTAGCATGCGTTTCATCCAAACTAGTTGAGTACATGCATATCCAACTGCAATATACTCAGCCTCAGCAGTGGAGAGCGATATTGAGCTTTGCTTCTTACTAAACCAAGAAACTAAGTAATTTCCAATGTAAAAATAACCACCACTGGTTGATTTTCTATCATCGATATTACCGGCCCAATCAGCATCTGAGTACCCGGCTAATTGAACACTAGTATCAAAAAGGGTACCATAGACCTAGATTTATAGTACTTGCGACATATCTAATAATCTGTTTAACAACAGTAAGATGAGATTCCTTAGGATTAGACTGATATCTCACACAAATACCAACATTAAATGCGATATCAGGTCTACTAGCAATTAGATACAACAAACTACCAATCATGCTACGATATAGTTTAGGATCTATATCTTTGCCTGTAGAGTCTTTTGAGAGTCTTAACGTTATACTCATAGGAGTATCAAAGTTCTTACCATTCTCAAATCCAAACCTTTTAACCAAGTTTGAAGCATATTTGGTCTGGGAAATGAAAATTCCATCAAGTTGTTGTTTTACTTGCAACCCTAGGAAATAGTTAAGTTCGCCAACCATGCTCATTTCGAACCTTAATTTCATTAACTCCGCAAACTCAATAGACATATTAGAGCAAGTTGATCCATAAATAATATCATCAACATATATTTGAACCATCAAAATATCATTGTTATTATTCTTAACAAAGAGTGTCTTATCGACACTTCCTACTTAAAAGCTATGACTAAGTAAGAATTTAGTCAATTTTTCATACCATGCCTTGGGCGCTTATTTTAGACCATAGAGAGCCTTTTTGAGACGAAATACATGGTCAGACAACTTGGGGTCATCAAACCCTGAAGGTTGTTCAACATACACCTCTTCATGTAAATCGCCATTCAAGAAAGCACTCTTTACATCCATCCGATAAATTTTAAATTTTTTAAAGCATGCAATGAAAATAAAAAGTCTGATTGATTCAAGGCGAGCGACTAGAGCAAAGGTTTCATCGTAATCGATGCCTTCAATTTGAGTGTACCCTTGTACAACTAGTCTGGCCTTGTTTCGTATAATATTTCCAAGCTCATCAGACTTATTTTTAAAGATCCATTTTGTTCCAATAATGTGTTTATCTTTAGGTCTAGGAACAAGATACCAGGCATCATTACGAACAAATTGATTTAGTTCATCCTGCATAGCAACTATCCAATTTTCGTCAGAAAGTGCCTCTTTCACATTGACCGGTTCTATTTGGGATGTAAAACAAACATAATTACATATGTTCTCAAGTTGTTTGCGAGTACGAACTCCAGTGAGAGGGTTTCCAAGTATTTGATTGGTTGGATGATCTTTAACAGTCCTTGGTTCAGATTCTTTTTGACTTGATGAGGTATCTTGATTGTTGATAATAAGAGCTTCATCATCATCTGAACTTGGAGCTGGTGTATTCAAATGATCATCAATGACCACATTGATGGACTCTTGAATCACACCAGTTCTCTTATTTAGAACCCTATAAGCTCGACTGTTTAAAGAATAACTAAGAAAAATACCTTCATCACTCTTCGTATCAAACTTTCCCAAATTTTCACGATCACGTAAAATATAACACTTGCTGCTGAAAACCCAAAAGTATTTGACAGTAGGTTTCTTTTCAAACCATAATTCATAAGCAGTCTTATTATCAGATTTACTAGTATAAACCCGATTAATAATATAACATGCGGTATTAAATGCTTCAGCCCGAAGATTTCTAGAGAGCTTCATGCTATTCAACATAACATTAGCCATATCCTAAAGCACTCTATTTTTTCTTTCAACTATACCATTTTGTTGCGGTGTTTTGGGCGTAGAGAATTCTTGTGATATTCTCTGTTCGCTACAGAATTTCTCAAAACTACTCTTTTCGAATTCGGATCCATAATCACTACGGATCTTACTAACATGAGAACCTTTCTCATTTTGAATTCGTTTGATGACCTTTTTCACTTCATCCAGGGTTTCAGTTTTGTCTTTTAAGAACGATACCCAAGTGAATCTGGTATAGTCATCTACGATAACCAAGATGTATTTTTTACCTCCTCGACTCTCCGATCTGGTTGGTCCAATAAGATCCATGTGGAGAAGCTCGAGTGGTCTAGATGTGGTATTGGAGTTCACTTTCTTGTGAGAGCTCCTAGTCTGTTTGCCCAACTGGCATTCACCACATATTTTGTCTACTTTTTGCAATTTGGGTAGACCTCTAATTAGTTCTCTTACGCTTAATCTAAATAAGTTCTAATAGTATACATGTCCAAGGCGTTTATGCCATAATTCAGTCTCATCGGTATGGACCATGTAACATGATTGAGTAGATGAGCTTGCATTACTAACGATGTAGCAGTTTTCAGAAGTTCTGCCACAAGTTAATATAACAGAACCCTTTTTATTAAGAATCTCACAACCTTGATTAGAAAAATTCACACTATGGTTGTTATCGCATATCTGAGAAATGCTTAATAGGTTGTGTTTTAAGCCCTCAACATATAAAACATTCTTAAATAAGGGAAGGTTATAAAGCTGAACCATACCTTGGCCAATGATCTTTCAATTGCTTCCATCACCAAATGTGACTGACTCGTCAGTCATATCTTTTAGATCGGTGAATAAAGCTTTGTCACCTGTCATATGCCTGGAGCAACCACTATCTAGGTACCACTTTGAATGGCTTGTAGCTTTGAAAGTAGTGTGGGCAACCAAGCAGTCAACTTTAGGAACCCATTTCAGAACTGTTTTGGGTTTAAGAGTATAGATGGTCTTTTTCTGTCTGTTGTTATAGGAGAGACCTATAAAGTTATACTTTAATAGCTCCTTGAGTAGATTAATTATTTTTTCAGCCAATGGATTTCGGTTTTAAAAATTAAAGTTGACACGACAACTTTTAGGTTTTTGAAAAGTCCTTGAATTTTTGAAAAAACTTTGATAAGTATTCTTTTCTTTTGAGATTGAAGACTCTCCTTTTATAAATTTAGGAGCAATGTTCTTTTATTTAGGAGATGTATTCTTATCATAGCCCAACCCGAATCGATCGCCACATTTTCTTGATCCGGACAATAATTTTTCCAATTTAGGATCACCATGGGCATATCTCCATGTGTCTTTCAAACTCTGAAGAGAAGCCACCTCATTTTTGAGTTTCTCATTTTCGAATCTCAAATCTTCAATTTTGAAGTTTTTGAAATCTAAATCACTTTTGGTTTTTTCAAAAGAATCAGAAATATGAGACTTTTCTAAAACAAGAGACTCATAATCTTCCTTAAGCTTAGAAATTTTTTCTCTTTGTAATTTAAGCTTGATGGCAATTTTACAACTCTCCTTATAAAGGGCATTATAAGCATCCTAAAGGTCATCTTCATTATCACAATCACTATTCAGATTTTCTTCACTGGATATATCATCATTATCTGAAAAGGTGATCTTGGCTAGAGTCATAAGGGCTTTAACATCTTCGCTCGACTCGGTTTCAAAATCTTCTGATTTAGAAGAGGATTCAGAATCAGATGATTCATCCCAAGTAGCTATCATGCTTTTCTTTTTTGATTTGTCCTTTTTAGGACATTTGTTAGCTAAGTGCCCATACTCTTGACAGTTGTAACATTGACTATCTTTCAAGGATTTTCGAGTTCTAGGTTTAGATCGTCTCTTATCATTTGACTTTTGAAAATTACCTTTTTTTTTTTGTTTTTGAAAATTTTGTAGAACTTTTTTGCTAAAAGTGCCATATCATCTTTGGAATTTTCTAAATTTGAAGTGCTCTCTTATAAAACATTTTTAGATGATTTGAGAGCAATTGATTTTCCTTTAGGAGCTTTAAAGGACAACTCATAGGTTTGAAGTGAACCAACTAGTTCCTCAACCCTCATGGTATCCGTATCACGAAGTTCCTAAATCGCGGTCACTTTAGAATTGAACCCTTCAGGAAGTGAGCGCAGTATCTTTGCGCACACTTTACTTTCTGGGATTCTATCACCAAGACCCCACATAAAGTTCACAGTGTCATTCAATCTAGTATAGAAGTCCATAAACATCTCATTCTCCTTCATATGAATTTCTTCAAATTTAGTTGTGAGGAGTTGGACTTTAGATTTCTTGACAATAGATGTACCCTCGTGTGTCATTTCTAATACATCCCATGCTTGTTTTGCATTTTCACAAGAGATGATTCTTTTGAATTCATCTGGTGTAATGCACAAGTAATTGCATTTAGTGATTTTGCATTGGCACTACTTTCACTTTTCTGAAGTGTGGTCCAAAGAGAATAAGTCGTTACTTTCATTAATTTTGAACCATCATCATTAATTACTTCAGTGATAAGAGGGTTCCATTCATTCACTGTGGCCAACCACACACTTTCATCCAAGGATTTAAGGAAGATCCTCATCCTGGCTTTCCAATAAGCATAGTTTGTGCCATTAAAGGGTGGTGGCCTAGTGACTGATAGGCTATCAAAGTTTGACATCTTAATATAGCTTAGATCGTTAGCTCAGGAAATAAATCCAATAAATAAACAATAAGCACGTGCTATTAGGCTCTGATACCACTTGAAAGGGCCTAGCTATATGTCTTAAAGGGGGGTGAATAGGGCAATGCCAAATAAAACTAATAATAGCGGAATAATAAAAGAAATAAAGCACAATGTTGAATTTAAAGTAATCTCAATAGCCTAAAATAAAGAAAATGATACTTTATCGATTCTAAGGACAACCTTACACCAAAAACCAAAGGTTTAAGGTAGGACAACCTTATTTCTAGAACGTCCTTTGTATCACAAAACAATGAGGAATAAAAAGCAAGGAAATCAAAATAACTTGCAGAAATAAATCCTAAGTTATTACAACATTCCCCACACTAGCTTGGAATAAAAAGATTACAACATTCATCCACAAAACTGAATGAATAAAAGAATGAAAGAATAATGCACATCCACAACACAACGATATATAGTGGTTCGCTTATGTGTACAACAACTGTTATCCAACAGCCACACAGAATGCTACTCCACTCCTAATATCCTCACACAGGGGATATTAGCATGCACTATAAAAATAGGTTTCACAGGTTCACCTAAAACCTTCACAATTGTGTCTTTAATCTCGGGCTTACACAATCCAAAAACCCCACAATCTGAGTTTTCTGGCTCTCCTCAGATAATCAATACAATGAGATTTTTCTGGCAAATCTCAAACAAAACCAAAGAAAGTAAATTACAAAAATGTAAAATACCTGAATCACCTTTTGAAGAAACCCAGTAGAACCAATCGGAGTAGAAGTTCGATTCAACGTTCAAAGTCCAATACTCACTTTAAGAATGGTTCTAAGTCTAATTGATTTTAAATCAAAAGGGCTAGTTCTATTTGATTTTGAATCTAAGAAGAAGGAATATCAGAAATTCTCCTTTTCTAATAAGATTGGAATGTAGATCAAAATCAAATAATAAACAAGCTAGCAAAAGGAATATTAAATAAGCACAAAGTAGCTTAAAATAAACACAAACTTATTTTAGAGAATAGCCTAAAGATTGCTTGAATAGAGTTAAATTGAATTGCTAAAACTCTGAAGTTCATGCTTTATTTATAGCCTAAAAAATCTCGTTTACGTCTGGTCTCAGGATCCTAGGACTGGTCAAGCTTCAAAGATTTTCAAAGATTTCTGCGGGATAAGATTTTGCGGTTCCACGACCGGTCCTAGGAGGTCTACGATCGGTCATAGGCCACCTACGATCAGTCATAGGACCCTCAATTTGGTTGCTAGAGTTTGAGTCGTAGGGCTACGACTGGTCGAAGGATGATTCGTAAAACTCACAGGACTGGTCGTAGGATGTCCAGGACTGGTCGTAGGACAACCAGAAAGATGCAAAAATCTTCAACAACCTAGGACTGGTCCTGAAAAACTTAAGACTGGTCGTAGCAGAGCTAGGACTGGTCTTGAAGTCCCTAGGATTGGTCTTAGAACACCCCAAACAAGCATATTGAAATATATGAATTATGTATCCAGAATGACCTACTGTAAAGCCTATCCTAAGGTCAATCTAAGGTCAAACAAACCTTAAAAGTGAGATGGATATTGAAAGTCTGTACACTCAGATGACCCTTAAGAGAAGCTTGAGAATATACAAATCTTGTAGTAGGCCTTCTTGAGCTTAATCTTGACTTGATAAAATATTCTAATATACTTGAACTTGATTGAATCTTGAACATGCAAACTTGAAGACTTCAATACTTGAATTCTTCATCCATGACTTGAAACGATCTTCAATTAAGTTCTTGTCTTGCAATGTGATGTCTTGATTGCAATGAATAGTCTCAAACATGAAACACAAGATATACAAGACATAGATATAGGTTTTGGCACCACAAAATTTGACAACCAAAGGGATATGAAATCATAACACTTACAATATCGTCTATCCATATCCCTGTAGCCCCGATGCGCAACTCTAGGTCTACATAGACCCGTCAGAGAGTTGCATATAGGAGAACTCCTCCTCGTCATCATAAAAGTCAGGCTCTATCTCGTAAGCTGCGACATCACCTACAATTACAACCGAGTCTGGTTGGTGTTTTAAAACACCGTCCTAGAGTGGGAATGAGTGATCAAATCAGTGAAGTTAAAAGACAAAGGTTAACATGCTATCAATCAGTCAAGCAGTGATAAGGCAGTACAACAATCATATCCTAAGTACTCTTGTTAATACAAGAATGGTATGCTGTAATGATGCATACCCTCGCCTGTACTCCCTCAGCGACATTATCTCACGATCGCATATGACAAACTCCCTAAATGTGCGCTTCCTCGTCAAAGCACATGCAATGCAGTGCATGGTCGTGTTAACCAAGTTCTTGATTAGGTTTATTCAAACAACATGTTCGGGAAGCCAAAGCACCTCCCTTTATATCACTTACCCAAACAATGATCCATCTAGGGTTGTCAATTCTAGCTATTCACATAAGATAGATAGTTCTAGGTCGCTACATAGAGGCTCGTCACCTTAGCGCAGGCTAGTTTTATACTCGAGGTTACTACGGAAAGGCTCGTCACCTTAACGTAGGCCGACAGCTCGAATACAGTATCTCATACCACCACATTCGGCTCACGAGATTGGGTTGCTTACTGGATACTACGGGGAGGCTCGTCGCCCCAACATAGGCCGACAGCTCGACCACGGTGTCCTATATCACCATACCCAGCTCATGAGTCTTAGCAGATCGTGGTACCAAGGTTAAACAAGTTTCATTGGTAAGTGGTAACTTAGATTCAAGCAGTTGCGTCCATACATGGTAAACACATATTTAGGCCAATCGGGTTACTTGACAGGCTTGGTTAGTACGAGCGTACATTGACTTGGTCGACATAGAGCGTGTAAGTACTCCGCGTGGCCAAACCACTCTCAACAATCTCTATACGATTCGGATTCCCCAAATGCATCTGATGTGGCGAAAGTAGTTCCGCCACTTAATCGGGAACCATTATCGATTGCCTAGACTATGTCATAGTCCTAATCACACTCCAACCAATAACATTCACATGTGGTAATCTATGACAACATGTTACAACCAAATCTAAATATAAATCTCATTTGAATAGTTCAACAAACACATACTACACATGTTATCATACATAGGCATTTCATTTGTAAATCACATAGTAGTAAGATAGGTTACATAAAGGAAACTGTAACTATGTATAAGGGAATTGAGAATCCTATCCCAACACTTTCATTAAATACATTATATTAAGCATTTTCTTATTCAAGCATTTTATCATACACTTAGCCTACACATATTACATACATATAATAAATTAGTTAAAACACATATTATATCCAATTCTTTCACCAAGGAGTTGTTACGCATACAACAATCATGTATCTGCAACCAATAATCATAGCAAGCACAACTCATAATTCCATATTCATTTGAACATTTCAATAAACACTTGGAATGGATTAAATTCAACCTCGCCTATATATATGTAATATATGAAAAATATTGTATTTAAGCACATGTGATAGCAATCAAGTCGGTCATAAATCATTATTGACATTGAAGGCCTTGAAAACCATAACCTAAACATTTATAGTCCGCACCTTTCACTGATAGACTCGCAACAAACTCAGTTCGAACACTAACTCTTCGTTTACGGCACAACGACAACCTATAATATGAAATAGGTTAACTATTTCACCATTTACTCAATTTGAATCCCTAAAATAGATTAGGGTTAGGATTTCTTACCTGAAAACGGAATTAGAATCACCGATATAGCGACACGGAAGTGGTGGTTAAGCATGTGGAGTGGTGGGATCGAATCATAAGAATAAACCCTCACTCTCTCTCTTCTCACTTTCTCCTTCTCCTTTCTCTCTCTTCTCTCTCCTAGGGTTTGAAATTCATATGGAATGAGAGAGGTATTGGTAAAGGACCTTATATAGGTCCAGAACTGATGGAAATGGTCGCAGGGCCATGGCATACTTAAGTTATAGCTAAAGAGTGACTGTTTCGATCTAACGGAGCTGATTTGGAGGCCCCTTTTCTGCATACGGTTCAGAGTAAGTCCCCTGACAATGGATCTATTCCAGGTTAAGTTTTCAGTTTGATCAGATCAGTGGATCGGCCGTGGGGGACCTGTTTCAGTTCAACGATCACCGATACTCGATCAGGGCCACAAGTACACTGACATGTGTTGGAAATTTTCCCTAATTCGAGTGGGTAATTGGGTCAGATTCTAATGGTCTGAATCCTTAGATTTTGCTTGCAAGAGAATGATTCAATTCACTTAAGTTTCAGTTCATTTTCTAAAGATATTCGCGTTTCTCACACACTTCGCTTCGGGCTCAAGTTGTGCATTTCTGGGTACTATTAGGATTTGATTTCCGATAAGATAGTCAAGCCCAACAAGGCAGTCATAACCGTATAGTTTTGCGGTAATCAGACCTTCGATGCACGGTCCAGGTCTGATACGGAGTTTCATGATGCTCCCGAGAGAAACTGGATTTTAAGATAGATCCTAGGTTTCTAGGTAATGTAACGTTAGCGATTCTGGTAGTTTTGGGTCTTGCAGTTCATATTTAAAGCGGTTAGAGCTAATTTCATAGATAATCTAGTTTGACACTTAGTTAATTCTCATCTAATTTCTAAAGGATTTTATCCTTAGTGATTTCTGCCTGAGGTGGTACTCGGGTCTGTATACGAATTTTTTCGAGACGTTAAACCTTTACAAACATAACAACATAAATTAAATACAAATAAAGTTAGGAATGGAGAGTAACAAGATCATCTGGCTCCTCCCATTCCACATGAACACCAGCATACGTATCATCTATGTCTCCTACACACTGAATATGGTTCGATAGCTTCAATGGCTATCCAATGAGGTATAACCCCCAAAATTTATAATATCATTAAGATAATTAAGCATAGTTATCAGAGACAGTATATAATAATTATTACATAATGATTATCATGGGAATCAGATAAGGTTCATTAGATACGCATTCATTAAATAAATCACACAAGATAATCTTGTTTAAATGCATGGATGCATGCACATGCTCACGGACTTGGGGATGTACATCCAGTTGGTAGAAAGTTGCCCAAGGAGAACTAGCCATCCAAAAAAGTACTCAAAGGTACTACCAAGGAGAATCAGCCAGCCGAAAAAGACTATGATATATAGATCACCCAAGGAGGACTAGTCACTTGAAAAAGTACACAAAGGTATGCTCGAGGAGAACTAACCATCCGAAAAAGACCAAAATAATATATAGATCATCCAAGCAGGACTAACCACCCAAAAATGTTCAAAATAATATATAGATCGCTCAAGCAGGACTAATTACCCAAAAAAGTACACAAAGGTAGGCCCAAGGAGAACTAACCACCTAAAAAGGCCATAATATATGCCATGAAAATGCATGATTAGCCCAATCATTATTATTCCAATTCCAAACAATCATTTTAAGAAAGCTCCAAGGTCACTGTGGGGGGTTTGTGACCCAGCATAGGCAGACAACTCAGGCATGGTGTCTCATTCTACCATTCCTGACTCATGAGACTAACATATAAGATGTTTTAATGTAACCTACTTAACTAATGACTAATCGTAGTCCAACAAGTGGAACTTACCATCGCAAAGTTACACAGAGACAATTAATTAAATCCACATGAGGCAATTGTTTCATAAAAGCCGCAAGGGCCAAATATTCCATTTAATGGTGCAATAAGAAGGGTTATTCCCCATAAGCCACATATGCATAAATGATCCATTTCAGGATACAGTGAAAAGGATTGACCCGAAAAGCCACAAAGGTGCAACGATACGTTAGATGATAAGTCCACCACAAAAAAATTCCATTTAATCTATTAGACAGAATAACCACTAGTTTAAGGGCTTCCAAAAATCCTAATAAATAACCACAAGTGGTAAAGCAAACCACGCACAATATTAAAAGCATATACACATAAAAAGTGAAATATTTGAGACCATTGCATATCTATGTTTGAATGTAAATCCAATGATCAATCATTATGAAGAATTACACAAATAAAACTAGTATATTTCATCAATTGCACTGTGTATCATGTCAGGCAATAAATGAAATAAATAACTACGCTAACTATGAAGATGTAGACAAGCTTGCAGGGTGATCCGCACCTTAGAGTCGGCTTCACTTTTCAACACTTGTTGGAATTCATGCTTACAGTTTAAGATCGAATCCTATGTTGAATCGGTTCAACCCAAAAGCTTGATTTTCTCCCAATTCGAGTTAGATTCAAACTCACCCCAAACTTAATTGAAACCAGTTGCACATGAAATGAAATAGACCCCATGAATAAGCCACAACTCGACCCTGACTCGGTTGAGTCAACTTGTTTCGATGTTATAACCACACTATCCCATCTTCTTTCCTCCCTCATTCTTTCTTTCACTTTCTTCTTCTTTCTTTCTTTTTCATTGCATGCCCAACGAGGTTGTTGCACATGACGCAACTCAGTGAAAGCCCATCACTGACTCAATGAGTTGACTCACTGAGTCAACACATCATCAACCATTCCTCTTCATCTACACTTCTTTATTCTACCTCCCCTGAACTCACCATGCCAGGAATGAATTCAACCCAGCTCAACTTACTAAGTTAGTGAGTTGCTTGAACCCAATGAGTCAGTGCGACTCCAAAACTCTGCAAATGCAAACACTGCCCCATTCTCAATCTCCTTCTCTATTTTCTTCTCTTTCTTCCTTCTCTCAAACATGTCCAACAGATCTCTGAATCCAACTAACCAATGAGTCAGCGACCTGACTTAGTTTGAACCGAGTCAACTCAATGACTCACCTCCCTTCCTCCTCTTCTTCCTTTTTATTTATTTTTCTTCCTTTTATTTTCTTTTCTGCCGAAACATCTAGCAATGTTTCTGATGCAAGCCAGACTCGGACCGAGTTGTCTTGACTCAGTGTGGCAGTACGACAGCAGCCAGATGGGTTGCTCAGGTCCGACCTCTCTCTTTCTCTGTATCTTCTCCTTCTCTACCTCCTCTTTTTTGGTTAGGAAAGCCGTAAAGGTGCTGGACTCGAGCATAGATAACCCACAACCTTCCCTGAACCCGGCAGATGCGGTGGAGAAGAAGGCGGCTCCAATGGCGGATCGAAGTTCGATGGACTTTTCCTCGTTCTACCCTTGTGGATGACTCTAAATCGATCTTACGGTGCTTTTAGATTGTGGATTTCAAAGCTCCTCGTCCCTTTCCTTGGTGGGTTCGAGCCTTGAAGGTATTGGGTGATATCCTCTTGCGGCTACAATAAAAGGGAGAAGAATAACTCTCCTCTCGTAGCTTAGGGTTTTCACCCTTAAACGTATAGGTTTTGAACGTCTGGGATGCCCTGCAATGGACGGTTCGGATGAAGTTTACCTAAAACTGTTTCGAAAAGAGCTAGAAACTGAATATTTCCATTTTTGGAATGGTTATGCTAGCTGGCTCGTTGTTGGAAATGGATGAACAGTCAGGAATCCCCCTTATCAATGGCTGGGATGAGAGAATATTCTCTCACGGATTGCCAAGATTTTCGTTTTCAGAAACAACCATCCACTTGCACCTATTTGTAGGGGAAGTTGTGTATGACCTTGTATTCCGAAGTCTAAACTGGGTGGGAT
This sequence comes from Magnolia kwangsiensis, assembly GCA_037074715.1. NCBI lineage: Eukaryota > Viridiplantae > Streptophyta > Magnoliopsida > Magnoliales > Magnoliaceae > Magnolia > Magnolia kwangsiensis. Next base: position 2,109,672 of record CM073581.1, read on the forward strand.
TTGTTCGGGGTTGATCCCAATATGAGATGAATGGCTTAGATCATCGAAACATAAGGAGATGGTGGCCTTATTCGATCAGGAATGTACGTTATCCTTTTAGATTCCACTCGTGTTCATGTACATGCGAACATGCCACTAGGCGAGATATAGGTTGGGTTTTGGTAGAAACTCCCATCCTCACCTGATGGACGGTCCAGATTGGTCTAATCGACCATGATGGTGGTCCACTGGCCAAGACAACAGACTTCATCCGTTTGTGTTTTGCTGGACGAAAAACAATAGAAAGAGAGGGAAATCTCTCTCACCTTTTTTTTTTTTCAAAATACATCGGGTCAACACTCCATTGATCTAACCATTGGTCGGGTGTACGTGGTTTATGTACACAAGCAACTCAAGAGTGGGGTCCACCATGGTTTTTAGTGAATTCGACTCTATCCATTCCGCTCTACCACACCTGGTAAGGCCATCAGACTATTTTTGTAACATTTCAAAAAAATCCGTACAAAGACCGGAGTACCACCTCAGGCAGAAAACGTTAAGGACCAAATCCTTTAGAAATTAAATAAGACTTAATTAGTGCTAAACTAGATTACTTGTGAAATTCACACTCATCATTTTAAATACGATCCGTAAGACCCAAAACTTGTAGAATTGTTAACGCTACGTTACCTTAAAATCTAAGATTCATCCCTAAACCCAGTTGCTCTCGGGAGCGTCTTAAAACTTCATATTGGACCTGGATCGCACGTCAAAGGTGCGATTTCCACAAAACCATATGGTTATGACTGCCTTACTGGACTTGAGAACCACCTTGGAAATCAAGTCCTAATAGTACCCAGAAACGCACAACTTAAGCCCGGAGTGAAGTGTGTAAGAAACGTGAATATCTTTACGAAATGAACTGAAACTTAAGTGAATTAAGTCAGTTCACTTGCATGCCAAATCTAAGGATTTGACCCAATTACACCCTCAGATCAAGAAAAATTTCCAACACATGTCAGTGTACTTGTGACCCTGATTGAGCACCGGTGACCATTGAACTGAAACTGGTTTGCCACGGTCGATCTGCAACCACGGTCGATCTGCAACCACGGTCGGACTGAAAACTTCGCATAACCTAGATCCATGGTCAGGGAGCTTAAGTCCAACCGCATTCTGCAAAGGGGCCTCCAGAAGTGCTCCGTTGGATCAGAACAAACACTATTTGGCTGTAACCTAAGTATACCTTGACCCTGGGGCCATTCCCATTAGTTCTGGGCCTATATGAAGGGCTTAAACCCTCTCTCTCTCATTCCATATGAATTTCGAAATTCCAAAGGGAGAGAAGAGAGAAAAGAGAAGGAAAGAGAGTGAAAGTGAGGGTGAGAGTTGGAGTTCATTCCTGGGATTAAACCCCACCGTTCCACGTGCTTCACCACCATTCCTGTATCTCTATCTCGGCGATTCCGACTCCGTATTTGGGTAAGAAATCCTAACCCTAACCTATTTTAGAGATCCAATAGAGTAATGGTAGAAATAGCTAACCTATTTCATACTACAGGTTGCCATCGTGCTGTAGACAAAGACTTAGGCAACAAACTGAGTTCGTTACGTGTCTATCGGCGTAAGGTGCGGATTATAAATGTTTAGGTTATGGTTTTCAAGGCATTCAATGTCAGTTAATGATTATGACTAACTTGCTTGCTATCATACGCACTTGGATACAATGATTTCCATATTATATATATATATATATGTGTGTGTGTGTGTGTGTGTGTGTGTGTGTGTGAACTATGTCTATTAAAATGCATTCCATGTGTTTGTTGAAATGCCTGAATGAATATGGAATTATAATTTGTGCTCGCCATGTTTATTGACTGAGAGTACATGATTGTTGTACATATGGTGAACTCTTTTGTAAAGGGATTTGCTATGATACTTGTTATAATTATCTTATGACATGTATGTGATATGCGTAGCCTAAGTGTTTGATAAAATGTCTGAATGTGAAAATGCCTGTGTAAATGCATGAAATGAGGTCATTGAGATAGGATTCTTATTGACCTTATCTATGGCTATGGTTTCCTTCATGAAACCTATTTTACTACTATGTGCTGTATGGATGAATGCTTATGTATGTTAACATGTTCTCTATGTGTTCGTTAATGCTTACATGGGACTTACATTTGATCTATTTGCTACATGCTATCTCGATTACCAAATATGAATGCTTATTGTTGGAGTGTGTTTGGGGCTACGACATAGTCCAGGTAATCGGTAATGATATGTGATCGGTGGCTGAACTGTTTAGCCACGACGGACATGCCCGATGAATCTGAGTCGTACACTTCTTGTCGGCAGTGGTTAGGCCACGCGGAGTGCTTACGCGCTCCATGTTAATCAGCTCGACGTACACTCATACTAGTCGTGCTTGTCAATTAACTCGATTGACCCAATGTATGTTGACCATTTATAGACGCTACTGCTTGAACTAAGGTACCAAACTCACTAGTGAAAAATTCCATTAACCTTGGTACCTCGATCCGCTAAGACTCATGAGCTAGACATGGTGGTATGGGACACCGTGGTTGAGTTGTTGGCCTACGCCGGGGTGACGAGCCCACCCGTAGTGACCAGTGAGCAACACCACGTTGTGAGTTGAATACGATGGTATGGGACACTGTATTCGAGCTGTTAACATACACTGATCAGGTGACGAGCCCTTTGTAGTGCCCTCGAGCATACTCTGAGACTGTGTTGAGGTGATGAGCCTTTCCATAGCACTAGAGTATAACTAGGCCTCACTGATCAGGTGACGAGCCCTTTGTAATGACCTAGAATTACAACATCGTATGAGATTTACTAGGACTGACGACTCTAGAATGGATCATTGTTTGAGAATTGATAAAAGGGAGGTACCTTAGCTTCCTAATCCTGCTGTATGAATAAACTTAAGTAAGAACCTAGCTAATCATCGAGCATGCACCGCATTACGTGTACCTTTGGCATAACAGGTCAAGTACTGAGGAAGGGTCACATGTCGCAATCATGAGATGAAGTCGCCGAGGGAGCATAGGCGAGGGCATGCATCATTATTTCATATCATTCTTGCATTAACAAGAGTACTTAGGACCTGATTGTTGTATTACGTTATCATTACTGCTAGACTGAATTGATAACATATTAACCTTTACTTTATTGTTCCACTAAGTTGATCACTCACTCCCACATTATGGGACAGTGTTTTATACACTAACTAGACTTTGTCTTAGCTACAGATGGCGACGTGACGTGTGAGGTGGAGCCTGACTACTTCAATGACACGGAGGAATTCTCGTATATGCAGTTATCTGGAGGATTTACTTAGACCGTCTTGATCGATGGGGGCTACAGGGCTTATCATTTGTAGTTAGATTATCTTGATATTTTGTTGTTTTTGAACTAATACATGTAAGTATTCGACCTGGTAATGTATTCATACTCTGGAGACCGGCTGTGGACCATACGTTCTATATATGTTTATATACATCTCTCAGTCTTCTGCTTGCATTATTTAACTACCTCTGGAGTATGATATGCTGTTTTGGTATAATCCCATTCATGTTTAATGTACTATTATAGACAATATTCAATCATCATCATATCTGTTGCATAAGTGATGTTTTAAAACTTGGGAGTTGGGCTCTTGCTCGACCCTCAATTTTCAGGGCGTTATAAGTTAGTATCAGAGCATACTTTGAATTAAACTGGACCTGAGTTATGGTCACATGACATACGCTGACGCACTATGACGTAGGAAGGTGTGAGAAAATGTAGAAACAGTCTTAGGAGTTCCAATTTCGCTAAACGGAAAAATCGATCATAGAAATTGACCCCGTAGGCTTTCCCGATTGCGTGAAACTATCCCATCGCATTTCTAAACCGTCAATTGATGGGTTTAGATGAAGTTTTAACTCATTCCAACCTTAAACGACTCAAGAAACTCAAATGTTCATGAGATGGTACCTAAAATGACTCGAACGGAGTAGGGGGCTCGCATCGTACAAATCGGGGGGACCCAAAGTGGGCCCTCCACCATTCCGGCACCCTTGGGGGAGATGTCATCACCCAAGGGGTGAGGGCTCACCAAAATCTCCAATGATTGGCGATGCTATTGTCGAGTCGGTGAGGGCTCGCCGGTCGGGCGGACTGAGCTGTTGAGGTAAAAAAAAATGATGAAAGAATCAAGTAAAAAGAGATAAAGAGATAGAAAGAACTTTTGAAAAGAAGAAGAAAGAGATAGCTTTAAACAGGGGTGCGCAGGACTGTGTAACCAATGTCAGTTGCGCGGGTCTACGCAATCAATCTTTCTTGCGCAGGTCCGTGTAATGAGAATATCAGTTGCGCGGGACCCCGAAACGTACTGCAGAAATGGTCCTTTTTAGAATGATATAAAGTACTGAAAGATTTGTCTCACATCGCCAAGATTAAAATTTTCACACGTGCGAGGGTCTATAAATACCCCTTCCCCTCTTTCATTAAGGGTAATTGAAAATTTTCAAGAGAAGTGAAGCGGAGTAGAAGACTGAAGGTAGAAGAGGAGTTTCCTGTCCGTTGCGCAGGACTGCACAACCAATGTCAGTTGTGCGGGTCTATGCAACCAGACTACCCTACAGTCTATGAAGTTCAAGGGCCGTCATGCTGCCGAAATATCTGTGCAAGGCTTTTCCCTACTTCCAGCTTTCTCCTATTGACAAGTTCAGAGGAGGAAGATTAGTCGATCGAATCGACATTTCCCCTAAGTATTAGGGATGGTTGAAACAGGCGTTGTTATGCTGCTGAAACCTCTATCTCATTGAAGATCCGTCGATCTGATCGACATTCCTCCTAAGTCCTAGGAGATGATCGAAGTAGGTGTCGAAAGGCTGTCGAAATGAATTCTTGATATTTAGAACATAAGTCATTTATTTCCAAATGATCTATCTTAGAATCAAGGGATGTTAAGAGGATGTAAACAAACCTAGTATCAATGAAATGTGATGAATGTTCTTAATACTCTTTCTCCGTTATGTTTGAATAAGACAATTTCCCAAGTCAAATGCATTTGTTTCTTTGTCGAAATAAAATGGTGACTCTGCTGGGGACTATCTTTATTGTCTTATTTAAATATCGACAGTGAAATTATTATGAACTTTCATCACAGTTTGGTGTCCTATGGATGCCAAAATGGTGACTCTCGGTGGGAAAATCCTCCCCTTCATCTCTAAGATAGATCACCTTAATTGTTCAGCTACTAATTATAATTATGTTTCATGATTGAAGGTTTTAAAATCCAATTATGACTTACTACTTATGGCAACTCCCGTAAGAAAAGTGAACTTCCGATTCACCCCGACAGTATTCGTGATAGAATACACACCAAGTCATGCAAGTGAAGGTAGCATGGCTTAGGTAACAGCTGGAGTTGTTTCTGCTTCGCCTCAATCATCGGAAGGCGATGCAGGCTGGACTGTGGTAACATCTCATAAGGTAAAAGCACTAAACGTCAGAAATTCTAGAATGAATCAGCCTTCATTAAGAATCAGAGGGCCAGTAACACGTAACGCAGTTAAAAGAAATCCTGAACTTGCTCCTCCAGCGATCTATCCTGAGCAAATAGTTCCCCAATTGACAGCATGTGACTTCCCAGCTTTAAACGCTCTAATGGCTAAATGGACAAGAGAACAAAAAGGAAAAGCACTGGTGACCAGATCGCCAATGCCATCACAGATAAATTCACCAGTATCAGCATCATCTCAGTCAATTGATGCCACTGGGGGCATGAAAAAGTCCAATGAAACTCCGTCCTCTCCTTTTTCTGCAAGTCCCGTTACGTCAGCATACTCTCGATCTCCTTCAATTATCGCTTCGTCAAAAAGTGGAGAAGCTGTAGTATATATGGCTGGAACAAATCCAGATTGTAGAGCAACTACAGAGGATCGTTTCAATGCAATAGCAAAAGCCCAGAATGCGTTAATGGAAGAATGCAGAAACCTTAGAGAAGCACTGGCAACCCTCGCACATAACGTAGCTCGAATGGCGATTCCCCATAATACAATGGAGGGGTAACAAAATCAGCCTGACGTCCTCCCACCACAGGGGGCAGGGTCACTGGGGTCCATTTTAGTAGTAAGGACCGTGACACAAGATGAGGTGAGGTAAGTGGTTGAAGAAGCGGTTAGAGCAGAAAGAGAACGTGAAATTACTGGATGCTTTAGGTATCGAACGGCATATCCAAGGGAAGTAGAAGACATCCCCTTTTCAGCCAATTTCAAGCGTCCAGATTTTTAAAAGTTTAATGGAGAAGGATTGATGTACTTCATCACCAGTATGGGAAATTTTTCTACGATACCATAGTATTGCTTTGGATTGTTTGGTTCGTCACTAACGCCCAAAGCATTTCAATGGTATTCTAGTTTGGCACTAGGATTGATATGTACCTGGGAACAAATGCAGGAAGTTTTCATGTCAAACTTTTTCTCTTTAAAACGCGATGTCAGTATTACGAAGCTGGCCTCTATACGGTAGAGAGAAGGAGAGCCAATAGAAAAATTTATAGATAGATGGAAAACATTGGAGGCCTCATGTAGACAGTTACCGGAAGAAAAAGAACAAGTTTAAATGTGTCTGAATTCTATAGGGATAGGGATTGCGTTTGGACTCACTAGCGCTGATATCAGAACTTTTCGTGATTTGGCCACTAAAGCTCATGCTTTGGAACTGATGACTTGCAAGATCCCAGCATTTCACCATGATACAACCAGGAGGGTATTCGGCAAGACGGCCGTGAATGCTGTTGATCATGACAGAAGAGGTAAAGATGCAAGGAACTTGAGGGAAAGGAGACCAAACTGAAGAGAAGAAGGGAGTCAGTCAACGAACAAATACAATGGGAAGAGGCCTAGAATGCTGAATTCTCATGAGGAGTTAGCATTTGATAAGGAAGATGTCACCCCTATGATGGAACAATTGCTGAAAGCTGGCATGATAAAATTACCAGAGCTTAAATGCCCAGAAGATGTGACAAGAACTACAGAAAGGGATTTCTGTCGTTATCATCGCCTAGTGGGACACCCAACAGAGAATTGCTATACATTGAAGTGTATAATACAGCGTATGATCGATAGGGGTGAGATAGTACTCGGGAAAGAAAAAGAAAGGGGTGCCACGACAACAGTAAATGTGCTTACAGTCCGGGGGAAAGACCAAGATGTGAATGAAGAAGAAAATGGTAAAACAGCAAAGAAGGTTACAGTAATTACCCTACGATCAGGTAAAAAGGTAGTAAGCCCTATAAAGCAGAAAGCAGAAGTTACTAAGAAAGAAATAATTTAAAGATAGAGTAATGGTGACAAGATAAGAGAAAAGAATGAGGTGACGAGAGTAACTTATGACGTAGTAAGTCATCTAAAAGGAATATCGACTAGATTAAGTGTTTATGACACACTTAAGTTATCAGAAGAATTCCGACAGAGTGTAATTCAAGCATTGTCTGATCATGACATTAGAGAAACTTTGTTGGCAGAGTTGGAGCAAGAGGAACTTGATGAACAAGGGGACTGTTTCCCAGTTGTTTCTTTCTCTGATGATGACTTGACCTGTGACGGAGAGCATAACAGACCATTAATGATAGAGGGCCATATCCAGGGGAAGAAAGTCAAATGGATTATGATAGATAATGGGTCTGCAGTGAATCTTTTTTCGCTCTCGATGTTAAGTAAATTGAATTATCGTCGCTTAGACCTACGCCCCAGTGGAATGATGATACAGGGTTTCAATTAAGATGGGCAACGCGCACTTGGTAAGATTACGGTAACGTTGGAAATAGGAGAATTGACTACTGATGTTGTGTGTCATGTTATAAGTGCAGCAACAACATATAACCTTCTCCTAGGAAGATCATGGATACATCAGTATAACATCATACCCTCCACCCTGCATCAGTGTTTCAAATACTGCAAAGATGGAGTACATCATAAAGTAATGGCTGATGCGAAATCGTATACAGAAGCCGAGTCCTTTTTCGCAGATGCTAGCTACTATAAAGAGTTTTCTATAGAAAAAATAATAATAATGAGAATAGGGTCTTGAAGGACATTCTAAAAAGTGTAATTGCAGAAAAAGCAGAAAAGGCAGGGCCATCTGAAACCGCGGAAATAAACAAAAAATTCTATTTTATGCCGAAACATCTAAGGCAGCCAGGATAACCACCATTAACCGTACTGTCATCTGAACAATTAAAAATTTTACAGTCTAATTATACAGTGCCGTTGCCGTATACTGAAAGGAATAAGTCGTTTCCAGCAACTCCAGGAATATTTTGCGTCAAGGCAAGCGAAAAATACCTTGAGACAATAGAGTTCTAAGTTTCGAGAGAAGTAAAGACAAGAGGAGAGACTCAAAACAATGTGTACCATGGTAGGTTGACGTCACAAGGCCTTCAAAAGTATAGCCCGACAAGTAAGAAGATTATGAAAAACATGAATTTTGATTATGAAGAACCCACTGGTTTAAACCATGGGAAGGGAATTCAAATCCCTATTAGGATCGATCAGGATAAGCACAGAAAATTTCAAGGGTTGGGGGAAAACTAATCGATAAATATGATTGCAGTCATGCAGTCTTCTGCAGAAATACACTGCCTCAATATCTTTAAGAAGAAAAAGTATATCTCTAACCGCAGTCACAATCATATCAAGGGGGCAAGTGAAAGTGCACCTACTAGTGCCCTGGTTTGTCAATTACGGTGTAAGTTGAGTCAGTCGGACAACGACGCCTAACAGGAAGATCAACTCAAGTGTCTACCTCAACTGGATGTGCGGAAGCTCACCATAGGTAAATCATAGCCTCACTTCCCATGTCTCAAAACACCAGGTGATTAAAACTCTTAAAAATAAGTAGAACATCTTAGGGTTTTTGTGTAAGAAAACTTTTTACCAAATAGAAAAATCTTCAAGTTTTTCTTACACTGTCGATTATATCGATTCACTTTTCGATATGATCGACCTACTCTGTCGATGTCCTCGGCATATCAATCGATACAATCGAGTGAGGACAAAAAGCGTCTAGTAATCAAACATTCATCTGGATGATTTATCGATATATCGACGGTTCAGTCGATATCATCGATATTCGAATATCGATCCTGTCAAAAGTGGATCGATAATATCGACAGGCAGTTTTTCGGTGCCCCTGTTTTTCTAAAGAAAACTACTATGAGCTTCGATATATCGATGACTGTCCGATTCAATCTGAACTCAAATATCGATCATATCGGAAGTCAATCGATCATATCAATAGTGGGCGCATGTTTCATCCAGCATGATTTTTAGGATATTTTTAAATGTTGATCGGGGTGCCAGTCGAGAAATCGATATTCATATGTCGATCTTATCGAGACCTGGTTGATTGGATCGAGATTGGACACAAAACATTCAGTAAGCTTATAGGTAAATCTATACGATTTATCGATCCCATTGACACGATCTCCGATATCATCGATATACAAATTTCGATGACATCGACTGTTCCCCGATCATATCGTTAGAACCTGAAATTCTTTATGGCTTGTCTCTCTTATTTTCACATGTCGATAGATCGATTCATCTATCGATGGAATCAGAGTTCAAAATTCGATAACATCGATGTGTGTCTCGATCCCATCGACCAGTTGGTAAAAGGTTTCCAAAAGCAAAAATGACATTTGAGTTTGTAACATCGAGCGGATCATCGATACAATCGAGAGTATATGCTCAATTATATCGACTCTTGCTCGATGATATCGAACTCTGTCATAAATGTGACCATTTTATATCCGTTGGAACCTTTTGCCTATATATAGAGAAGCTTGCCTTTATTGCTGGTAGAGAAAGAAGAGAGTGCTTCTGAGTGTTTTAAACTTCATATCATTTACCTTAAGCCCTTTCTCTCAGGAAGTTGATCCTCCAATCCACCCTCATCATTGATATTCAATAGAGTGGATTGGGGAATGAACTTTCGCATTCAAGGATCCTCCAGCTACTACCTTATTGGCAAATCATTAAGCTGGGATGCCTTGAATGCATAGTTGATTGGAATCACTCTATCCTCCTAATAGGAAAATCTTTAGAGAGTGGAATTTCATCATAACCTTGACTCGACCCAAAGCTTAGTATAGGTATATCTTTTGTGTTGCGGATCAAGGGAACTGAAGACCCTTCAACATCAAGGAGTAGATCTTCAACATTGCACAAAAAGGGACTCATCAACTTATCTGTAAGTACTCAAAGTTCAGAGGACACTTGTGATCATTCCTTTCTAGGATTGGGTCTTAAGTGTTGCTCACCATTTGAAGTCCTCAAAGGAGGCCTCCGACGAGAGTGTACGTACGGGGTGCGTTGTGTGGACCCTTGCTCTGTGGAGAGCATAAACATCCGGGTGTGTTGTGTGGACCCTTGCTCTGTGTGGGCATAAACATTTGGTTTGGAGTGCGCCAGTAAAACTCCATGGTTTGAGGTGAACCAAGTCGAAACCTCTGTAAAGGTTGAAGGTGAACCTGTTTTAAAACCTTAGGTTTGAGGTGAACTATGGGAAACCTCCTCAGTGAAATCCGGTCACTCAAGGGTTGAGTGTGGAAGCCGGTAGTGGAGTAGACAAGTAGTCGAACCACTATAAAATGACTATGTTTGAGATTGATTCGTGTGTTTGATCTTTTGTGTGATTATATTAACTGCATTTATAATTGCTCACATTTCACACACAGTCACATTCATCATAGACTATAATTGCACAATGATTATCATTTAAATAGCTCTGTGACTGGATCCTTTACCAGGCTTGGAAGCCAGTAGAGTTAATTTTAAGTAATCCTAATTTGTACTCTGTGATAGGATTAGTGTGATAGGATTTTTAATAATTCATAAAAACTTTAAAAAGTCCTATTTACCCCGCTCTAGGACATATTGGCGTATTCCAACTTCAACTCAAGCGGTCTTCACCGCTATTTCAATTGGTATCAGATAGGGTCTCTCTTTAAGGGCTTCACCGCCTAGAGAGTGATCTTGACTGAAGTTGAAATATGGCCAAAGGAGAGGGCTCATCTGTCACTAGACCTCCAGTATTTGATGGTTCAAATTATGCTTACTGGAAGGCTAGAATGCATTACTTCCTGAGATCTTTGGATCATGAAGTTTAGGATGTAGTTGAAAAAGGATATGTGGTACCATCTGAACAAATTGTACTTGAAAATGAAACCACAATCTCTAAACCCAAACCTAATGAAAAGTGAACGGCGTTTGACAAAGAACAGAGAAATGCTGAAGCAAAAGTAATGAACGCCATCTACTGTGCCGTGTCTCAAGATATTTTTAATCAAATAAGCATATGTGGGACCTCTAAAGAAGCATGGGACTTACTGGAAACAACCCATGAAGGCACAAGCACTGTGAAGAGATCTAAACTATAACTTTTAACTTCACGGTTCGAAAATCTCAGGATGGAAGAGCATGAGACATTTATGGAGTTTTTCACCAAATTGAATATCATTTGTAACTCCATGGGTGGATTGGGAGAGAAGGTTCCAGCACCTAAAATATGTAAGAAAATCTTAAGATCCCTAGCAGAACGGTTTAATCCCAAGGTAACAACAATTGAGGAGTGTAGGAATATTGATGAGATGAAAGTAGAAGAACTAGTAGGTTCCCTACAAACTTTTGAACTATACTTCACACAACCCCAAAAATCAAAAAACACTGTCTTAAAAACTTCTAAGAAATCAAAACATGAGGACAGTGAGAGTGAAAAGGAAAATGAAGATGAGGAAGTGGATTTGCTGGCACAAAGATTCAGAAGATTCTTTCAAAAGAATCGCGGCCATTCCTCTAGAGGTAGAAAGGCGGATGACAAACCTCCTACAGGAAAATTTGGGAAAAGAATTAAAGAACCACAATGTTATGCCTGTCATAAGTATGGACACCTATCTACTGAATGCCCAAATAGAAAAATTAAGGGCAAGGCGATGGCTGCCACATGGGATGATACGGAAGAGTCAAACTCAGAAAACAGTGACTCAGAAAGTGATGGAGATCAGAAATCCTTGAAAATACTCATGGCCTCCACTACTTCGATCATTTCAACTGAACTTGAAAAAGAACAACAAGCCACTGAATCATTTCTATTTGACAATGAGGAATTTGAGTCTGAAGAAGAAGAAGAGGAAGAAATTAATAAGGATAAATTGCAAGATGCTTATAATCAACTATACATTCATAGCATCCATATCCTTAAAAAACTCGGCATGTCTAAAAATAGGAAGAAATTGTTGTAGAAAAAATTGGATAAAACCTTGGAAATAAACGTACATTTAGCCAATGATTTGCAATAATATCATACAGACAATGATAAATTAGAAAGAGAAAACCTATCCCTGAAAGTAGAATTATCAAAACTTATGAACCAGGATGAATTGCTAAGAGATGATAATGCAAAACTAAAAAATGAGAACCACTCACTTTGTATTAACTTAGAAAAATCCAGGAAATTTGCCGAGATAAACTATAAATTTTCTTAGAGTGGTGAGAAAATGGAAAAATTGTTAAGGATGAGAAGACTAGGAAGAGACAGGAGTGGATTAAGATATGAGAAAAGTAAAAAGAAAACTGGAAATAAAGACCAAATACTTGCGGCTTCAAGTAACAATATGAGAATTTCTCCTGTCTGTAATTTATGTGGTGATGTTGGTCATTATAAATTTGAATGTTTAGCACCAAGAAGGACTCAATATAACTCTGATCAAAATCACATTGGAAAATTCAAATCAATCAGAGAAACTCAGAATGTTAAAAGTCTATTTAGGAGAAGCACCGATCCATCACCACCTAAAGAAAAGAACAAAATGAAGAAATTTATCTCAAAATGGGTAGTTAAAGGAAAACTGAACTATCTGATGATTAAATCTCATATACCCTGATATATCAAGTAGAAAAAGGAACAAATTCAGATTATGCATCTAGATCTGAATATTTGCTGAAATGATGCAATTTTGTTGAGCCTTCAATATAACATCTAAGGTTGGAGACCTTGAATTTTTGTATATAAACATTATCATGTTTATAATTGTACAGAACTGGTATAAATTTTTGTGACATATACTGATCAAGCCAAGAAATACCTGATAGTGTGTCGAAATTATGAAAATTCTGAATATTATCTACCTTTGATACGAGTGTTGGCCTCTTTTCGATTTCATCGACTGAGGGTCGATACAATCGACAACTCTTCAGAATATAAAAAGTCGTATGACCGTGGATAACATCGTGGGCAGTCTCGATAGCATCGATTGAAAACTTCTCGATACAATTGATACGTTGGCCGATATGATCGACAGATGATGCTCGATAAAAGTCAGCAGAATGAGAAAAAAAAGAAAGGGGTTTTCTTCAAAAAGCTTTTCGGTCGTCTTCCCTGTCCGATCCTCTCGACCAATCATCAAAAGCCAAGTCGGACTAATCAAATCCCTCCATAAACTAGGTAATATTCTTCCAACGTCGTCAGAAATTTCTTTTCTTAGTTTGTCGGGTGTTTTTATCATTTTTCCCAAATACTTCAAATAGCCTTTTTCCTTCCACATGGGAAAAGACAAAAATGTAGCATCCAGTCTGGGGGAGTCTTCGAGAGGTACCCAACAAAAAGTCTGTAACGACCCCGTGTTTTCAGGAACCGAGTATATGACCCGTTTACCAAAAACCCGAGTGTTAACCTTAAAGGATGGTCAAATTCGAGTATACATTTTTTTTCTTTATCAGAGTAAGCAGATGAGCGTAGTGTGGACAAATCGACATAAAGGAAAATTTCATTATCATTCAAATATACAAGAAACTGCCCATAATGATTTATACAAACTAATGTCTCTAAATTTAATAAGTAGAAGATTTACAAGAATATAATACATGGACAATAACAGAAAGCATATAAATATACGCCGCAAGATCACACAACTTCCTTGATAGGTACAATCACATGTCCTTAACCACTGTAACGGCTCTTCATCAGTCTGAACCTGCATATCACTTAAGCCACCTATGCTACGTATATGGTTATATTTTTAATGGATGAGTGACCAACTCAGTGTGAATTTTCCTCAAGATTACACACCACCGCGTTAGATAAGAAATAGTATGAAACATCCAGACAACCAAAACATAGTAAATGCAGTCTTATTAAGTGCATAGAAGTATGGAATGCGTTCATGCCTCGGGAATGCTCATCCGTGTGGACAGGGCCGCCGCCCATGCAAATGCGCAATCAACGCCCCGGGATTAACCGTGCGGAATGCAAATCATGACCTGGGAAAAATATCCAGTCGGACAGAGGCGAGTCGTCAGTGAAAGCAGACTAAGTGCGGCGTAATTACTGCCCATCGTACGAGGCTAGTCGTCAGCGAAAGCATACTAAGTGCAGCGTAACGATAGCCTAACAATAGACGCTGGTCTGTGCCATGTATGCATGATTAACTACACCATTATTAGTCCGATTACAATCAACCAGTTTTAAATAAGCTCAAGGTCACTACGGGGAGCGTATAGCCCAGTGTAGGCCTACAGCTCGGGCATAGGTCCCATACCACCATCCCCGGCTCATGAGACTACCATTTTAGGATGTTTAATGGAAACCCGTCGACTAGTGGCCATTCATATTACAATACATGGGGCTTACCATCATATGGTTGCACGATATAAAACATCAATCCCATATAGAAAAAATATCAAAACGAAACCATGTAGGCCGGGTATCAAAATACGCCACATAGGGCGAATATTAATACTATATGGTAAAAACTATCATTTAAAACCATTGGACACAAAAACCCTGGATGGTATGCCCACATTAATGATCCATCTAGACCACCACTCAATAACCACTAAATTGAAGGTCCATTTTAATCACAACCAGTCGGGTTACATCCTAAGTATGGGTGTACATGTATAGGTGGGGGTTTCCCACCAATGTACCAATTTAAAGTCAATAAGCAATACACAAATAATCCACAAGCATAAACAAATATACAGGATAAACATTAAGTAGGCAATATAGCAATTCAATTTCCACCAGCTAACACATGTGATTATAAAGGGAGATATCAATTTAAATAAAAACTATAACTTAAGCTAATGAGAAGATGAAAAGCTCAAGGGGAAGAATCATCACCTTATGGATCGCCACTAATGTTGTTAGGAAGCACGTGTGCCCTTAGAATCCATCCTACCCTGAATTAAGTTGTATGGTCAGATACAAGTCTTATACGTTCCCTATGGTTAAGACCATATCCTAAGGTTCGAGTAACCTAGATTTAGTGTTTCATCCTAGGGTCTAGTTAAATGCTTAGATGCTAGGATTTGAATCCTAAGTTATTACTATTATTATTATTAGTAGTAGTATTGTATAATGGATCGAATAATAATAATCTTTATAATAGGAGTATTACTCCATCCATATTAGTAATGATGGTTCATAAGTTGATATTTAAATATACCAACAATATCTGATATTCTTATAATGACTAATAGCCTATTAGTTAATACAAGTAATAACACTAATATGATAAGGGTCAATACTAACAATCATGTTAACAAGGATTATACTACCCTATAAAGAAAGTGACAATAATCTCTAATGAATATAACAATAGCTATTAATCAATCTAGCCGTAATAAAAATACTATGGTCTAACATTAAGGATAATGAAATACTTCTATTTGATAATTACAACTTTGTTCATAATAACTGGTTTTAACATAAAAATCTACTAATGACAACATAATTGGTTAATATCGAGCATCCACAATAACTAATATCAACAAAATTACCCCACCAATGGTTGACCATAGCTAGGTGGGCTTTTAGGGATCCCATGAATACGATCATTTGGGCCTGCATTGGGGTGACCAGGCCCACCAGATTTCATCCAACAAGTAGCCTAGATTGGGCCCAAATTTTCCACCCATAACTGGGCCTGTTTTGGCCCAAATATTGGGTCCAATCATAAGCCAAGTGGGGTTGGCCCACCTGAACTTCAAATGTGGTGAGGCCCAAGTGTATTTTGATCTTAGGTGCGGCCCACCCACTGATTATGGTGCCGCCCACTGAGATTTAGAACTCAGTGTGCGGCCCATCTGATATTCAGGGTGCGGCCCACCTCATAAATGAGTGGTGGGCTGATGGTCTGGCCCACCAATGATGAGAACAGGTGCAACCCACAGTCTTGTGTGGTGTGGCTCGCCAGATTTTTGCATGGCCCACTGAAGTGGAAACACGGCCCACTGTGGCCTGACAGAGAGACACCTGAAGGACGTCCCTCAGTTCAGTTTCATGGCCCTCGACATGGCCTGGTCGCTGGCACATGAAGATGGAAGGATAGGGAGAAGAGCGTTACCTGGTCCAGTCTGACACCGGCTGAGTCAACTCAAACTCAGTTACAGCTACAACCACAGCTGCAGCAATGGATTCTTGATGAAGTGTCCTGATCTCAGGATCCATTGGGGTGGAAACTCGACCCACCACGAACCGAACCGAGTCGTATTAGCGAGCCTGACCTGACAACTCGGTGTCGCCCCAAAGAGGAAGAAGAAACTGCCATTAATGGCAGATCTCAAATGAATGCTTCCACCTCGGATCCTTTCAGAAGGTCCGTATGGACCCTTAAGAGCTTACACACATGTATTTTTGAAGCTTGGGAGAGGTCTAGCTAGTGGGTTCGCGGCTGGAAGAAAATGGTGGATTTTCATGGTGTTTAGTAGGAGGATAGGAGAAGAGACGTTTTTTCCTCTTCTTTTAGGAAAACCTAGCATTTCTAGGTCGTTGGATCGTCAACGAACGTCCCAGATTCATTCTGGAGGAAACCGCTTCTCAAAACGGTGGGTAGGACCCGAAACCATTCTCGGTTTCTCTTTACTGTGGGTAGAAAAGAAAAACCTAGGGCGGTTTGGGATGGACGGCTAGAATCTCTATGGTTTGAACGGTGGAGATGCAGAGATGGCGTGTTACACGGATTACCAACCTGACAACAACAGGAGACAGTTTCCATTTCTGAAAACTTAGTGTTTCTAGGTCTTGTTTATGCTAGTGTTTGTGTGCACGTGTGGTTGCATGAATGCATATGGAAGACATGGTTTTGGTCAGGCCCATTCCACGAGCACGATGGATGGATCTGATCGGCCTTCCGATCACATGTGGTGGGCCACATTTCAAATCTCAGGTGCAGCTTGGGCGTCGGTAGGAAAAATGAAAGAGAGGAGGAATTCATTCCTCTTTTGTAATTTGCGGGTCAAACCTAGTTCGACTGGGTTGGTTGGCTTGGTGCAGCGCTGGTGTACACCACTAGTGTACACACGAGTTCTAAGGTGGGGTCCATAAGCTTACATGGTATGATCTAGACCATCCATTCTACCTCGGGAGATCTAATTAGATTTCTGTCCAAAAACCAGTCAGATCTAAAGTTTAGGTGGGGTCCATGACTTGATTAGGGTCATCTTGGTGGATCTCCATCAATTCAGCGGTCGGATCATCCCAAAATCAGACGTCAACGGCTAAAAGGGTCCAATGGCTGTTCATATGTCTTTTGTAATGACTTACAACTAGATATTAATGTTAATGCTAATTTTTAGTATAAATTATTTATTTCCCCTTATTACTATCCTTATTACTGTTATTATTATTATTATTTTCATTATTATATTACTATTACTATTATTATTATTATTACTATCACTTATATGTTTTATAATATTGCAGGTTATTATCATGTAAATTGTACGAGTGTTAGTAAGTAAGGATTAACGTATATATCATTTGTACATTATTTGTAGGGTTACATGTGTTATGTTTTAATTCCATTTAAGTTGTTAAATTGTTTGGAATATGTTATTCCTTGTAACCTTTTCTAGCATTTTTTTTTTAATTTTTATTTTCAGGTATTATAGATTTTATAATTTATATTAATTCAGAGTACACGGTAACACCCGTGTAAAAAGTACATGGTAACCAAATACCTATGTCATGATAGAGATATTCCATGGCATCAAGGGAATGCCCTAAAAGCTAGGTATATGGAACCCCGGTTTCGAGTCATGCATGGGATCTTTACCACTAATTTGTACCCAAGAAGTACAAACCGATTAGATCTCACAAGTCTCATGGTCATGATAGTCTACTCCGTTACAACCGGGATAAATATCTGCCTTCCAACTTTGATTGTTAATCAGTTTGTCAATGCCATACATACTTTTAAAGATTTGCATCTGCCATATCCCTGGATTATTAGTAGAATCTGTTAAAGCATTGGCTTTCCGTCTACAATTGATCCGGTTTTCCCGCTCAAAGTTTTCAATAAAAAGAATATTCAGAAAATGGATCTGATATTTCACAAGTACAAGGAGGAAACTGAGGAAGACATTCATACAGAAGGGAAAGGAGGAGATGGTGGTGATCCCATGGAAGGAGATGCAATGACTGATGATGCACCTCATGGACATGATGTCGCTCCGTCTACGTCAACCGCTGGGTATGGAAAAAGGCTCAAACTGGACCGGATTGGGGCCATTCAGAAGGACATGCACTCAGTTAAGGAACGGCTTACTATCCTAGAAAGGATGGTTCAAGGAGTGCAGAGCACAGTCCAACAATTGGTAGATCTGTTGATGTGCCGATGGGACGACACGATAACATCTCATTCTGCTCCTTGAAGCTGGGTTCATGCATGCTATCATACACACCTTACTCTTATCTTGCGGATGAACTTCAGTATCTTTTTGGATGTTCTACGCTCTCAGTGGTGTGTATGACAGCTTTTTCACCATGCATAGTTTTTTTCTCTTTGGTTGAATATGTCCATGGTTGGGCTAAAATACTGGTTTTGATATTTGGGTGCCCTCAAATGGGCTTTATTTTTTTTTGGGTTAAATTGTTGTTGTCTGGGGCAACATTGGATATTTTTACCAATCTTAGGCAGTCTATTTTACATATGGCTGGATCTAGTTCTTATATTCCTGCCATTTGAATTTCTGTCTCTCTGGTTTAATGAAGTTTTGGGGTTATGATCTGTATGTTTATCTTATACCTTAAGTGCTTTATTAAATCCATACTGTCTACTCATGATGTATGCTTTACACTGCTTTCATTTATATACATCTATTTGACTATGATTCTCCCATATGCTTCAAATATTTAGTCAATATCACTTGTTATATCCTTGTCAATGATTGACAAAAAGAGGGAGAAAAATTACCAACACCACTATGAAAAATTGGATATTTGTGCTCTATATGTTGCAGGTGTTAGGGGGAGCAGCCGCAACAAGAAAGGGGGAGTTTTTGAAGTGAGGGGGAGACATTACTGGGTGTGTACATGGTGATTAGAATTTGTAAAATTGTGTTGATGCATGTACACACAATTTAGGATGTATCTGTCTACATATTTTCCTAGGGTGTTTTGGGTATTTTGTCACGTAATTGACAAAGGGGGAGATTGAAAGTGCACTTACTAGTGCCCTGGTTTGTTAATTACGGTGTAAGTTGAGTCAGTCGGACAACAGTGCCTAACAGGAAGATCAACTCAAGTATTTTCCTCAATTGGATGTGTGGGCCATAGGTAAATCATATCCTCACATCCCATGTCCCAAAACACCAGGTGATTAAAACCCTTAAAAATAAGTAGAACATCTTAGGGTTTTTGTGTAAGAAAAATTTTTACCAAATAGGAAAATCTTCAAGTTTTTCTTACACTGTCGATTATATCGATTCACTTTTCAATATGATCAACCTACTCTGTCGATGTCCTCGGCATATCAATCGATACAATCGAGTGAGGACAAAAAGCATATAGCAATCAAACATTCATCTGGACGATTTATCGATATATCGACGGTTCAGTCGATATCATCAATATTTGAATATCGATCCTATCGAAAGTGGATTGATAATCTGTACTCTGTAATAGGATTAGTGTGATAGGATTTTTAATAATTCATAAAAATTTTAAAAAGTCCTATTCACCCCCCTCTAAGACTGTAAGACCCGTATCTTGGTCCGTACACTTCCGCGGTCTTACTGGTCGAATTCCGGCAACCTTTGACCCTTAAACGAAATCGACGCGCGACCCTGATTCATGTGCCGACAATCCGAGTCGACTCAACCCGAGACCAATACCATAGCGACCGCGTCGTCGTTGCGGTTCTGATACCGCGACTCGCGTCCCAAGGCGATACCCTGGTCAAGAGATATGGGCCAACATTCGGTGCGAGAAAATGCAGCGCATTGCGAAAACTAAGAGAATCTCTACGATGTGTCACATCAATCACATCAATCCCATCAATCAATCACCCATCAATCCATCACATGTCAAGTACACATCACTTTATTCCATTTTTCCAAGCAACCACAAAAGTCTCCCCAAACCATACCTCTCTTACATAAAAAGCCACAAAAGTCTTCATCTCCCATACCTCTCTTACATAAAAGCCTCAAAAGTCAAGTTTTTCTTACACAACCATCACTCACCCATCCATCCATCACTCTCTCTCTCTCCCTTTACATCACTCTCTCTCTTTCTCTCTTTCTCATTTCAAAAATCCCAAGCAACAAAGACCCTCACGTATGGAATTTTCCAAAATTCCCAAGCTCCAAGTGGCCCACCTTCCTACCCCAAAATCTCCCATCTCAACCCTCCATTCTTCATCTTAACCATTGAAGTTGAAGCTTAGGTGCCAAGGAACCCCTAGGAGCGAGAAGATCAGACGGTGGGTGCCTCTATAGGGTAGATTTACTTATTTTTATGGTGGACCAAGTGAGGCCCATCGATCCATGGTGTGGATCTCACTTGGGACCCTAATATGTGGCCGATGGACCACTTGGATCATCATGATCATTCCATGATGGGGCCATTCTCCATGGACCCCATCATGATGTTTATTTTCATTTAGAAAGGTCATCTAGACCGTCCATATCGGTGGAGAATGGATCTCCACCGTTGATTTACATTTTCAATGGTCCCATGTGTAAGGGATCCATTTATTGTATAATTTTCTTGTAAGGGAGGGCCCATAATGTCGGGGTCCCTCCATCACAAGCCATGTCCCACTCTCCATGTCTCTCTCTCTCTCTCTTTTATTTTATTTTATTTTATTTTTTTTATGCAATAGGATGGTGTGGCCTACTTGAATGGATCCCACCTTGATATATTTATTTTATTCAAGCGGGGCCCACCTTAAATATTAAACCCATGTCACCCATCATGTGGTGGCCCACTTCATCAGGGCCCACCATTTTTAAAAAAAATAAATGTATAATGAACCGTCCAGCGTCTGGGATGCTGGACGTTGTAAAGAAAAAAAGAAAAAGAAAAGGAAAGAAAGGAACCTTTGGTGGCCCCCTTGCATAGGCCCCACCCTGATGTTTATGTCCGATCCAAGCTGTCCATCCTCTTACCCACGGTATTTTAGCCGTTGGGTAGAAGTTTGGAGCTGATCCAATCACCTGGTGGGCCATAGCGTCAAATATTGCGCCCTCACCATTCAAACTCTATTTTCTTAATTTATTTCACTTCCAAGCATTAAAAAAATTTGAACTCTGGACTCATTTCGTCTGTTTCGGGCCACTGATCGTAATGGCCGGGGCGGATTTCACTTTTGCGGGCCCCACATGCGAAAAACCTCAGAAAACGGGTTTTCCCTTTTTTTAAATACAATGGCAGAGGCATTGCCTCTGCCTCTGTCAACGTCCAGCGGCTGCACGCAGTCCAGCGGCTGCACGCTCCTGCGTGCAGCCTTGTACAGGCAGGCGAACGGGCGTGGGGAAGTGGCCCACTGCCCTGCTCGTGGGCCCCACAACATGTTTATTTTGTCATCCAACTTGTTCATTAGGTGGGCCACCCCAGTGGTGGGCCCCCCTCCAAAAATGAAGCAGATCCAAAACTCAGGTGGCCCACACCACGTGAAATAGTGAGAATTGAATTCTATCGTTGAAAAGCTTTTGGGGCCCACAGAAGTATTGGATCAAGCTGAAATTTATGTTTTCCCTTCATCCAGGTCTGAGTGACCTTATGAATGGGTCGGATGTCGTCTAAACATTACGGGGTGGGCCCCACATGGGACCCACAGTGATGTATGGGTTTGTTCCCACCGTCAGCGTGACGGTGGGGCCCTTTTGACGTGTGTTCAGCGTGTGTGTTCATGCGTGTGTGCTGAATGTGTGTGCAATGTGTGTACAGTGTGTGTGTAGCGTGTGTGTGCGGCATGTGTGTTTATATATATGTATATATTTATATTATAAATGATATAGTATACCATATATATACATATATATAAATATTATGTAGTTTAGATATATTATATAGCATACTTTACGAAATGGCGGGCCCTCATGTAGACCCCGCCATGATGTATGTGATGCATCCGGACCATTCATCTACTTGAAATGATCATTTTAGGCCTATGGGTTAGGCCCATTTGAGTTTCAAAAGGGCTATAGGCTAGGCCCATTTCGTTTATGAAATGCTTATGGGCTAGGCCCATTGGATTCATTTAAGGCCTAAGAACTTAGGCCCATTTGATGTGTTGCAAGTCCATGGGACTAGGCCCATTTGACGTACTTCAAGGCCCATGTAATTGGACCCTTTTGTTGAAATTTTAAAGTCCATGGAAGTAGGACATTTGATATATTGTAAGGCCCATGGGAATAAACCCATTTGATTTGTAAAGGCCTATGGGATAGGCCCATTTGATTTGTAAAGGCCTATGGGATAGGCCCAGTTGATTTGTAAAGGCCTATGGGTTAGGCCCATTTGATTATAAAAGGGTCCATGGGTTTAGGCCCACTGCATTTATTTGAAATCCATGAGTTAGGCCCATTTTATTTGACTAAGGCCTAGGGGTTTAGGCCCATTGAACTCATGTTAGGTCTATGGGTTGAGGCCCACTTGATCTACATGTGGGGCCCAATTGGTGTAGTCCATTTGTTGCATATGAAACCTATGACTTTAAGCCCATTTGATAAAATCTAAGGCCCACGGGTTTTAACCCATTGCAATGCACATAAGACCCATTGGTGTGGCCCACGTGGCCCATCTGATGAATAAAAGGCCCATAAGATATGGCCCATTTGATATATATGTAAGGCCCAATGGGATGAGCCTACGGTCCATTGCAATGTGTAATTCCCATATAGTCTCTCTAGCGCTATTTACAAAGATCGTGCCTGGAAAGCAATGTTGGCTTGACGTCCACATTGCGAGTGTAATGTTGGTTAGATGTCCACATTACGCCTCTTCTTAGGGCCCATTACTGGGCCGTACTTATCGTGTATAGGCCGTCCAGGTCCATCTGCATTGTAAGATAATTCATTTTATTATAACATGTTAGTACAGTTCCATGACTCATGATCATACGCATCATATGTATGCTTGACGTGAGAGTTGTCTGATCATAGCATTTGCCTTCGGGCAGGTTGTTTATGGGCCCTGGTTAGGCGGTGTTGCCCTACATGAGCGCACGATATGCGCAGGATTGGTTGCATGACTGGATAGCGTGATTCATGCATTCCGCATTTGTGTGACATGGTTATTGTACGCCCTAACGACATCGGGGCCGTAGCCTCCACAGACAGATCGTGGTTGATAGGATTGGATACCGAAAATCTTGTTCTACATGGGGTACTATAGATATCCCTGGGTGAAAGTCCCTAAACCCTTATGGTACCAAGAGGTTGCTCCAACGTCTAGACCGAGTGGGTAGATGAGCGTTGAGTGCCGACTACCAGACGGTTACGCTCTCCACTGTGTCGTGGTCGGTTGGAAGGGGGTGCGGCCTTACCCGCCCGAGTATAAGGGGCAATGCTAGGCTGAGTCTGACCAGCTCGAGGAATGGGTCCGCTATCGACGAGTCGCGCCCGATATTGGCAGACGGATAGTGTGGTCTCTTCCACTTACCTTATTGCGCGTGATGTGGCGGCAATCTGGTTTAGCGTGTACTAGACCCCGGTGATATTCCATATTTGAGTTGTATTGATGTGTGGACATAGATGAGGACCTGTATGCCTGAGTTGCATTGCACATAGCATGACCTTTGGGTGGCCGATACCATTCATGTCTTGCATCGCATAAGCCTTGGTACGGCTCATGATATTATGGTTCCATCTGCATATTCCGCATTACTTTGACCTTGCATGTTCATACTACTACCTTGCGCACACACTTTCACCACCCTCTAAGCTTTCTGTAAGCTTATGCACGACCGTTGCGTGCAGGTGACGTTGGTTTGCAGCAGCGCTGAGGCAGGAGCACGTTACTGAGCATTTTGGAGTTTTGTACTTTACCATTGTATTTCTCTTTATGCTCATTGTACTTGTAAAGTTTTGATCATAGTGGAAATGTAATGGAGTTCTTGGTTGTTGTTTGTGAGTTATGCCTTTGGTTATGCTTATTACGAATCAAACTGATATTGAAAATCCTCCTCGTAGCATCTCAGGATTGGAACCTGGCGAATGGGAGCTAGGAGCCGAGAATGGGGTTCTACGGAGGCTGTCGGCGCCGGATTCGGCGATCGGGAATTTTGTGAGCCCGATTTCCGAGTTTGGGGCATGACAAAGATATATTGGCGTATTCCAACTTCAACTCAAGTGGTCTTCACTGCTATTTCAGCAAGTTCAAGGCCAAATGAGATAAGATGTACTTAATAAAAGAGGTGTACTTCAAAGGAGTAAACAGAAGCCCATGTTGGCCTATACTTGCATTGTCAAGAAGGAATTACTCCTGAAGGCGCTACTGATTTTGATACAGAACATTATTAGAATAATAATTCTGTATTAAAAGGGGGAAAAATGAATATAATGAATAAGGAAGAAGTTTGCAAGCATATCAAGATCATATGGCAAGCATATCAAGATCATATGATTGCAAATATTATCTAGAATGAATAACGAAGAAGTTCGCAAGCATATCAAGATCATATGGCAAGCATATCAAGATCATATGATAAAAAATATTATCATATAAAAAAAAAAAGAAAGAAAGATGAAGAAGATGAGCGCCATCAAGTGAGCTCTACAAAATTTTGCCTGAAATTGATATCACCATCACCATCGAGCTGGTATATTGTGAACAATACAGAAAAATGATGTAGATAAACAGATGGGTATAATTGAAGACATTAGTAGAAGTCATGGTGTGTCAATTTCAGTCGAAAATACCTATCATCGTCTTCCAATACATTTTAAAATAGCATATTAAGTCATCGCCAAATGAAAAGTGTTGATGATCGCTGTCAAGCGATAACGATTGCTATCAAGGCATTGATGATCATCACCGACGCTAAATATTTCTATCTCACCAGGTATCAATGATTATAAAATAAAAAGGAAGCAACTATCGCTGTCGCTGATCAATCGCTTATCAAAGTTTCCATCATCGCTAAGCTGATACATTATTTTAAACATGATAGAAAAGCCTTTATGACATTGTCAGCAGCAGCGAAATGTCAATTATTGATCAACCATCTGCTGACAGTAGAATAAATCGTATAGACAATTGCATATAAAATTGGTGACAGCGATGGTTGCTTATCATAAAAAGGCAGTCTAGCCAAGTCCTGAAAAAAAAAGAAGAAAAAAAGAAAAAAGGCCAAGTCCTACAAGGACCAAATCTTAAAAGGGACCAGCTACGCATAAGACCTATAATCATTTAAGGTAGCCCAGTCAAGCAAATGGCCTGCTGTCCATGAGACCTATGAAGATCGCCATTCGGGCAGCGGTGAGAAGCCAGTGGCCCTAAAAAGCCAGTGAAGGCCATCGTACACATACCCATGCGGGCAGCTGACGGAATCAATGACCAAAAGACAAAAGGCCAAAATTTGAACAAAAGCCAAAGAGCCAAAAGTCTTTAAATGACCAAAATTCAAAAGGCCAAAAGTCAACCAAAAGTCAAAGTGCCAAAAGTCCTCAAATGGCCAGTTAGCATAACCCCCACGCCATCTGTATAGTTTTTCGGCAGCCTCATGGGGAATGGAAGACAATGCCCTCCCGTGAATGGGCCCGACCTTGCAGATGAAGAAAATGAGGGCTGCAGTGTGAGCTTTAGATAGGCCAACCATGCATAAGACCCCCTAGATTTGTGGTTTGATTCCGGTACTAACTCATGAGGAAGGGCTTAAACCTACTCATCAATGGACTAACAACCATGGATTTGGTACCCCAAAGGTAGCCTTGTGAGCTTTGTGAACTCTAGAGAGTTACCGTGGCCAACCCTGTACGTAAAACCAACCGATTTCACGGCCCCGGTAGCTTCACTAGGCCCTTCTGATGGATCGCGGTTTATGAACTCCCTAGGCAGTGAGAAGTCCAGCGAACTCTTGAGAGTTACAGAGGCCATCATGTGAGACTCGGCTCCACTACTCATGAGCTTAAACTATGTGTGAAATTGGCTCCATTACTCATGAGCTTAAACTGTGTGTGAAATTGACTGAATTGAAATCTAGCACCGCCAACGACAAAATATATAAATAAAGTCACATAGGAAATCCCGCACTAACAAGCATAAAATACTAGTGCTTATATTAGTTCATTAATCAGTAAATATACTAAGGCTACCTTGTAAGCAGCATAATGCATGATGTAGAAAATCAAAAGTGATTACTCGTTCAAATTGAAAAAAAAAGATTACTTGTTCAAATAGCATGCATACAAAAGGAATTATATGCTTAAAGTTCTTCTGTAATCCCTGCTATTGTCATATACTTTTACAAATCTTCTCTTAATTGCATTTGAGCTGCAATATGCTTGGACTTTTCCTTAAGAATAATCTTTGTTTGGTCAGGAAGACCAGCCAACTTGCCTTTTAAAGACACAATTACTTCTTTGTTCTTGAACAGCTCGGACCTCTCAGTGTTAACAGACTGAATGTTGACTTGAATCTTTTCTTTAGTTTCCTTTATGGCTAAGTCCTTCTTAGATTCAATCTGCGAGATCTCTTCCTTTAAGGCAGTGATGCAATTTTTAATACTCGATTTGTCGTTAGTATAGATTTTTAATTGCTCTTGAAGGGATAGTTGTTCCTAGTCGAATTCGAAGATGGTGGAAGCAATAAGGGAAGCTTTTTCCTTAGACAAAATTAATTGCTTCTCATATTCTAAAATCTCGGGGGCAATTGTAACATTCTCCGTTGATGCCAAAGTGAGTATCAAATCGCAAAATTTAAGAAGAGAATCGCGTAGAGTAGAAATGTTGATTTTTGCCATTCTTGCAGAACTTTCTAAAATTTCAATGGCAATGTCTAGGTCTGACCACTACTCAGGATCTTTAAAGATGTGGACTACCACTGACAGGGAGTTCTTCATTAAAAGCATTTTATGAGCGGGAATCTTTGAAAGAAATGACATCTCAAAGACAGTGGCCACAGACTTGGAGCTAGCCGCCCTGCTACAGGGAAGAATTCCTATAACACGAATAGGAGATAAAGTCAGAATAAGTGATGCAAAATGAAGGATATAAAGTTCCTCAAATTGATATATATATATATATACACCCACCGCAGAAGTGTGACCAATAGGTGGGGGAACTTCTGGGGCTGCAGAAGTACCAGCTTCCAGCATGTCGGCAAGAGAAGGCGCCCTCACTTCTGTGCTTGAATCTCTGGTGGTAGGGGTTGGCAGATCAGTAGCCTCGATGAGGAATACAATTTCGCAGGCCACCCTCTTTGGTGTCACTAGAGGAGCCTAAGGAACTCGTGGTGAAGCCATTAGTGTAGCTAGACAAAGATCCACAGAGGGGGCAGCGCTCATCTCAATATTAGTCACATGCGTACCTGAAAAGGAAATAACAATGATGATAAGATAGTTATCACTAGACAAGCGCGTGAATATTTAAGGAATTCAGATTCCCTTACCAGGTGAATATCCATATTCCCCATAGTCCAAGGGTTCTTCGTCCTCTTCGGTTACTGCATGTGGCTTGCTAGGAACAGAAGTGGCAGGGGAAATTTTGGGAGCCGGGGGGAGATGTTCTTCCTCTACATTTTCGACGGTCATATTTTCCTCTTCATCTATATTAACTTCTCCTGCTTCAAAGTCGTCATCTTGAGCTCCATCAATTACATCATCATCTTCATACCCCATGGGAGTGGAATCTTCTGATGAAGAAGATGAACTTTCGCTTGCCGAACCCTCTTCATCTACTTCCGCAACCAAAACTTATTTTCCTTTGTAAGAGACGTGCTGGTTGCTTTCTCTTGGAGATCTCCTGCCAACTGGAACTGAGGGAAATACGGAGGCCCGCCTTGTCTCTTCCTGGGGAATAGGCGATGATGCTTGCAAACGTGCTGGCGATCTAGTCATCAGAGATGATGAGCTAGAAGGAGGAGGTTGCGAGGAAGGAGCAGGTTCATCCTGGGCCAAATTCTCCTGGACCATGCCAGTTTCTGCAGGAATGGGGGAGGATGTTCCTTCGATATTTTCTGTAAGTCGGCCACCAAAATCATGAGGAACATGTTCAAATTCCTCTAGAACTCCATGAGCGAACCAGCCATCTAAAGTGTTAATTGGTTTTCTCTCATGAATTGGCTCTTTTGTTGATATCTTTCTACAAATTTCACCATGGTGAGGTGCGTGACTCTTCTCTGGAATGAAACCAATTTCGTTCTTAAGTTTTCTGCCCCTGAGCCAAGGTGGGTGGAGAAAGAGAGGGGAGTCCACTGGTAAGCGTTTGTTGACCAGGAATGATTGATGGTCCCACCATCTCATCCAGCTGTAGGAAGTATGGACTATCCGGTCTTAGCTAGGAATGATGAAAGAGGAATTGACACGACCGCCCAACAGTTGCTTCCATATCATGGCCTAGTTCAAAGGACCCGTTCCATAACAATGCATTCTTTTGGTGACCAATCCACAGTCTTCCGACACGGCTTGGTCATAGCCGAATTGGCGAGCGAAGCGGCTGGGGTAGTAGGCCTCTCTAGAACTCTGTCCCTTCTCTGAGAGGCAGACTGTTGGAAAGAAAAAAAGCCCTTTCTACTACAGTCAGTGCTCCCTGGTCCACCATATCTGTGTCTTTAATGTAGCGGTGGAGACGGAACTGTAAGAAATCTATTTGATCAAAGTCCTGGATCTTGTTGATTACCCATTCATATGATCTTCTAGCCATTGCTCTTTGCTGAAAAAACCAGAGAGGAAGATGGGAAGGATTGACATACACCTTCTCTGGTGCTTCGAAGGTCCAAGGGAAATAAACTTCCAACCATCCAGTAAAGTAGTGCCAGGCAGTGTATGCTGAAGAAGATCCCAGGGTGGGGTTCTTGATGTGCGTAGATATTTCTCCAAAGGCCCAATAGATGGAACATAGTACAGGAGGCGCAGTGGAATATTTCTAACCTTTCACTAGGGCACCAGCAACGACGAAGGTGGTGGGGTGAATAGCATCTGCCCACTTGGAGCTAGGAAGAGCTACTATGCTTAACCAGTAACCCAGAAAAGCTGCAAGTTCCCTAAAGGAACTATAATCTGCTCTTTCCTTCATGTTGTCGTGGAGATTCGTCAGTTCTTTACAGCGACTGTCATGGAATCTACAGGGTAAAGTAAGAAATTAGTGCAAGGGAATATGTGATAGAAAGAAAAGTGCTAATTTCTGAGCCTGGAATACTTGAGCATTCTGGAAAAATGAGCCAGCCATTGTAGATGGGAAAGTTGGTGAAAATTTAAAAATTTCCTCATTTCTCTGAAGAGCTCAATGGTGGTTTCGGAAATGAAGGGTCTGCGATCTGGAGAAGATACAAATGCCAACTTTGCATTCGACGGGATGAACTCATCATAAAATCTTCCTGTTAATGGAAGACCTGTTATGCGATGCAAATCCCAGAGTGTTACACTCATTTCTCCAAATGGCAAGTGAAGAGAATTGGTACTGGGCGACCAATATTCAAGGAAGCCTTTAAGCACGGAGGGCTCCTTATAGAAATATTTAGATGTGACTTCTATCGCATCGTAAAGGCCAACTTTGGCAAGAGTAATCACATATTTCCTCAAGATAGCCTCTGCCCAGTCGAAATAGTAGCGGTGAGAAACCAACAGGTCCCTTGTCCGAAAATCCTCCGATCCCTAAAGTGGATCGCAGTCCTTGTAGCGCTGTCTGATGGTCTCGTAGAAGTATGTTGGAAAAAGATTGTGTGGGCTGTGAAAGGGGGTGAGGAAGATCATGGAGTGAACTTCTCCAATGTTTTATCGCGGCTTCTGCACTTGCAGTTTTCCTTCGAGAATGCGGGGTTCTCTTGTTGCCCACGATTCAGTGTACATTAACTTCTCTTTGTCCACGTTGTCCTTGGGCTTACATTTAAGAATGGATTGATGATGATGGACGTTGATGGAAATTACTATCATACCTTCTGAATGAGGGTTGTCGAATTTCATAACGCCCTCAATTACCCGAACTGATTCCCAGGAATTTTTGAGCTTCTTCTTGTTATGCTCCTTTATCTTCTCTTCGAACTCCTTCGCCTTGTTTCGGCAAGCCTTCTTGGAGTGAGAAGCAGGAGGAGTATCTTCTCTGGGAGGGGGCCTGTCGCTATCTGTGCGGATGAGGTTAGTTGTCTTTAGCCATTTATCCCAATCATATTCACGACCATGCTTCGGAGGTAGTTCTATGTTCCCCATGACTATAGCCCGATGAATGGGAGAGGGAAGCTATTCAATGGGATCAGTGAAATCAAAAGTTAGGAGCACTGGTTCTTTGAAGTATGCTGGAGTTTGAGTAGTGGTTTTGGTACGTTTGGTCGGTGGCTGATCAGCAGAAGGACAAGGGTGATAAGAAGACGTATCGGGCAAGTCAGGATGAGAAAGCTGGTCAGTTGGAGGGTCTACGGGATGAAAAGTTCTCTTAATATGGGCCATGAAGAGAAGGGAATTGAAGGCTCAAGGGTGACTGCAGGAAAGGCTTGAAGGAAGTAAGGAAATATGCTAAAGTTTCAAAAATAGGATAGTGTAGAGGAAATTCACTAAGTCTTGGTTGCGCGGGTCCGTGTAATCAAAATCAGTTGCATAGAATGTTGCAACACTTGGGAGATTTGGGCAGACAGGAAATTCATCGATATCGGTTGCGCGGGAAAATCTCCAGAAGAAAATTTTTTTCACCACAGAATGGAAGAAGTGCAGATTATGAAGGGGGCGCGGTATTTATAGGCTGTCGCGGTCAAGTATGAACGCGAGCCGGTTACACGGGTCCGTGCAAGTAAGAAGAAAAGAAATAATTTTGATCCTTTTTCGTTTCTTGAGGAAACAAAGAAAGGATCAAGGGGGCATCTGTTGAGGCATAAAAAATGATGAAAGAATCAAGCAAGAAGAGATAAAGAGATAGAAAGAACTTTTGAAAAGAAGAAGAAAGAGATAGCTTTGAACAGGGGTGCGCAGGACCGTGCAACCAATGTCATTTGCGCGGGTGCACGTAATCAATCTTCCTTGCGCAGGTCCGCACAATGAGAATATCAGTTGTGCGGGACCCCAAAATATACTATAGAAATGGTCCTTTTCAGAATGATCTAAAGCACTGAAAGATTTGTCCCACATCGCTAAGATCAAGATTTTCACATGTGCGAGGGTCTATAAATACCCCCTCCCCTCCTTCATTAAGGGTAATTGAAGATTTTCAAGAGAAGTGAAGCAGAGCAGAAGACTGAAGGTAGCAGAGGATTTTCCCATCGGTTGCGCAGGACCGTGCAACCAATGTCAGTTGTGCTGGTCCGCGCAACTAGACTGCCCTACAGTCTGTGAAGTTCAAGGGCCGTCATGCTGTCAAAATATCTGTGCAAGGCTTTTCCTTACTTCTGGCTTTCTCCTATTGACAAGTTCAGAGGAGGAAGATTAGTCGATCGAATCGACATTTTCCCTAAGTATCAGGGATGGTTGAAATAGGCATTGTTATGCTGTTGAAACCTCTATCTCATTGAAGATCGGTCGATCTGATCGACATTCCTCCTAAGTCCTAGGAGATGATCGAAGTAGGCGTCGAAAAATTGTCGAAATGAATTCTTGATATTTAGAACATAAGTCATTTATTTCCAAATGATCTATCTTAGAATCAAGGGATGTAAAGAGGATGTAAACGAACCTAGTATCAATGAAATGTGTTAAATGTTCTTAATACTCTCTCCATTATGTTTGAATAAGACAATTTCCCTAGTCAAATGCATTTGTTTCTTTGTCGAAACATGAGCCTATCGGGCCGGCCAGGGTCAGGCGGGCCTACGTTGATGGGTTGCTATGGGGCCTACAAAAAAATCATGGGGACCCCTAAACCCACTCCATTTGCTCCTCTCTTTCATTTCCTACTAATCCAAACTCTCCTTTCTCTCCAAAAACCTTGTTTCCCTTCTCAAATCTTCCCTCTATTCTACCATTTTCTCATTTTCCTTCAAGACTTATGCCCATCCACCATTTTATGCCCATCCACCATTTTTACCAAAATCCCTCTCCTACTTCCTTCGTTTCCTCCCATTTTGAGCACACAAACGTTACTTTGTGCCTCAAAATCTTGGGATTTGTTAACCCGTCCTATTTCCCTACTTCATCCCACTCTAAAGGCTCTCTTTGAGCTTGTGGTAGCCATATTTTCGCTTTCCACGCTTCTTTCCTTCATGGGGAAGAAGAGGGCCCCCACAGATGAGGCTGAGCCTAGCCGCCCTACTCATTCAAGGAGACTGAGAGGCGTCACCGTAAGTACAAGTGTCTATCTAAAGTTAAAAAAGAAGCTGGATCTCGATCCCCAGGTTTCCATTAAAAGGTCCCTATTGGTGGAGTTGTCTCATGGAATTTTTGAGGGCTATAGGGTCCTTTTCGAAGCGCATGTGGATGAAAAGATCTTCGGGGAATATCTGGTGATGGACCACTTGGTGGATGTTGGGTGGGGTCCCATATTTGAGGGTAAGACAAAGGTAAATGTGAACACTGTCAGAGCCTTCTATGCACATATTCAGGAGTCGACACTAGAGTCTTTGCAGTTCAAGTTTTCTATGGGAAGGCAAGATCTCATAGTCGATGTTACCTTGATAGCCCGAGTCATGGGATTGCCACGTGACGAGGTCCATGATAGTGAGAAGAACCTTTCAAGTGCATGTGACGCACGCGATTCCTCTGTAGCCACCTGGTCCAGTGGAATCCAAACAATAGCCTCTTAGCGTCCAAGATGACCGATGACTTTCGTCTGCTCCACCACATCTTCACGTACAATGTGTACCCCAGGTGGAGTAATCACAGCGAGTGTAGGCGCTTGATGGTGGATTTCTTGTATCGTGTTAGGCAGGGAGATAATTTGTGCCTGCCTACCTTCATCCTGCGAGAGATAGTCCTAACTTCATGCTCTACTAGGATGGCTGTTTCGCTCCCATTTGAGCGACTCATATGCAAGCTTGCACGTGAGTTCAGCCACAGACTTGGCACAGAACTTCCGGTGCCGATCCATTTCATCAATGACATGACTCTCCACAACATGGAGATTGGGCCACGACAGCGTCGAGCCCGACGTGAAGAGAGTGAAGATGAGGTGGATAGTGAAGAGGAAGAGACTGACGAAGAAGGTGATGGGATAGAAGAAGAGTAAGAAGGAGAGGAAGAGGAGGCCCAGGACACTGATGAGGACTCTCCTCCCGCTACTACGCGAGAGCACGACAGTGATCGGGCTGCTAGGGAAGCCCGCTTTGCTCGGCTACAAGACGGCCAAGCTGCCCTACGACAGGAGATCACACAGGTCAGAGCTAAAGTTGAGGAGACCAAGGCCTTCATGAAATGAAAATTCAAGAAAGTGTCTCACACCCTGAGGGCCATCCTGTGCTGTGTACAGGACAAGAATGCACCTCCACCATCGCCAGATTCTGACGACTAGTCTGGCATGTGGTTGTCCTTTTAGTTACTTTATGTGTTTCTTTCCTTATTGCTTTGTATGGCCTCGACAGGCTTAGTAGTGTGGTGGTTTGGTAGCATGTTTTCGTGTTTGCAGTCTTGGTTGTATTAGTTCCTATGCATCTTCTGTCATGATACATGTAATGCTGTGTCTTATGTATTGTGACAATTTTGGTAAATGAAATGCATGAAGTTTCTTTAATCTGTGTGTGAATGCTGTGGAAATGAGTTTGTGAGTATGTAGAATCTGACTTGGGTTGTACCCTATATTGTATATAGGGAATTCCACCTAAGGTCGCACGGAGTTTGGCACGTCTCACCTTTGGCGATTCGACCGACAGGGCTCCTCCCTTGAGAGATAGCCAGATGAACCCTAGTTCGGGCCCGACTCACGCTACTATGCCGGATTCTCAGCCGACCACTGGCCCCACTAATAGGCTTGTACCTGTTGCACCACTGGTTCCAGAGTAGAACCTTGCGTCTACTTCGGCACCGTGCATACCCCAGTTTGCTCCCCCTACTGATAGATTGGAGCAAATGATGCTCTTGATGCAGTAGCAGTAGCAACAGCAATTCCTAACCTCCATGGCAGGTATCTTTGCCCAGAGTATGGGCGTGACTCCACCTACATCACCTATGCACCCTGATGGGAACACGAGTGCTAGCGGAACATTTGAGTGATTCCAGCGCTTGCGGTCTACTACTTTCGCAGGTACTCATAAACCTAAGGAGGCTGAATATTGGCTTGACCGCATCTCTAAGATACTGAAGCCGCTGCACTGTATTGAGGTAGAGTAGGTTGAGCTAATCACCATCATGTTTGAGAAGGAGGCCAGCCTTTGGTGGGACAGCGTCCTACAGACTGTTACGGTCTGATATGTGTGGACATGGGCAGCTTTTGAGACCCGCTTCCACGAGAAGTACTATCCTCTCACATATCACCACGAGAAGGAGAGTGAGTTCCTTCACCTCCGACAAGGAGGGATGACAGTGGAAGAGTATGAGAACTGATTCATGGAGCTGGGCAGGTACGCTTTGTTGATATTGGCTAATGAGCCGATGCGTATGCAGTGATTTTTTAAGGGTCTGTGACCTGAGATTTGCTCGAAGATGTGTTGCGCTAGCATACCCAAGTATGCTGAGCTAGTGAGCATGTCTATGCGAGCTGAGCAGGACGGGGACAAGCAGTCCCGTATGTGAGCACCTATGGCTCCTAGGCCACAACCAAACATGTAGAGCAGGCCATTCCTTGGCAAGAGGCCGCGTACAGATGCACCTACTAGGTTTGCGGCTCCGTCGATTCAGCTGCAACGGTTAGATTTATGGTGTAGCTATTGCAAGAGGTCGGGCCACATAGAAGTGAATTGTTTCACCAGGATGAGGGATAACAGGTTCTCACCACCCCGGAGGATCAACCGCCCGATGCCTCAGGCTATTTTTGCTCCACCTCTACGGACTGCACCAGCACACCCCTCCTTTCGGTCGCCTATACCTCGCTTCAGGTCACCTCAGTGCCCCATGACACAACAGCTGAACCATTTACAGTAGGTTCGTGTGCACTGACTTTCAGCTGAGGCATCTGAGATAGCAGTTACGACACCACCAACTTTTGAAGTTACATCACATATGCAAGGTATATCGGTCTTCTTATTGGTAGACACTGAGTCCACTACCTCTATAGTATCAGGCGCAACAGTCAAGCGACTGGGGTTGGGAACTAGTCCCACGAAGGGGGTGAGACTTCTTGCCACCATAGGGACTTTCTCAGACATTACTAAGATATGTAAGGATTACTCCATAGACTTGGGGGGCAGTTCACGTCGACTTGATCGTTGCCCCACTATGGGATTACGACGTTATTCTCGGTATGGACTGGCTCACTGAGATGCAAGTAGAGATCGATTGTGAGGCTAGGATGGTGATGGCCTATGGATCCGAGGGCATGGCCTTCACTTTTGCAATTCAGGTCAATATTCACTGCCGCTTGCATTGTTATACTTCCTTGTTGAAGAATGTGGATAGCTCAACACTTGAAGCTATGCTTGTAGTTTAAGATTTTGAGGATGTGTTCAAAAAGATACCTGAATTACCTCCTCGGCACGAGATTGACTTTACTATCGACTTGGTACCCGGTGCGATGCCCATTTCGCTACCGACGTATCGCATACCTCCATGCAAGATGGAGGAACTGAGAAGACAGATTGATGATTTATTAGGGGCAAGCTTCATACGACCGAGTGTGTCTCCTTGGGGAGGGCCCGTGTTGTTCATGAAGAAGAAAGACAGTTCACTGCGATTATGTATTGATTATCACAGGTTGAACCAGGTCACGGTAAAGAACAAGTATCCTTTGCCTAGGATAGACGATCTGTTTGACCAGTTGAAAGGGGCACGATATTTCTCGAAGATCAATCTGCAGTCAGGGTATCATCAATTACGCGTCAGGGAAGAGGATGTGCAGAAAATGGCCTTTAAGACTAGTTTTGGACACTATGAGTTCCTCGTGATGTCGTTCGGCCTTACGAATGCACCAGCCTTGTTCATGGACCTGATGAATAGGGTGTTCTGGCCATTTCTATTCTGATTCGTCATCGTGTTTATAGATGACATTCTGATATACTCTAAGAGTCAGGAAGAGAATGAGGAGCACCTATGAGCAGTCTTTAATACTCTCAGGAAGAACCAGTTGTTAGCACAGTACAAGAAGTGAAACATCTGAAAAGAGGAAGTCAAGTTCCTGGGACATGTGGTGTCCAAGGAAGGAATAGCTGTGAACCTCGTTAAGGTAGCCGCGGTTCAGGACTGGGAGCAGCCCTGTTCGATTACTGAGGTGAGGAGTTTTGTTGGTCTGGCAGGGTACTACCATCAATTTATTAGGGACTTCTCCAAGATTTCTAGACCGCTATCTCAGTTCACACGGAAGGATCTAAAATTTACCTGGGATGAGAAGGTAGAAGTAGCTTTTCAGGAGCTAAAGGAGAAGATAACGTCCACCCCTGTACTAGTATTGCTAAAGCAAGGGGTCAAGTATACTATATATACTGACGCATCTCGCATTGGTTTGGGTTGTGTCCTTATGCAGAAGGACAGGGTGATTGCTTATGCCTCAAGACAATTGAGGTAACACGAGGAGAATTATCCTACACATGATCTAGAGTTGGCAGCCGTCATCTTTGCACAAAAGATCTGGAGACATTACCTTTAGAGAGAGGAGTTCGAGCTCCTTTGTGACTACAAGAGCCTCAGATACATATTCACTCAACGGGACCTAAATATGAGGCAGTGACGATAAATGGAAACCTTGAAGGACTTCAAGTT
This sequence comes from Magnolia kwangsiensis, assembly GCA_037074715.1. NCBI lineage: Eukaryota > Viridiplantae > Streptophyta > Magnoliopsida > Magnoliales > Magnoliaceae > Magnolia > Magnolia kwangsiensis. Next base: position 2,146,879 of record CM073581.1, read on the forward strand.
TGAGGTTTCCTATCATCTGGGCAACGCTAACCTTGTAGCTAACGCGTTGAGCCACAAGAAGACCATAGAGTTTGCGGCTCTGCTGATGGTGGTAGAATGGGGTATGGTCGAGTTCGTGTGAGACTTTGAGCAGAAGCTCACCGTGGAGGAGCCGTTTGAGAGTGTCGAGTATGTTCATGTGTGGCCACTTATCGATGATAGGATCATCGAGGCCCAGAAGGACAACAGACGATTGTTTGAGCTTCGAGAGTAGGCTAGTGACGATGAGGACACCGAGTGAAGAATTGGTACAGATGGGGGTTTACGTTACCGTAGCCGCCTATGCATCCCAAATCTTCATGACTTAAGATAGGAGGTTCTCGAGGCTGCGCATAGTTCGAAATTAGTGATGCATCCCGGAAGCACAAAAATGTATTGAGACATGAAGAGATTATACTGGTGGGACAATATGAAGGCCCACATAGCAGATTATGTGTCTCATTGTCTCACGTGCCAACAGGTCAAGGATGAACATCTCTGACCTCCTGGACTATTTCAGCCCATGCCTATAGCTGAATGGAAGTGGGATTTCATCTCTATGGATTTCATATCAGGGCTACAGAAGACGAGGAAGGGACATGACTCCATTTGGGTGATCGTGGACCGGTTGAAGAAATTGGCTCATTTTCTCTCTATCAGAGTTTCAAAATCTACAGACGAGTTGGTCAGGTTATACATCAAGGAGCTTGTACGTTTGCATAGAGTTCCCCTGAAGATCGTGTCGGACCGAGACGCCCGATTCACATCCATCTTCTGGACACGTATTCAGGAGGTAATGGGTGTGAAGTTGAAGTTTAGTACCGCGTTCCACCCACAGACGGAAGGGAAAATGGAACGGGTGAATCAAGTGTTGGAGGATATGCTGCGAGCTTGTGTGCTAGATTTTTAGGACAGTTGGGATGATTGTCTCCCTTATGCAGAGTTTGCTTATAACAATAGCTTTCAGGCAGTATCGGCATGGCTACATATGAGGCCTTGTATGGGCATCCCTGTCGGGCACCACATTATTGGGCAGAGGTTGGAGAGAAGAGTCTAATTGGCCCAGAGTTGGTTCAAGCGACCTTGGAGAAGATCTACATTATCAGGCGTCAACTTCTTGCAGCATAGAGCAGACAAAAGAGTTACGCTGATACGAGGTGACAACCATTATAATTTGAGGTTGGAGACCATGTGTTCCTCAGAGTTTTCCCTATGAAGGGAGTCCTCCAGTTTAGAAAGAGGGGGAAGCTTATGCCGCGGTTCATTTGCCCATTTTAGATACTTGACCGAGTGGGGGTGGTGGCATACCGTCTTGCTTTGCCTACACCACTCGTAGGCATGCACAACATATTTTATGTATATATGCTGAAGAAATATGTTCCTGATCCTTCACACATTATCATATGGGAGCAGGTGTAGTTGAGCGAGGATGCTACATATGTACTGCGTCCGACGCGCATCCTAGATAGGAAGGAGTAGGTGTTGCGCAGTAAGGTGATTCCACTTGTGAAGGTACTGTGGACACATCATACTGAGGAGGAGGATACTTGGGAGACAGAAGCTGAGGTTTGAAAGAACTACCCTCAGATTCTTGAGGAGTACGAAAAGGTACTAATTTTGACGATAAAATTTTTCCTTAAGGGGGGTAGATTGTAACGTCTCGAAAAAATTCGTACAAAGACCCGAGTACCACCTCAGGCAGAAATCGTTAAGGACTAAATCCTTTAGAAATTAAATGAGACTTAATTAGTATTAAACTAGATTACCTGTGAAATTCACACTAATCACTTTAAATATGATCTGTAAGACCCAAAACTTGTAGAATCGTTAACGTTACATTACCTTAAGATCTCGGATTCATCCCTAAACCCAGTTGCTCTTAGGAGCATCTTTAAACTTCATATTGGACCTGAACCGTACGTTGAAGGTCCAATTTCCACAAAACCATACAGTTATGACCGACTTGCTGGACTTGACAACCACCTCAGAAATTAAGTCCTAATAGTACCCAGAAACGCACAACTTAAGCCCGGAGCGAAGTGTGTGAGAAACGCGAATATCTTTAGGAAATGAACTGAAAATTAAGTGAATTGAGTCGGTTCGCTTGCATGCCAAATCTAAGGATTTAGACCGTCGAAATCTGACCCAATTACACCCTCGGATCAGGAAAAATTTCCAATACATGTCAGTTACTTGTGACCCTGATCAAGCACCGGTGACCGTTGAACTGAAACTGGTTCACCACAGTCGATCTGCAAACCTGATCAGACTGAAAACTTTTCCTGACCTAGATCCATGGTCAGGGAGATTAAGTTCGACCACATTCAGCAAAGGGGCTTCCAAAAGTGCTCCGTTGATCGAAACGAACACTATTTGGCTGTAACCTAAGTATACCTTGACCTTGGGGCCATTCCCATCAGTTCTGGACCTATATAAAGGGCTTAAACCCTCTCTCTCTCTCTCTCTCTCATTCCATACGATTTTGGAAAATCCTAAGGGAGAGAAGAGAGAAAAGAGAAGGAAAGAGAGAGAAAATGAGGGTGAGAATTGGAGTTCATTCCTGAGATTAAACCCCGTCGCTCCACGTGCTTCGCCACCATTCTTGTATAGCTATCCTGGCGATTCCGACTCCGTACTTGGGTAGGAAATCCTAACCCTAACCTATTTTAGAGATTCAATGGAGTAATGGTGGAAATCGCTAACCTATTTCATACTACAGGTTGCCATCGTGCCGTAGACAAAGACTTAGGCAATAAACTGAGTTCGTTACGTGTCTATCGGTGTAAGGTGAAGACTATGAATGTTTAGGTTATGGTTTTCAAGGCATTCAATGTCAGTTAATGATTATGACTGACTTGCTTGCTATCATACGTGCTTGGATACAGTGATTTCCATATATTGTATATGTATGTGAACTATGTCTATTAAAATGCATTCCATGTGTTTGTTGAAATGCTTGAATGAATATGGAATTATGATTTATGCTCGCCATGTTTATTGACTAAGAGTACATGATTGTTGTACGTATGGTGAGCCCTTTTGTAAAGGGATTTTCTATGATACTTATTATAATTATCTTATGACATGTATGTGATATACGCAGCCTAAGTGTTTGATAAAATGCCTGAATGTGAAAATGCTTGTGTAAATGTATGAAATGAGGCCATTGAGATAGGATTTTTCATGACCTTATCTATGGCTACGATTTTCTTCATGAAACCTATTTTACTACTATGTGTTGTATAGATGAATGCTTATGTATGTTAACATGTTCTCTATGCGTTCGTTAATGTTTACATGGGACTTACATTTGATTTGTTTGCTACATGCTATCTCGATTACCAAATATGAATGCTTATTGTCGGAGTGTGTTTGGGGCTACGACGTAATCAAGGCAATCGGTAATGATATGTGATCGGTAGCTGAACTGTTTAGCCACGATGGACACGCCCGATGAATCTGAGTCGTACACTGCTTGTTGGCAGTGGTTAGGCCACGCGGAGTGCTTACATGCTCCATGTTGATCAGCTCGATATACACTCGTACTAGTCCTGCTAGTCAGGTAACTCGATTGACCTAATGTATGTTCACTATGTATGGACGCTACTGCTTGAATCTAAGGTACCAAATTCACTAGTGAGAAATCCCGTTAACCTTGGTACCTCGATCCGCTAAGACTCATGAGTCGGACATGGTGGTATGGGACACCGTGGTGGAGCTGTCCACCCGTAGTGACAAGTGAGCAACACCGCTTCGTGATCTGAATACGGTGGTATGAGACACTGTATTTGAGCTATCGGCCTACACTGATCAGGTGACGAGCCCTTTGTAGTACCTCGAGCATACTCTGAGACTGTATTGAGGTGATGAGCCTTTCCATAGAACTAGAGTATAACTAGGCCTACACTGATCAGGTGATAAGCCCTTTATAATGACCTAGAACCGCAACATCGTATGAGATTACTAGGACTGACGACCCTAGAATGGATCATTGTTTGGGAATTGATATAAGGGAGGCACCTTAGCTTCTCAATCCTATTGTATAAATAAACCTAAGTAAGAACCTGGCTAATCATCGAGCATGCACCGCATTACGTGTGCCTTTGGCATAGCAGGTCAAGCACTGAGGAAGGGTCGCATGCCATGATCGTAAGATGAAGTCATTGAGGGAGCGCAGGAGAGGTCATACATCATTATTTCATATCATTCTTGCATTAACAAGAGTACTTAGGGCTTGATTGTTGTATTGCATTATCATTACTGCTTGACTGAATTGATAACATATTAACCTTTGCTTTATTATTCCATTGAGTCGATCACTCACTCCCACATTACGGGATGGTGTTTTAAACACCAACTAGACTCTGTCTTAGCTGCAGATGGTGATGCGACGTGTGAGGCGGAGCCTGACTTCTTCGAGGACGAGGAGGAATTCTCGTATATGCAGTTATCTGGAGGATTTACTTAGACTGTCTTGATCGACGGGGGCTACAGGGCTTATCATTTGTAGTTAGATTATCTTGATATTTTGTTATTTTTGAACTAATACATGTAAGTATTCGACCTGGTAATGTATTCATACTCTAGAGACCGACTATGGACCATACGTTCCATATATGCTTATATACATCTCCCAGTCTTTCGCTTGCATTATTTAACTACCTTTGGAGTATAATATGTTGTTTTGGTGTAATCCCACTCATGTTTAATGTACTATTACAGAAAACATTCAATCATCATAATATATGTTGCATAAGTGATGTTTTGAAACTCGGGAGTTGGGCTCCTGCTCGACCCCCAATTTTCAGGACGTTACAATTTCTCTAGTAGATCCAACCATTAGATGGACCATAAATTTAGGTTTTGGGTCTTTTAATTATAGATTTTCGTCGATCTAATGTCCAGGTTGCATTTAATCTGATCATTCATGGTTGTAATGGTCCTAGGGTCTACCTAGATGGGATTCAATGGTTAAATTAGTGGTCCAATGGCTTAGGTGTGATGATTAAATGACGAACCTTTCAGTTGGACTCAGATGAATGAATGATCACAAGTTACACCAAGATCTAGGTCTATTGACCAACTATTTGTATGATTTAGATTATCACGAATGTCTTTGTTTGATTGATATGATTTAGACACACTAGATTTGTTTTGATTAAGGGTTAATGATCTCATAGCACTAAAGTTTCATTTAAGTAGACCGTAGAGCTTTACAGCTAACTAAGTGGAGATGTATGGTAGGCTATTATTAACCAAGATCAGATAATCGAGATGGATGGATTAATGGGTAGTCGGGCAATGGTGCATAGTTTTCACGTGTTCCCATGCATATGCATACATTAATTAGGTATCCTAGGTAACACCCGTGTATAGGAAGTACAGGGTGTTACAATCTACCCCCCTTAAAGAAAATCTCATCCTTGATATTTGATGCTTTTAATATGATTAGGGACAATGACAACATAATTTATGGTGATTTTAAGAATTCATTATTTTCTTATGAAGGTTGTTTGTGTGTACAAACACATATCACTTTCTATCAGAACTAGGGTCGTTACAATCTACATGCCTTAAAGAAGAATCTCACCCTAGTGATTCGATAGCGCACATCTAATTATTACGGTATAAGTGGTAGGGTTATTCTAAAGTTACAATACGATTTTCCATTTTCAATGTTCGAGCTAACACGAATGGATGGTTGTAGTGAGTTTGAGCTCGATATATCAATCCTCTATTTGTACAAAATAATGGAATCGCCAGTATCATCTTGCAATCCTGGTAAATCTCAATCTTCTGCTTGATCAGGGCATTGAGATCATTAGAATTTGCTAGGACATGGAATTTGGATCAAACAATGTGACTTCGCTTTAATATGGTTTCATCAACCCGTGATCCCGATTATTCTAGATTCTTGGGGAATATCAAGCAATCTTTTATCTTCATAATAGATAATTTTATGTGGCATGTTACGTTTTCACTACGCACTCTGATTATCTAAGCACTACTCGAAATTTTAAGATCACGATTTTTACATGAAACCTGAGTTTGAATTTTTGCTACATTCATTTAGGATTTCGAATCTAACCCTAATATGTGCAACTTAGGGTTGAAAATTTACCTAAAATTGCATAACTTCACCTCTAATTAATTTCATGTGCTAGAATTTGTAGGAAATATTATTTCTAAGTAAGGTATGTATTAGGGAATTCAAATTATAATTATTGGTGCAATTTCTTAATTCCAAGGAGTGCTTATGTCTGTCTGATGTATAATATGGTGGGTAAGGGATTTCCTACAATGCCCAAGTTCATTCCTTTATTGACATTGTGACCATGTTGTTTATAATTAAGAGAATTTTTAAGAAAGTTCAACTTATGAATCTCTAAAATTTATTCCTTAAGAGTCGAATTTAAGAAGTGTTTTTGTCAGCCTTTAAATACATTATAGTAGGAATTTATTTTCCCATGGTACTGAGGTTGAATTTCTAAATTCAAGTAACTATCCTAGTAGTTTACATGGAAACCAACGTTCTTGTTCCCAAGTTGATATGGCTTGTCCTAAAATTTTCAATGGAGACTAAAGTCTCAAATTTCTATGTTTTCAATTTTTCTTAAGCCTAGTGGAATTTCTCATAAATTCGAATGGCATTCCTAATAACTTTTTAAGGGAACCTAAGTTTGGTTTCGAAGTCCAGACACTTAGTAGTTCATAATGGGAACCTAAATTTAATTTCTATGTTCAAACAACTAAACTCAAAATTTTCTATGAGGCCAAAGGTTTTGCATCTCTATGTTCACAATTTTCATAATTCCTAAGTAATTCCAACCAAATCTGAATGGCTATCCTGATGATTTCAAGGGAACCTAAGTTTGGTTATCTACATTCCCTGACTTTCCTAATTCTAAGGGAATTCCACTTACATTCAAATGATTAAATAATTTTAACTGGGACCTATGTTTAGTTCTCTACATTCTCAAATTTTCCTTAAGTTTAGGGGAGATTCACCAGTAAGACCCGTATCCTAGTCCGTACTGTTCCGTCAACTGCCGGGATCCTTCCCGTCAAATTTTGGCAATCTGCGACCAGTAATCAATGTTTGCGCGTGACCCTAAGTCATATCCCTTAGATTTGAGTCAGCTTAATCCGAGACTTGTATCATTGTGACCGCACCGTCGTCGCAACTCACGCACTGATCCGATACCCAGACGAGGTGATGTGGACCCGCGTTCAGTTCGAGAAAAAATATCGCACGTTGGTAATCCCAAGAGAATCTCTACAACATGTCAAATCAATCCCATCAATCACCTCTCATGTCAAGTACAAAGCACCCATGCTTCCTTTCTCCACAAGTTAAGTAAACCCAAAAGTCAACCAACCTCTCACCTCACCCATCACTCACATCAGACATCACTCACCCTTTCACCCATCACACCCATCCATCACCTTTCTTTCAATCATCCCATTTCTATCTTTTCTCTTCACTTTTTCCAAGCAACGCCAAGAGCAAGAGGCTCACACGTCCATGGATTTTCATGAGAGAAAAGAGTACATGTGTGGCCCACTTTTCACCCCAAATCCTTCATCCTAGCCATCCACTTCTCATCTTCCACCATCAAAGTGAAGCACAAGGAGACCAGCATTCCAACGGACCAAGAAGATCGAACGGTGGGTGCTCCTATAGGCTAGTTTTTCATGCTTTTATGATGGGCCAAGTGAGGCTTACCGATCGATGGTATGGATCTCACTTTAGTACCCTAAGATGTGGCCGATGGCTCATCTTGATCATCACGATCATTTCATGGTGGGGCCATTCTCCATGGACCCCATCATGATGTTTCTTTCCTTGCATTAATAGGTCATCTAGACCGTTCATTTTGGGTGGAGAAAGGATCTCCACCGTTGATTTTTTTCACTTTTGATGGGCCCATGTGTAATGGGACCCACTTGTTGTATGGTTAGATGCTTGAAACGGAGGGCCCATAGTGTCGGGGTCCCTCCATCACACGTGTCCCATTTCTTTCTCTCTCTCTCTCCCTCTCTTTTTATTTTACTAAATTTTTAGTATGTGATGCTAAGGCTGTGTGGCCCACCTGGATGGACCCCACCATGAAGCATGTAGTGGGCCAAGTCATTTGTAGGTGGGGCCCCTTTATATGTGTTATGCTTCACCACACATCATTAGGTGACCCATGTAATGTGTGCCCCTACAAATATATATATATATATATATATATATATATATATATATATATATATATATATATATATATATATATATATATATAAAATAACGAAGAGTCCAGAGACGCTGGTCTCTGGACGTGAATGGGAAACACAAATAGCCTTGTAAAGGCTTTTGAGGAGGCCTTTCATGAAGGCCCCACCTTGATGTATGTTTCTAATCCATTCCGTCCATCCTCTTTCCCGACTCATTTTAGGTGTTGATCCGAAAAATGAGGTTGATCGGAGTATCCGGTGGGCCATAGCGTTGAAAACAATATTACTACCATTGAAATACGCTTTGGTCATTTTATACGCTGAAAAATATCGAATATGGGGCTAATTCAGACTGTTTCGAGCTATAAAAGCCAATGGCTGGGATGAATTTCACTAATACGGGCCCCACATTCGAAAAATGTTAGAAAAATGGATTTAAAAGAAATAAATAAATAAAATAAGCATCAGACGCTGCTGGCCAGAGGCGCAGGCAGCGCCTATGCTCGTTTTGGGAGGGCAAGAAGCAACCCACGGCTCCAGCTGTGGGCCCCACCTCGATGTATATGTAGCATCCACACAGCCCATTAGGTGGGCCACCCCTTGAATTGAGTCACCACCAATGATCAGTCCGATTTGGGACTCAGGTGGCCCACATCATTGGAAACAAGGTGATTGAACATCAGCCATTGAAACCTTTTTCGATATCAGAGAAATTTTGGATCTAGACGAAATTTATTTTTCTCATGCAAGGGCCATGTGACCCTATCAATAGATTGGACGGCAGATAAACATTATGGTGGGCCCCACGTGGGGCCCTCTTGATATATGTTGATATCTGTGTTTCATCCCTACCGTCCATATAGGCTGGACCGTGGGTTCACCTAATGTAGGCGTGGCTTCCACCTACCACGTGTGGGGCCAGCTACGGTTTATGTGTTTTAGCCATGCTGTACATCCATTTTTATGGTTGGAGCCCACCTTGTATGTATGTGTTACCCAGACCGTCCAGCTCCCCCAGGGGAGCTAGACGTGGATAGATTATGAAGTAGGACACTGTGACAGTTTGATTTTTAAAACTTTTTGGGTGCACCACTTGTGTAGGCTCCAAATTGATGTATGAGTTCAATCCACTCCGTCCATTGATTTTAGGAGGAAAAACCATCCGGAAAGGACTGTTTTTGGAGTGAAATCTGTGCAGTCCACGGGTTTATCTACTTCGCCGTCTATCTTATATTTAACGGCTAGGATGTTGCAACAGCTTGCATAGTTTCAGAATGCCACTTTGGCAAGAATTAAATCTTCTTTTTGAACACAATGGACGATACGGATCGATGATTTAAATGTGGAGTAGGCCGTACTAATTTTTTTTATAAATGCACAGTGTAAACACTGTTTACGTAAATGAGAAATGCCATGCATGTACGTGATGTGCATGTAATGTACATATAGGTCCATGGTGATGATCGTGAGAAATCTGCTCCGTCCATCCGCATTCTCAGCTCATTTAAAGCGTTGAGACAGAATTTGAAGCGTATCTAGATATCAGGCCAGCCCCAAATCATGATTTTAGGGGCTGATCTATCAGTTTAGCCATTTCTAGAAGGATCCAGGAGCTGAAATTTGAAATGTACGGATAAATTGTAGTCCTTAGGCTGCATAAAAAGTTTCGAGCTGATCGGATGGTGGAAACTCCATAATCTTACATTCTGGATGGGTTTTTAGGCCCGTTTAACAGGACGCCTTAGGAATTTTAATGATAGAAATCATTTTCACCACTTACCTTTGGGTATGGCCCATTTGATATGCATGGGGCCAATTGGTGTGGCCCATTTGATATACATAAGGCCCATGTGATTTGGCCCATATTGATGTGTTCGTGACCCATCTATTGAGGCCCACCTTGGTATATGTATGAGGTCCATCTTGATTCATTTATGGCCTTCTATTGAGGCCCACCTTGGTATATATATAAGGCCCATAGGATTAGGCCCACCTTGATGTGTTTACGGCCCATTGTGATGTATTTAGGGCCCATGGGTAGAGGCCCATTGTAACATATTTCTGACCCATTTTTTAAGGCTCATTGTGGTGTATTCCCGGCCAATGGGTTGAGGCCCATTGTGATATATTTGGAGTCCATGGGTTGAGGCCCATTATAATGAGATTCCATTGTGGTTTATGTGTTGACCTTTATAGCGGGCCATGCCTTGGGAACAATGTTGGTTTGACGTCCACATTGTACGGATAATGTTAGTTAAAGATCAGGCCGTGTCTCCCACTGTGTCGTGGTCGGTTGGAAGGGGGTGTGGCCTTATCCGCCCGACTGAGGGGGCTATAAGCTAGGCTGAGTATGACCAGCTCGTAAATGGGTCCGCTATCGACGAGCCGGGTAGGTATTAACAGACTGCTGGCTAGGTGGATAGTGAGGTCTCTTCCACTCGCACAGCTGTGCAGCTAGGGAAGAGGCAGTCGGTGTGGAGTGTAATAGACCCCGGTGATTTTCTAGAGAGGAACCGTACTGATATGTGGACTTGATATGAGGACTGACATGATATTATGACACCTAGTCACTATAGCACATGTGGCGGACGCTGATGTGGGCGAGGCTGAGGCCTGGGCGAGCTACCAATGGTTGGCAGGCTACTATGCTGACAGGCTACTGAGCAGGAGCTGCATACTCATTCATTTATCCATTGACTTTCCACTCGGGCTGGTGGTGCGTAACTATTTGTTACATGTACCTTCACAATGGTTGAGATTTCGATTGGGGCGCGCGACTAACCTGAGATCAGAAGTTTACCACATTGTGTTTAACTATCCAAATCTAGGTATGGGACTGGGTTGGATAGAATTCCCTTGTGATGGACCCCGTAGCCTACGATACTACGTACTATCATCTCGACTTCACATTCTAGCATGGTCATTTCATTCGCACCGCATAATACATTGCATCCACTGTACTTCGCATTTTTGGTTACTATGTTGTTGCACGTATATGGCCTAGACGGACTTAGCAGGATTTACATATTACATTGTACCCTCGATATCTGACATTTGGCTCTCTGTGACTCCTCGTTCACATAGTTGATTTGTCTTGCTAGTATTTTCGATATTGTATGATTTATGGGCTTATCATTATTTCCGCTTACTCTAATATCGTATGATTCATGACCTTTTCATTTTTCCTACTTATCTCAATAATGTATGATTTATGGACTCTACTGTATACTCGGCACTTACCTTACACACACTTACACCACCCTCTAAGTTTTTGTAAGCTTATGAACGATAGATGCATGCAGGTGGCGTTAGGTTGTAACAGCGTTGAGCTTGGAGCGTTCAGTGGTTTTCAGGAGCTCTGATTTTGATCTATGTATTTTTCCTTCAGCATTGTATTCTAGTGATTATATTGGTGGATATGTGATGATGATGTTGCCTTTATGAATTGGGTAAACTTATGGTTATGCTTATTAAAAGATAAAATATACGTTGGAAAATCCTCCTTGTAGGATCCTAGAATCGAAATCTGGCGCATGTTGCGCTAGGAGCCGAGAATGGGGTACTATGGAGGCTGTCGTACCGGATTCAGCGATCGGGATTCCTGTGAATCTGATTTTCAAGTTTGGGGTGTGACAGAAGTTGGTATCAGAGCATAACTTGGGAATACCTGAAGATAACATCACATATCTGCTGATAGCTACCCTTTCACTCTATGATTGTTGAGAACTTAGAATGGTTAGATCCTCGAGTTCGATTGACTTAAAGATTTTCTGATATAGCTCCCTACCGTTGAGATTGTGAGGCTGTATAGTATTTCAGTTTCGATCGTTTCTGATCAGGATCCGAGGTCTAGTTGGATCATCGTAGTGTTGATGAGGCATTTTGGGAGTAGGAGGCTTAGATTCACAGGCATTGTCCCCATTTCTTAAGTGTTTGATTATGTTGGTATGTTGTGTTCTGATAGGATTTCCCTCCCTTGGTAATCTCTGTATTGGTCGTGTTCTGATTTAAATTTTGAGAACGAAATTTTTATTAGGTGGGGAGAGCTGTAAGATCCTTCCCATCGAATTTTGGCAATCCGAGACCAGTAAACGATGTTTGCGCGTGACCCTAAGTCGTATCCCGTAGATTTGAGTCGGCTTAATCCGAGACTTATATCATTGCGACCGCACCGTCACCGCGACTCACGCATCGATCCAATACCCAGACGAGGTGATGTGGACCCGCGTTCAATTCGAGAAAAAATACCGCACGTTAGTAATCCCAAGAGAATTTCTACAACATGTCAAATAAATCCCATCAATCAATCCCATCAATCGCCTCTCATGTCAAGTATAAAGCACCCATGCTTCCTTTCTCCACAAGTTAAGCAAACGCAAAAGTCAACCAAGCTCTCACCTCACCCATCACTCACATCACACATCACTCACCTTTTCACCCATCACACCCATCCATCACCTCTCTTTCAATCATCCCATTTCTCTCTTTTCTCTTCACTTTTTCCAAGCAACACTAAGAGCAAGAGGCTCACACGTCCATGGATTTTCATGAGAGAAAAAAGTGCTTGTGTGGCCCACTTTTCACCCCAAATCCTTCATCCTAGCCATCCACTTCTCATCTTCCACCATCAAAGTGAAGGAAAAGGAGACCGTCATTCCAACGGACCAAGAAGATCGAACGGTGGGTGCTCTTATAGGTCAGTTTTTCATGCTTTTATGATGGGCCAAGTGAGGCCTACCGATCGATGGTATGGATCTCACTTTGGTATCCTAAAATGTGGCCGATGGCCCATCTTGATCATAATGATCATTCCATGGTGGGGCCATTCTCCATGGACCCCATCATGATGTTTCTTTCCTTGCATTAATAGGTCATCTAGACCGTTCATTTTGGGTGGAGAAAGGATCTCCACCGTTGATTTTTTTCACTTTTGATGGGCCCATGTGTAATGGGACCCACTTGTTGTATGGTTAGATGCTTGAAACGGAGGGCCCTTAGTGTCGGGGTCCCTCCATCACGCGTGTCCCATTTCTTTCTCTCTCTCTCTCTCCCTCTCTTTTTATTTTACTAAATTTTTAGTATGTGATGTTAAGGCTATGTGGCCCACCTGGATGGACCCCACCAAGAAGCATGTAGTGGGCCCAAGTCATTTGTAGGTGGGGCCCCTTTATATGTGTTGTGATTCACCACACATCATTAGGTGGCCCATGTAACGTGTGCCCCTACAACAAAAAAAAAATAAAAAAAATAATGAAGAGTCCAGAGACGCTGGTCTCCGGACGTGAATGGGAAACACAAATAGCCTTGTAAAGGCTTTTGAGGAGGCCTTTCATGAAGGCCTCACCTTGATGTATGTTTCTAATCCATTCTGTCCATCCTCTTTCCCGACTTATTTTAGGCGTTGAGCCGAAAAATGAGGTTGATCGGAGTATCCGGTGGGCCATAGCATTGAAAACAATATTATTACCATTGAAATATGCTTTGGTCATTTTATACACCGAAAAAAATCGAATATGGGGCTAATTCAGACTGTTTCGAGCTGTAAAAGCCAATGGCTGAGATGAATTTCACTAATACAAGCCCCACGTTCGAAAAACATCAGAAAAATGGGTTTTAAAATAAAATAAAATAAATAAAATAAGCATCAGACGCTACTGGCCAGAGGCGCAGGCAGCACCTGCGCTCGTTTTGGGAGGGCGAGCAGCAACCCACGGCTCCATCCGTGGGCCCCACCTCGATGTATATGTAGTATCCACACTGCCCATTAGGTGGGCCACCCCTTGAATTGGGTCCCCACCAAAGATCAGTCCGATTTGGGACTCAGGTGGCCCACATCATTGGAAACAAGGTGATTGAACATCAGCCATTGAAACCTTTTCGGATATCAGAGACGTTTTGGATCCAGATGAAATTTATTTTTCTCATGCAAGGGTCGTGTGACCCTATCAATAAATTGGACGGTAGACAAACATTATGGTGGGCCCCACGTGGGGCCCTCTTGATATGTGTTTCATCCCTGCCGTCCAAATAGGCTGGACCGTGGGTTCACCTAATGTAGGCGTGGCTTCCACCTGTCACGTGTGGGGCCAGCTACGGTGTATGTGTTTTAGCCATGCTGTACATCCATTTTAATGGTTGGAGCCCACCTTGTATGTATGTGTTACCTAGACCGTCCAGCGCCCCCAGGGGCACTGGACGTGGATAGATTATGAAGTAGGACGCTGTGATAGTTTGATTTTTAAAACTTTTTGGGTGCACCACTTATGTAGGCTTCAAATTGATGTATGAGTTCAATCCACTCCATCCATTGATTTTATGAGGAAAAATCATCCGGAAAGGACTATTTTTGGAGTGAAATCCGTGAAGTCCATGGGATTATCTACTTTGCCGTCTATCTTATATTTAACGGCTAGGATGTTGCAACAGCTTGCATAGTTTCAGAATGCCACTTTGGCAAGGGTTAAATCTTCTTTCTGAACACAATGGATGATACAGATTGATGATTTAAATGTGGAGTAGGCCGTACTAATTTTTTTTTTTTAAATGCACAGTGTAAACACTGTTTACGTAAATGAGAAATGCCATGCATGTACGTGATGTGCATGTAATGTACATATAGGTCCATGGTGATGATCGTGAGAAATTTGCTCCGTCCATCCGCATTCTCAGCTCGTTTAAAGCGTTGAGACAGAATTTGAAGCGTATCTAGATATCAGGCGGGCCCCAAATCATGATTTCAGGGGCTGATCTATCAGTTTAGCCATTTCTAGAAGGATCCAGGAGCTGAAATTTGAAATGTACGGATAAATTGTAGTCCTTAGGCTGCATAAAAAGTTTTGAGCTGATCGGATGGTGGAAACTCCATAATCTTACATTCTGGATGGGTTTTTAGGCCCGTTTAACAGGACGCCTTAGGAATTTTAATGGTAGAAATTATTTTCACCACTTATCTTTGGGTATGGCCCATTTGATATGCATGGGGCCAATTGGTGTAGCCCATTTGATATACATAAGGCCCATGTGATTAGCCTCATATTGATGTGTTCGTAGCCCGTCCATTGTGGCCCACCTTGGTATATGTATGAGGTCCATCTTGATTCATTTGTGGCCTTCTATTGAGGCCCACCTTGGTACATATATATATGACTCATATGATTAGGCCCACCTTGATATGTTTACAGCCCATTGTGATGTATTTAGGGCCCATGGGTAGAGGCCCATTGTAACATATTTTTGGCCCATTTGTTAAGGCCCATTGTGGTGTATTCCCAGCCCATGGGTTGAGGCCCATTGTGATGTATTTGGAGTCCATGGGTTGAGGCCCATTGTAATGAGATTCCATTGTGGTTTATGTGTTGACCTTTATGGCGGGCCATGCCTTGGGAACAATATTGGTTTGACGTCCACATTGTACGGATAATGTTGGTTAAATGTTCGCATTGTATCTCTCCCTATGGCCCATTGATAGGCCTGTACTTGTTGTGCGTAGGCCATTTAGGCCCATCTTCGTTGTGAGGATAGTTCATCACTTTGTAACATGCTTAGTATAACTCCATGCCTCATGCCATACGCATCATATGTATGCTTGATATGAGGAATGTTTGATCATAGCATAGGCTGTTGGGCTGAGACATTTACGGGACTCCCTATGAGATGGAGTGCCCATATTATAGCGTCGTACGCACAGGATTACTGCATGACTGGATAGTGTGACTCATGCATCTCGCATATATGTGACTTGATCATTGTACGCCCTAGGGACATCAGGGTCGTGACCTCCACAGGCACATCGTGAATGGCTAGATGGGAAACTGAAATAATTGGTTCTAGCACTGTGGGCACTTAGGTTGTCCTTGGGTGAAAGTCTCAGAACTTTCTTGGTACTAGGAGTTGCTCCAACTTCTGGACCGAGTGGAATATGAGCACCGGTGCCTATATCATGAGGCCGTGTCTCCCATTGTGTCATGGTCGGTTAGAAGGGGGTGTGGCCTTATCCGCCCGACTGAGGGGGCTATAAGCTAGGTTGAGTATGACTAGCTCATAAATGGGTCCGCTATCGACGAGCCGGGTAGGTATTGGCAGACTACTGGCTAGGTGGATAGTGAGGTCTCTTCCACTCGCACGGCTGTGCAGCTAGGGAGGAGGCAGTCGGTGTGGAGTGTAATAGACCCTGGTGATTTCCTAGAGAGGAACCGTACTCATATGTGGACTTGATATGAGGACTGACATGATATTATGACACCTAGTCACTATAGCACATGTGGGCGGTCGCACGTGGGCGGACGCTGATGTGAGCGAGGCTGAGGCCTATGCGAGCTACCACGCTGGGCGAGCTACCAGTGGTTAGCAGGCTACTGTACTAATAGGATACTGACCAGGAGCTGCATACTCATTCATTTATCCATTCACTATCCACTCGGGCTGGTGGTGCGCAACTATTTGTTACATGTACCTTCGCAATGGTCGAGATTTCGGTTGGGGCGCGCGACTAACCTGAGATCAGAAGTTTACCACATTGTGTTTAACTATCCAAATCTAGGTATGGGACTGGTTTGTATAGAATTCCCTTGTGATGGACTCCGTAGCCTGCCATACTACGTACTATCATCTTGACTTCACATTCTAGCATGGTCATTTCATTCGCACCGCATAATACATTGCATCCACTGTACTTAGCATTTTTGGTTACTATGTTGTTGCACGTATATGGCCTAGACGGACTTAGCAGGATTTATATATTGCATTGTACCCTCGATATCTGACATTTGACTCTCTGTGACTCCTCGTTCACATAGTTGATTTGTCTTGCTAGTATTTTCGATATTGTATGATTTATGGGCTTATCATTATTTTCGCTTACTCTAATATCGTATGATTTATGACCTTTTCATTTTTCCCACTTATCTCAATAATGTATGATTTATGGACTCTACTGTATACTCGGCACTTACTTTACACACACTTACACCACCCTCTAAGCTTTTGTAAGCTTATACACGATAGATGCATGCAGGTGGCGTTAGGTTGCAACAGCGTTGAGCTTGGAGCGTGCAGCGGTTTTCAGGAGCTGTGATTTTGATATATGTATTTTCCCTTCAGCATTGTATTCTAGTGATTATATTAGTGGATATGTGATGATGATGTTGCCTTTATGAATTGGGTAAACTTGTGCTTATGCTTATTAAAAGACAAAATGTACGTTTGAAAATCCTCCTTGTAGGATCCTAGAATCGAAATCTGGCGCATGTTGCACTGGGAGCTAAGAATGGGTTACTACGGAGGCTGTCGGCACCGGATTCGGAGATCGGGATTCTTATGAATCTGATTTTTGGGTTTGGGGCGTGACATCACCTAAGTTCCAATACCTAATTCCAACATTTTAACTTACAACATTTAAGTTTTGTATAAGTTCTTTTTCCCAAAGGTAAGTTTTGTCTAAAAACTGTCTCTGATACCATCTTGTAGTACTCCGGTTCCCGAAACCCGTGTACACTACTTATTTGCCAAAAACCCGAGTGTTAACCTTTAACTGTAACTCAAATTTCACGTACATTTTTTTTCTTTTTATCAAAGTTGGAAAACTAGCAGGATAGAAGCAAACAAAGTATAAGAGTGAGTCCAAATATACAAAATCAAATATTCGAGTGTTTACCCGTAAACTTATACAAACCAATGTCTTAACCTTTACAAACATAACATCACAAATTAAATATAAGTAAAGTCAGGAATGGAGAGTCGCAAGATCATCTGGCTCCTCCCATTCCACATGAACACCAGCATATGCATCATTTATGTCTCCTGCACATTGAATACGGTTCGATAGCATCAATGGCTATCCAGTGAGGTAAAACCCCCAATATTTATCGTATCATCAAGATAATTATGCATAGTAATCAGAGACAGTATATGATAGTTATTACAGAGCAATTATCATGGGAATCAGATAAGGTTTATCAAATATGCATTCTTTAAATAAATCACACAATATAGTCTTGTTTTAATGTATGAATGCATGCACATGTTCACAGACCTAGGGATGCACATCCAACTGGTAGAAAGTTGCCCAAGGAGAACTAGCCACCCGAAAAAGTACTCAAAGGTACACCCAAGGAGAACTAACCACCCGAAAAAGACTATGATATATAGATCTCCCAAGGAGGACTAGTCACTGTGGGGGGTTTGTAACCTAACATAGGCCAACAGCTCAGGTATGGTGTCCCATTCCCCCATTCCTAACTCATGAGACTAACAAATAAGATGTTTTAGGGTAACCTACTCAACTAATGGCCAATCGTAGTCCAACAAGGGGAACTTAATATCGTAAGGTTATACAGAGACAATCAATTAAATCTACATGAAGCAATTGTTCCATAAAAGCCACAAGTGCCAAATATTCCATTTAATGGTGTGATAAGAAGGGGTTATTCCCCATAAGCCACATAGGCATAAATGATCCATTTCAGGATATAGGGAAAAGAATTGACCCGAAAAGCCACAAAGGCGCAACGATACGTTAGATGATAAGTCCACCACAAATAAATTCCATTTAATCTATTAGACATAATGACCACTAGTTTAAGGGCTTCCAAAAATACTAATAAATAACCACAAGTGGGAAAGCAAGCCACGTACAATATTAAAAGCATATACACATATAAAGTGAGATATTTGAGACCATCACATATCTATGTTTGAATGTAAATCCAACGATCAATCATTATGAAGAATTACACAAATAAAAATAGCATTTATTATCAATTTTACTGTGTATTATGTTAAGCAATAGATGAAATAAACAACTACGCTAACTATCAAGATGTAGACAAGCTTGAAGGGTGATCCTCACCTTAGAGTCGGCTTCACTTTTCAACACTTGTTGGAATTCGTATGCACAATTTAAGATCGGATCCTATGTTGTCTCAGTTCGACCCAAAAGCTTGACTTTCTCCCAATCCGAGTTAGATTCAAACTCACCCCGAACTTGATTGAAACCAGTTGCACATGAAAAGAAATAGTTCCCAGGAATTAGCCACAACTCGACCCTGACTCGGTTGAGTCAACTTGTTCCAATGCTACAACCACACTATCCCATCTTCTTTCCTCCCTCATTCTTTCTTTCACTTTCTTCTTCTTTCTTTCTTATTCATTACATGCCCAACGGGATTGTTGCGCATGACGCAACTCAATGAGAGCCCATCATTGACTCGATGAGTTGACTCACTGAGTCAACACATCATCACCCATTCCTCTTCTTCTACTCTTCTTCATTCTACTTCCCTGTACTCACCATGCCAGGAATGAATTCAACCCAGCTCAACTCACTAAGTTAGTGAGTTGCTTGAACCCAACAAGTTGGTGCGACTCCATAACTTGGCAAATACAAACACTGCCCCATTCTCAATCTCCTTCTCTAATTTCTTCCCTTTCTTCCTTCTCTCAAACATGTCTAACAGATCTCTTAATCCAACCAACCAATGAGTCAGTGACCTGACTCAGTTTGAACTGAGTCAACTCAATGACTCACCTCCCTTCCTC
Organism: Magnolia kwangsiensis; assembly: GCA_037074715.1. Taxonomy (NCBI): domain Eukaryota; kingdom Viridiplantae; phylum Streptophyta; class Magnoliopsida; order Magnoliales; family Magnoliaceae; genus Magnolia; species Magnolia kwangsiensis. The sequence continues at coordinate 2,166,652 of CM073581.1, forward strand.
TTCTTCTTCTTTCTATTTTCTTTTCTGCTGAAACATCTAGTGTTAACATCAGTGGTTTTGAAAAAAATGACAAAAATGAAATTTTAAATTTTTCAAAATTTCGGGATTTTCTCGCCAAAATACTTTTTGAATTTTTTTGAACTAAAAGTGTGGTGTGTGTGTTTTTTCCCACATCAGAAATGTAAAAGATAGTTTTGTGGTTTATATGAGATGTTGAGAAGGGTATTCTTATTTGAAGCTTTTTGGAGGAGATGAAACTCGGGTTGCGTGTACCAGTGCGTAGCACTGGAACACACGCACGCACGCACGCGCTCGGGCTCGGGCACGGGCACGAGTGTGGGCATGAGCGTGGGCGTGGGCAATGTGACGCTAGATGGCGCACTTTGTGCCAGCAGTTTCTGAAAATGACTCTATGCCTTGAAAGCCAAACGGTCCGAAAACGGACAGACCATGATGATCCAACGGTCAGATCCTTTGATCCGACGATCAGAAACGCCTGAGATTAATGGACAACGGCCAAAAACATTTTTCAAACGTTCTGGACCATTGATAGCGTCTGGCAATGGTCCACTACAGGATGCCTATATAAACTGGACCATTCCAGTCCGATTTAATCATCTCAACACAACCATCTCTCCCATCATCAGATACGATCCATAGCTCCATCATAAAATACTAGAACATCTCCACCATCAGTGTTTTTCAGAAGAAATCCTCTGTGTTAAAATTGTTCCACAGTGGACCTATCGTGATTGCTGCATGCTGGATCCAGAAGGCTTGTCTTATCCTGGAAGCAATTCGCCTGTTACCCATTAGCAGTAGATAAGAGGGTGAATCACACTTTAAGGACTGCGTATTTGATACGTGATTCATCCTAGTGAATTTTAAATTATTTTATTTTTATTTTCAGTGTATCCAAAATCATATTTCCAACAATCATAAAGCATGATTAGATGGACACTGAAAGTGTTTCATCAATCAAATTGATGAACTAGGATCTGATCTGATTAGACCGATTCGATGGTTCAAATTTCACTAGATGGCAGGACAAGCTAAAATTCCTGCTGACCACTCTAAATATCTTCTACATCCTGGACCCAACTCTCCAACCTCTGCCTGAAGCAAAAGACACTGATACTCCTGAACAAGTTGCTGCTAGGATCAAGCGACAAGAAGATGAACTACTGTGTCGTGGCCACATCCTCAATGTGTTCTCTGATCGGTTGTACGATTTGTACACGGGGACCAAATCAGCTAAAGAAATTTGGAGTGCTCTGGAATACAAATACAAGGCTGAAGACGAAGGTACACAGAAATTTTTAATTGCCAGGTATTTTGACTTCACGATGGTAGACAATCTACCGCTGCTTGCCCAAATCCAAGAATTACAGCTTATTGTAAATAAAATAAAAGCCATAAAAATTGATCTTCCTGAATCCTTTCAAGTCAGAGCTATAATCGCAAAATTGCCTCCGAGCTGAAAAGATTACAGAAAGAAACTATTGCATAAATCCGAAGAGTTCACCCTAGAACAAATCCAGAAGCATCTTTGTATTGAAAAAAAATCTCGTAACCGAGACAAAAAGGATAACGCTAATGGTACATCTTCATCCAAGGTAAACGCAGTAGAACGATCATCCCAAAATAATGAGAAAGCTGATTCCCTTAAACCTAACAAAGATCAAGGAAAATTCAAAAAAATCCAAAAGAAGAAAAAGGTAAACCTAAGGGAGCTTGCTATGTCTGCGGCAAGACCGGGCATTTCGCTCGAGTCTGTAGGGACTAGAAAAAAGCTTAAGAAAGAGGCTAATGCAGTAGACGATGAAATCGTAGCCATGGTCACAGAAGTGAACCTAATTCAAGAGAAAATTCCTGGTTGGTGGTATGATACAGGTGTCACAGTCCATGTATGCAATGATCGATCTGCCTTCAAAAACTATAAAGATGAGACCAATGGTCAGGAGGTTCAAATGGGAAATGAAGGACGATCGAAAGTTGTAGGCAAAGGAACCGTGAAATTACTCTTTACCTATGGAAAGAAGGTAATTCTGACTAACATACTGCATGTCCCAGACATAAGGAGGAATCTTATCTCAAGGGATCTCTTAAGCAAGCATAGGATTAGGGTTGCGTTTGAATCAGGCAAGCTGATCTTATCTAAAAATGGAAACTTTCTGGGTAAGGGATATGGTTGTAATGAGATGATCAAATTATCTTTGAATGAAAAGAATTCTTCTGCTTACTTGATTGAGTCTGTAATGTTATGGCATGGTAGACTAGCCCATATTGGCTACAGTACCATAAAACTCATGGCTAAGAACAGCCTAATATCATACAATGATAGTGACAAAGATAAATTTGAAGTATGTATACGGTCTAAAATAATCAAGAAACCATTCCCCGGTGTTGAGAGATCATCTCAAATATTAGACCTAGTGCATACTGACATATGTGAGCTAAATGACATTCTTACCCGTGGAGGTAAAAGGTACTTTATAATATTTATAGATGATTGTTCAAGATATGTGTATGTATATCTGTTAAAATCGAAGGATGGAGTATTTAATGCATTCAAGATCTATAAATCTGAAGTAGAAAATCAGTTAGATAAAAATATTAAAATCCTTCGTAGTGACTGAGGAGGAGAATATTTCTCTAATGACTTTTCTAACTATTATGAAGAACACGGCATAATACATCAGTGTACAACACCTTATACACCACAACAAAATGGTGTAGCAGAGAGAAAAAATATGACATTAGTAGAAATGGTCAACTCAATGCTAATACAAGCATAGTTGCCATTAAACCTATAGGGAGAAGCACTGTTAGCTGCATGTCATGTTTTAAACTGAATTCCATCTAAGAAAACTAAGACCTCTCCATACGAAATATGAAAAGGAAGAAAACCAAACATAGGGTATCTTAGAGTGTGGGGGTGTCTTGCATACTGCAGAACACCAGATATTAAAAGAATTAAATTAGGACCAAGAGCTATAAAGTGCATCCTTGTAGGATATGCACAACATAGTAAGGCCTATGGACTTCTAGACTTAGACTCTAATGTAATCATAGAGTCTCAATATGTAGAGTTCTTTAAGAATTCTGTATTCAAGGAGAAAAAGAATGCTGAATTCAATCTCCTAATGAAACTATAAAAGAAACTCATATAGAAGAGAATACACCAAGTGAACCTCGTAGGAGTCAAAGAACAAAAGGAGAAAAGAGTCTTGATCCTGATCAAATAAACTCTCAGCGACTCTCCTTTCATCTGGTTGAAGGTGATAGAGAGAAGGTGATTAGGAAAATACCTATGGTTTTAACTATATAAGATGAACCTAAAACCTTTAGTGAAGCTATGTCTTCAAGAGACTCCGCTTTCTGGAAAGAAGCCATTAATGATGAAATGGAATCCATAATATCTAACCAAACATGGAAATTAGTAGATCTACCTCCAGGTTCTAAATCAATAAGATGTAAGTAGGTATTTAAGAAAAAATATCACACAGATGGTACAATTCAAACCTTTAAGGCAAGATTAGTTGCAAAGGGTTTCCGACAGAAGGAAGAAATCGATTATTTTGACACTTATTCAATAGTAGCTTGAATAACATCGATCAGGATCTTATTCGCTCTGACATCCATACATCATCTTCATATCCATCAAATGGACGTGAAGACAGCATTCCTGAATGGTGATCTCGATGAGGAGGTCTACATGGAACAACCAGAAGGGTTTGTTCTACCAGGAAATGAAAGAAAAGTGTGTAGACATGTTAAGTCTTTGTATGGATTAAAACAAGCACTAAAACAATGGCATGATAAATTTGATTCTAAAGTTGTCTTATGGTTTTGAACATAATATTGCTGATAAATGCATATATTCAAAACTATGTAATGATTATATTGTAATCATATACTTGTATGTAAATGATATGTTAATAATCAGTAACAAAATGTAAGGTATGACTGAAACCAAAAAGTTTCTCTCTTCAGTTTTCAAAATGAAGAATCTTAGACAAGTGGATACCATATTAGGTATCAAAGTTAAAAAACATAGTGGGGTTTTTGTATTGTGCCAGTCTTATTATATTGAGAAAATAATAAACAAGTTTAATCACTTGAAAAGTAAAGAGGCAAAGACCCCGTTTGATCCAAGTATCAAGTTAAAGGAAAACAGTGGAAGCGCAGTTGCACAACTAGAGTATGCTAGTGCTATAGGCGATCTTATGTATGCAATGCAATGCACAAGACCGGATATAGCATACGCTGTGAGTAAATTAAGCAGATTTACGAGTAATCCAAGTGTTGAACACTAGAAAGCGATAAGTAGAGTTCTAGGTTATCTTAACGAAACTAAAGAAATATGGTTATTTTATTCAGAATTTTCAGCAGTGTTGGAAGGATATACCGATGCAAGTTGGATATTGAGTGTAGGGGACAACAAGTCCAATACAGGGTAGATATTCACCCTAGGAGGTGCAGCTGTATCTTGGGGATCCAAGAAACAAACTTGCATAACGCACTCAACTATGAAATATGAGTTCATAGCTCTAGCTGCTACAGGCAAAGAGGCAGAGTGGTTAAGGGATCTTCTATTAGAAATCTCATTCTATGCGAAGCCTATACTGGTTGTTTCATTTCATTGTGATAGTGAAGCCACTCTAGCGAGAGCCTATAACGGTACCTATAATGGGAAGTCCAGACATATAAGTTTGAGACGTGACTATGTAAGGTAATTGATTCAAGATGGAATAATTACGATCTCATATGTAAAGTCGAGTAATAACTTGGCTGATCCTTTTACTAAACCTCTGATGAGAGAGGTAGTAAGGACAACATCTAGAGAGATGGGGTTGAAACTCTTTACTCAAAGTTTCACCAGTGAAAGAAACCCAACCCAAAATTAGAAAATCTCTAAATAGTGGGTTTAATGGGTAACAATAATTCACCGATATGTGAAAAGTTTCAACACTACATAAATAATAACCTCATCTAGGATGATAGTGCTGCCCGTTATAAAGGAGGGATGAGTATTAAACTCTTAATGAAATCCAGTCAAATAGGACAAGTGTTTTAAACAGAAACACTAGAAGAATTTCACCTATGTGAACGTAGAAGTGGTGCTGCTTCTCATGAGAGCTAGAGTTATCTCAGGATCGTTCATGAAACAGGATAAGCACATGGCCATTAAAAGTGCTAAGCAAGATTATGAAGGAACACCTAACATAGGAACTATTATGTGTGTGGTATTTTCGATTATATCATATAGGAATAACTGGTTCAATGCTGTGGTAACCAAAAATTTCAAAATAACTTTAAAATACTTACACTAAGGAAAGATTCAAATCGCAAGATATTTTCTTTATGCATAATAACTGTAATTATTCTGGTAGAGTTTTTCATTGTTTTAAAAACCAGTGGGGGATTGTTAAAATCAGTGGTTTTGAAAAAAATGAGAAAAATGAAAATTCAAATTTTTAAAAATTTTGAGATTTTCCTGCCAAAATAATTTTTGAATTTTTTTGAATTAAAAGTACAGTGTGTGTGTTTTGTTCCACATCAAAAATGCAAAAGATAGTTTTGTGGTTTATATGAGATGTTGAGAAGGGTATTCTTAGTTGGAGCTTTTTGGAGGAGATGAAACTCGGGTTGTGTGTTCTAGTGTGTAGCACTGGAACACATGCACGAACGCGCACGTGTGCGCTCGGGCTCAGGCATGGGCACGGGCGTGGGCATGGGCGTGGGCGTGGACAGTGAGGCAGTGTGGCTTTAGTGGCGCTAGATGGTGTACTTTGCACCCTGGGTTTTATAGGTGACTGAGAATGGTTGGATCTTAAATATGAAACGTTCAGCAGTTTCTGAAAATGGCTCTATGCCTTGAAAGCCAAACGGTCCGAAAACGGACGGGCCATGATGATCCAACGATCAGATCCTTTGATCCGATGATCAGAAATGCCTGAGATTAATGGACAACGGCCAGAAACATTTTTCAAACATTTTGGACCATTGATAGCGTCTGGTAACGGTCCACTACAGGATGCCTATATAAACTGGACCATTCCAGTTCGATTTAATCATCTCAACACAACCATCTCTCCCATCATCAGATACGATCCATAGCTCCATCATCAAATACTTAGAACATCTCCATCGTCAGTGTCTGCCAGAAGAAATCCTCTGTGTTAAAATTGTTCCACAGTGGACCTATCGTGATTATTGCACGCTGGATCCAGAAGGCTTGTCTTATCCTGGAAGCAATTCGCCTGTAACCCATCAGCAGTAGATAAGGGGGCGAATCACGCTTTAAGGACAACATATTTGATACGTGATTAAGCCTAGTGAATTTTGAATTAATTTATTTTTATTTTCAATGTATCCAAAATCATATTTCACTACGCTAAAATGGTTGATTTGCGACACCTTTTTACGACAGACTTGGTCCGTCGAAAAAATTGCTTGGTTTAACGACGGATTTAATCCATCGCTAAGGGAAAAGGTCCGTCGCCAATCCCGCCTTTCTCATAAATCTGCAGTTCAAACGTCGTGGAATTTCGTAAAGGGCCTAAATCCGTTGCTAAAATCTGATTTACGACGGATTTTAGTCTGTCGTAAATTAGCGACGGATCAAATCCGTCGTGAATTTGATTTTGCGACGGAAAATGATCAGTTGCAAATTCCCGCCCAAGGCGACGGTTTTCAGCTACTTTTGCGACGGATCATGGTCCATCGTAAAAGGACTTTTTCCCTAAACGTTAATTTTTTTTCCTTTTTTTTAATATGGGGGAAAAGTATGTGTTTTTTATGGTCTAATAATTGTTTTTAATAGAATTTCAGTGGTTTAATTGTACATATTTGTATATAAGATTATTTTTTAACAATTAATTGAATGCAAAAAAAATAAAAAAAATAAAAAAATTTATTTTTATAACAAATAAGAGGAAATTATTATTATTTTTTAAATTTAAAACTAATATTTAAATGATTTGTAATATCAGATGAAAAAGAATACCGAGAATAAAAAATTTAACAATGTTAGAGAAAAAATTGAGATTTTGAAAAAATAAAAATCGTGATTTAATAAAAATCTATTTTGTGGGGAAAAAAGAATATTGAATAAATTTGATAAATTTGAAAAAAAAAAAAAAAAGCTTTTGATTTTGAGAAAAAAATAATATCCTGAAAAAGAAAATTAAAAATATTTTTAAAAATGTGAAAATTTTCACAATGTTGAAAAATGATAATATTTCGAAAAAGAAAATAAGAGTTTGTATTTTGAAAACTAAAATAAAATTAAGAAGTTCGATAAAGCTTGACAAGTTCGAATAAAATGCTTTTAAAAAATGGAGAAGTTAAAAAGAATTAAAAATTTTAAAATAAAATGATATTAAAAAATCAATACTCTATCAAAAAACAAACATTTTGAAACGAAAAATAAAGAAGTTGAAAATTTTGTTGATTTAGAAAAATAATTGAAAATGTTCAAAATTTGAAATTAAAAGAAAAAGTTAGAAAAACACTGAGATCTTGAATATATATATATATATATATCATTTAAAAAAAGAAAATTAAAAAGTTGAAAACAAAATGATGCTTTTGAAGAAAAAAAAAATCGGCATTTTGGAATTTTTGGGAAAAATAAATAAAATTTGTGAAAATTTTAAAGATTTTTAAAATAAAAATTCAAAATTTGTATTTTAATTTTTTTTGAAATATTTTATAATAAAAATGATATTTTGTTAACAATTTTCAAAAGATTTAAAAAAATATATTTACATTTTTAAAAAAATGTTATTTTAAAATGGAAATTGAAATTTATCGGTGAAAAAAATTAATAAATTATCGGGCATATCCACTAATTGAACATTTAACCATTTTTGGACAATCGAATTAGTCCAAATTAAAGAGTAAATAACTTTAGATGTTTAAATCAAATTTCACTCAAATTGTTGATTAATCTTGTATGCTCGATATCTTTCCCATATGTAGCTAGCCTGATTGGGGTGAGTAACTAATCAAATTTAGGGTATTGATCAGTAAAATAGAGTGAATGGACCAAACATATAAAATGGGCTAAATATTATTGTCAAAATTATGACCCAACTTATTGACCTCATAAGAACCTAAGAATTGATGTTAGTAAGTTTTGTGGGCCACATCATGATGTGTGTCGAACATTAACACCATGCATTTGATGTGTCCCCTTTATGTTATGAGATATCTCAAAAATCATCTGTATATGAAACTCAGGTGAGCCATACCATCTAAAAGCATGTGAAGACATCATAAAAATTATCAAAGCACTTGGTGGGGCCCACATGTGTTTTGGATGCGGTTAAAACTTGGTCTGACCCCTCATCCAAGTGGGACACACATAATGAGTAGGTTAGATATGTGAATCACATTTAGGTAGGCCCAATATATGATTATAAATGTTTTAAGGAAACCCATCTCCACTACATTTAGGTTACTCATTACCCTTACCAGAGTAAACTCTATATGGTCCACCGTTATTTATTTATTTTATCCACTTCGTTCATCCATGTTAATAGATAATTTAAGGTTTAAAGAATGAAACGGAAGCATATCCAAAGTTCAAGTGGACCACACCACAGGAAATAGTGTGATTGAACCTATACCATTGAAAAATTCTTGGAGGCTATAAAAGTTTTAGATCAAGCCGATGTTTGTGTTCTCTTCATTCATATTTTTTTTTGATATTATGAACAGGTTGGATGACAAATAAACATTACCGTGGGCCCAAGTGGGACACACATAATGAATTTTGGATGTGGCTGAAACTTGGTCTAACTTGTCATTCAAGTGGGACACACATAATGAATGGGTTAGATCTTTGAACCACATTTAGGTAAAACTAAATCTCAAGTGGACCACATCACATAAAAAGTGGTAATTGAACACCCACCATTAAAAATTTATTAGGAGCTACAAATTTTTTAAATCAAGTTGATATTTGCTTCTTTTTTTTTTTCCTTCCATCGATGTCTGTATGACCTAATTAGCATGTTGGATGTCAAATAAACGGACGCGGATTGCGTCCTACCCCTACTCGGACAGTAATTCATCCGGGCAGGGCTTTATGGGGTCCAAAGTTTTTTTTTATATCATTTTAAGGTATGAGACAAAAATTGAAGCATATCCATAACTCCAGTGGACCACATCAAAGTAAGCTGTGGTGATAATGACTCTCACCGTTGAAACCTTTCCAAGGGCCACCATGATGTTTTTTTCTCATCCAACCTATTAATAATGTAATGTATATGTGGATGAAGTTAAAATAAAAATATCAACTTGATCTGAAACTTCTCAAGCTCCCAAGAAGTTTTTAATGGTGGACGTTAAATCCCCACTTTTTGGTCTACTTAACCCCTGTACCTGCCTCATTTTTTGAATTATATATTAAAATGATTTGAGAAAAATTATCAACGGTGTGGATAAAACACTTATATCACTTTGGCCCCATGGAGCCCTGCCTGGATGGATAGGACGCAATCCGCATCCCAAATAAACATTGCAGTGGCACTAGGAGATTTAATGGTAGACATTCAATACTACTTATTCTCCCATGTGGTCCACTTGAAATTTAGATTTGCCTCATTTTTAAGATCAAGCACCAAAATAATATCTAAAAATGAATAGATGGTGCAGATAAATTACACATACATCATGGTGGGGCCCACAGATCACCGACCACGAGCGGCAGCTTCACTGGCTACAAAAGAGGTTTCATTGTGTTAGTTTTGGATATAATGTAAAATAGTGGTGACTCTTTCATGTCACTTAAGGCAATGATGTATGGTTATCCAAACCATCCAAATAGTGGTTCCACTTGTTGATGGTTAATATTTAAGCTTTTACCATATTATATACTCTTAATCATCTATTAGGTGGGCCCTAAATTGTGCGAATGATAATCTGTTATATAATATAAATGATGTAAAATAAACACTTGTGCGGATCTGAATAAAAATTCTAATTTCAAATAGGGATTCTAACCCTATTTCGAATTCACCTCTCTCTCTCTCTCTCTCTCTCTCTCTCTCTCTCTCTCATTTTTGGAAGGCAGGCAGATAGCGGTTCCTCCTCTCTCTCTCTCATTTTTGGAAGGAAGGCAGATAGCAGCCCCTCTTTCCATTTGGGTTCTTCCCCACTGCTCCGTAAGTACCCTCTTTTAATCTCGTTTTAGTGATTAGATCTGGACTCCTTTAATGTTCACATCTAAATCTCTTGTATCATGCCTGGCTACGGTCTGATTGATGTCCATGTCATGCTCGGAATGTCGTTCATCTCACGATCGGTTCAAGCCTTGTTTCTATCCTTTGCATGACCTAATCACTGTCCAGATCTTGGACGATAAGCATGTAGCTCTATGATTGAGCAGATAACCATCTGATTAACAGCCTCCTTGGACATTGAGCAACCTCTCATCAACATGCAACAACTATTCCTAGCTCCCTGCTTGTGAACTAATTTGGTGAGACTTATTTCCCCTTATTATTTCCATTTCATTGTTGATAGTTACATGAAGTTAATATAATCATATGAAAGTTTTGTAACTGATTAAGAAGGAAAGAAAATAATATGAATTTCTATTTTTATTTCACTAAAGCATTTTATTATTTTCTATATAAAAATCTGCATGCCAATTGTTCGAGGAAATGCCTCAACCAAGAACGCTCTTGTGTTAATCATGCTAGAGGTCCTGCATTTCAACTCTCTGTAAATGGGGCACGAATTGCTGTATGGTTGGATGAACCCATTGTATCATCCATCTAGTAGGCCCTTCTTTGGTGGACCAACACAAATTCACAATGACTGGAATTTTCCCCTGTTTACCTTTTTTGTTTTCAGCCATCCGTTGATCAAATGGCTAGGATGATCATGTCAGTTTGACTTCTAATTGTGGTCATCCACAATAGGACCTACCAGAAGGATGTTTAAGATCATCCAAATATGCAGCTATGCGGAGCTCACCAATGTATAGACCAATCAAAGGACCTCGAGGACTCCACTGGCACACATGTTCTTAATTTGTAATGCAATAAGGATGCAGTAGCTTCTGGATGTCTTTTACTAGTACAACTTTCTTTATTTTCAGTTATCTTGTTTCCTTGATAAAATAAATAAATAAAGAAGAATGTTATCTTGCTAGTTCAAATGCAGTTCTAATTGGATGTGTAAAAACGACTTGTAATTCATGCTCAGTTTATGATATTATTTGCATTATTTGGTGCAGTAATGGTAATTGTCATGAACATGATTAGGTAGTCGAGTTGATCATTTTTAATAACGATCATCTAGCTCATTTCTCCATTTTGTTGCATTCTCCATCTGGTAACTCTTCACCTAGCTGATCATCAGCTTCTCCGACATTAACAAGGGCATTGCTAATATCATGGCCACAACCACTGCTACGATCACAACAAAGTGTATGCTCTTTCGACTGGTTTTCAAGCTATTTATTTCAAAATGTAAATGTGCAGCATGCTTGCCAATGTGGCACATGTGACTGATATCTGACCAATTCATCAAGTGAGAGCCACCTCAAACAAGAAATAGGCTAAAAGTATGCCAGTCCAGTCATCTCATGGTCTAGTAGGTGGTCAATACTCAACTGCTATTATATCCTTAGTTTTGTGCTTTTGCCTTTGCTCTCGAGTACCATAAGACACCAATGCCCTTGAATTTCAAAGATGACCACCATTCCTTTTCTTCTCAGCTCTTGGTTTGAGCCAATGCGCTGCGCATTTTATAAAAGTTTGCATTCAACTCTAACATTTGTTCGTTATGATACATGATATTCTACTAGTTGAGATCCACAACTTACTGACTGCTCAGAAATTTTTGGGAGCTGATAGGCGGCTGCAGTTCCATGGTGGCATGTTGGCTTATCTTTTTTCCCTGTATGTGGATTTTTTGCAGGTTGACTACTTCAGATGATGTTTTTCTAAGGTTTGCTAAGCCCCATGTGTGTGCAAGGCATACCATGTACAAGCTACAACATCTGCCATCATGGCGGGCAAGTGGACTATTAGAAACATGTGGATAGCTTAGAAAAATTCTGCATTTTTTAAAGCCATATATCTGTTTCATAATCTTTGGCTCACTTCATTATTGGATTGACCCGATTCTTTGATGTCAGCATAATGGGACCCTTGTGATGGATGATCTGATCCCGTACCTTTATGCATCCATTTGTTTTTGCTATGGTTTTATTCATGAACATGTATTGCTTGCTGCTAGCTGTTGCATTGGAGAAAGGTACACTTTCAGATGAGTATTTTATGAAGAGGAAGCCTTATCCAAACTCGGTTTTCTACTCTAGCTTAATCTATTGGTATATTCAAGAAAATTTCTTCTCTGACATCCATTCTTACTTAACACCCCTGACCTTAATTACTTTGCGTAGGATGTGTTTCAGATAGAGTATTAAGTGTTTTGTCAGAGTTTCATTTCATTTGATATACAGTTAGTTCTATTTTTTTACAAGAGTGGCTTGCCCAGAAGAAAATATTGATATTCTAAATTGGTTTTTGAATGTTAGACATTGTGTTGGAGACAAAGTGAATGTTCTTTTCTAGCCTCTGTTTTTTGATGATGCTTCGGAAGCATTGTTGAAGTTTTCAGCTTCCAACTGCTTCTTTATTTCCATTGGAATTTCAAACTTTGATCATCAATGTGGGGATTCAATTAAGTCGACTTAGTGAGTTCTAGATTTATGATCATGACAATCATGTTTATAGTAGCTTTTAGTCATTTTCACTTTCATGTTTGTGAAGATTCTCAATTTGAATCAGTCACTAGATTTTAAAAAAAATTTGTTTTATTTTTTGAGTTGATGAATTTCTTTTTCACTTATAGGAAATTGTTGCATCTCATTTGGATAGCATTGATTAGAGAAGAATGAATCCTTTGCAATCTATCATCTATTGGGTTATACACATCACTACAAGAAATTGACTTTTGTTGGCTGGCTTTAATTATTGTCTTTTGAATCATAAAGTAATATCTATCAGTTGTGTGGCCCACTGTCTAATCTTCAGCAAATGAATTAGCTGTGATCATCTGCAGTACATGAGTCCACTGGATGAACATGTACTTAATGTATAGTTGGAGACTACAACTTTGGGTAGTTGGATGAACTACTAAACTAGCATCCTCTTAATTATCAGTTTATCACTGCAAATTTCAACATCAAAAGCATTCCAATTCTTTCTTCATATGAATATCTTAACTGCAGAAAATGAAAGATGGGGAATGCGGCCTTGTTTTAGATAACATAGGCAAAGACATTCCTGAAACTCTTTTCTTGCTTGATGTAGCTCCTTTTTCTCTAATACCCATCTGGATTCATGATCGATATGGCTGCTTGTTCATGGTTGGAAAACAATGCATGAATGAACCATAGACTATTTGATTCTCGTTCTTTCCTTCTCATTTTAATTGCAAGGGTACCTGTTGAAGGGTGTGCTTGCTCTTTCTGAAATGAAATTTTTTTATCTTCTTCAATTATTAATGCTGATGCTGGTTCTTGTTCGATATCTCAAAATCTGTGCAAAGAGGAATGCTCTTATGCAACATATTGTGTAAAACTTCTAAGCAGTACTCTCTGCTCATAGTGGACGTGGCTAACATATGATAGCATAAGTTGCTTCATATTCACTTCAGTTGCATCTGCAAATACAGTCATCCTAGCTTGAGGCTATCAACCAAACTCATCTATGCCTGTCATTACTTTTTATTTTCAATGGTTGGCAAGCTATTATTTTTTCTTTTACTTGTAGGAAAACTCTCCAATGATTAAAATTATGTCCTTGAGCGACTTATGTTAGCATGACCAGATACTTTCTAAAAAATTGAAAAGTTGAAAACAAAATGATGCTTTTGAAGAAAAATTTGACATTTTGGAATTTTTGAGAAAAATAATAATTAAAAGGTTAGGAAATTTTTTGAGATTTTGAAAATAAAAATTTAGAATTTGTATTTTAATTTTTTTGAAATATTTTAGAATTAAAATGATATTTTGTTAAAAAATTTTAAAGAAAAATTAAGCCTAAAAAAATATACATTTTGAAAAAAAAATGTTATTTTTGAATGGAAATTGAAATTTATCTGTGAAAAAAAAAAATGTAACCCGATCGGGGTGAGTAAATAGTGAAATTGAGGGTATTGATCCATAAAATAGAGTGAATGGACCAACATATAAAATGAGCCAAATATCCTGGTCAAAATTGTGACCCAACTTATTGACCTCGCGAGAACCTAAGAATTAATATTAGTAAATTTTGTGGGCCCTATCATGATGTGTGTCGAACATCAACACCGTGCATTTGATGTGTCCCCTTCAAGTTATGAGATATCTCAAAAATCATCCGTATATGAAACTTAGGTGGGCCATACCATCTACGACCATGTGAAGACATCCTAAAAATTATAAGCACTTGGTGAGGCCCACATGAGTTTTGGATGTGGCTGAAACTTGGTCTGACCCTTCATCCAAGTGGGACACACATAATGAGTGGGTTGGATATGTGAATCACATTCAGGCAAGCCCAATATATGATTATGAAATAAATTAGAATTTTCATATGCTGATAGTGTTCATAAACATGTAATAAAAAATAATGCATATGCTACAAATGGAAGTCAAATCAAACCATTGAAATTGTGGGGTCCACTTTATATGGATCCTTGATCAAATATTACACTAGATTGATGTCCTAATTAGTATACTGAGAGACATCTAAAGGACATTTGAAATGAAAAAATAAAAAATAAATTATCAATTGCTAGGATTTATTTAAAATGGTATGCCATGTTGGAATGTAAATTTTGAAAAAGTAAATCCAAGGATTTATTTAAAATCACATTTAGATTGATTGATAAAATTAGCAAAAGCCACCATGGGATTTATATCTATCCTTTTAAAGAAAAAAGGCCAATGGCAGCTGCTATACTTTCATCTGTTTCCCTTTTTGGCTCCCATATATTGGGAATTGATGCACTTGTGGAAAATCAAAGTTTCATCTTTAATCTATCTGCTATAAAATATTTTAAAAAATGTACAGGAAGTTAGCTCCATCCTGTTAAAGAAGATGGTTGCTGCAGGAAGTTAGCTCCATCCTGTTAAAGAAGTTGGCTGTTGCAGGAATTGGGGATCAGCCTGTTGTGTTTGTTACTCACAGGCTTTCATTGGATTTCATTTCTTTTTTTTTTATTTTTATTTTTTATGTCAACATATTTTATACATTTCATGATCTATGACCTTTCTCATAGCATGATGTCAGGCATTGTTAGTCTCTTAGGGTGGCTGCTATATTGAATTTTTTCTTTTTTGTATTTGATTGAATAAAATTTTCTTAGATATGCCTTCTCAGATACTAATGTTGTGGGCCTCTCTCTCATTGTTTGATTGAATAGGATTTTTTCTTATTGTTTTTAGCACAGATATACTCTTGTGGGCCTCTCTGTCATTTGATGATTGCAATCTATACCATGTACAATTCGAATGGTAGTGCGCTATTATAGAATGTGTTGCACGAGGTTCCTAGAACTACTGTTAATTTTTGTCCAAGGCAGGTAATGTCTATCTATGCCATCCCATTCTCAGATGAGGGGAGTGGCACATCATGAATTTTTTGTAGCATGGAGCAGTTTCCTGAACTTATCACTGGGAGGGAGCTGGTTGATCTCCCCTTCCTGAGATCGCTTTAGAGTTCAGACAAAAGTTGGTCTGTGGAACACACCACATTTCCATTTCTAACTGTTTGTGGCTTCACCATTCATCATACCATGTGTGTCAATCAGACCATGTGTGTCAATCAGACACAAGTGCAAGATCCAAGCTGTCCACCAATTGAGTACCAGCTTGCAAATGTCCTATCCTAACATTCATGCTGCTCTATTCTTGTTAACCATAACATTTGAAATAGGGAAATTTAGCGACTTTTTTTTTTCTGCCCATCCATTTCTCTGTATCTTGAACTCATGTCAATTTTCCATATCTGGTGGTATGAAGGAGCTTGGGCTGTACACACATTTAGGATTAGAAAAACCCTGCTAGCAGAAGTACTAGTTATTAACCTGCATTGAGCTATCTATTTTTTGCTCTCTTTTCATCACTAGAGTAATTATACCCTTAAAAGAGTATTGAAATCCTTGTCATGCTATTTAGGTTCCCTTTTTTCAGGTGCAAGCTAGTCTTTCTGCACTTGAAGCTGCAATGGAGGCAGGATATGAAGATTTCAAGGTAATCAACCCAATTTCTCAAAATCTACATTTTTGTAATCATAAGATTGATGTCAGCAGAATGTTATACAATCATCATCTGAGCCTTTCTTCCATTGATTTGGGGTTGGCTTTAAATGGTAGATTGGCAAAAAGAAATTATGATTGGCTGCCAAATAGACATTCACCTTCCTTTACCAAGGTCTTGGAACCTGAAATGGCAAAGCTCACATTGATAACTAACATGCTAAAAATAATTCCACACTACACAATTAAGACTGCCAACAAGCTACTCGCATATTGCAGCAACATTTTAAAATGGCAAAAATGCCCCTATTCCCAGTGGAGTTTACCTCCACATTGTTGATGGGGCTGACAGGTACAATTTGAAACGTTGGTTGCTACACATGCGTATGCCTCCAAATTACCTAAATACATGTTACGTTCGTTTCAAATTCCTACCCATGTTCCTTGAAAATCCAAAGTTCATGATCCTCTGAAAACTATTTCCATGGGAAAAATTGCCCCTGGCTGATGCATACAGAGCTTTGCTAAGTCCACATGCATGTTCAAGTCAGCTAATGCACATGCCACCACATATTCTAGCAAGGCAAACAAGTGGAATGTCCAAGCCATCCATCATGATGAGATTCCCTATCCCAAGAATCAAGTCAGTCCACTAGTCAGGTGGGCCACAATAAACTGAACAAATGTACTGTTGTGAAAAAAAAGAGGCAAAGTTTTCTAATACTCTTGGCTTATTTCTACTATCATGGCACACCAACTGAATGGACCACCTTTATCTTTGGGCTCTACACAGTGAACTCCACCTAGTGGATGGCTTGGATGTTTCATTGGCTTACCATACTAGCATATACAGTGGGTGGGAATTAGCTGACTTGTAGACACGTGGTAGAGTGCATTGGATGAATGGTCTGAAACAAGTCCATCCCTGCATATGTATATAATCGTATGATACATTTATGTGTACGTATTTATGAATATAATTGTATGATGGTTGAATGGATGGATAGGGGAATCAAAGATATTTTTTTAGGTCTGGTTTTATGGACCAAAATGGTAATAGAGATGCAATTTCATAAATGAAAGCAGTTACAAGAACTGACAAGTTGTTGCTATCTTCTCATTATGCAGGTGTATCTTGTTGGGAAATAGGAATTTCACAGTTCCTACACTTTCATTTGGTCATTTTGTGTGTGTTAAATGCAGATTGCATTGCGCTGCTGTGTATTGATTCCAACATCGAAAGATCTTTTTAAACTGTATTGTGCTCTCCCAGTGAATGCTATGAAGTTAAGAAACGCTCTTACCTGAACCTCTAATGGCTAGGATGAATTCTAATCTTTTATTTTGTTAATTTGTTTCAGTTGATTAAAATATTCACTTTTCATGGATTTGAGCTGGTTATTTGTAATATATGAAGGGTTGACTAAACTAGTCTTTTCTTAGATTGAATCTGGTTGTTTGTAATATATGTAGGAAGGGCTCAAAAGAAGGTTGAACAAGAGAAGATACTAAGTAGCCAATTCAACGCAAGGCATAGCCAACAGTTGAAGTTCTAGGTAAGAAGTGTTTAGTTAGGAGGGTTTAAGTCAATTTTTGTTGGAGCGGGCCACTTGGGTCATTTCCTCTTTTATTGAATTGAGTTGTTACCAATTTTGTGAATAGAATTCTTATCAAACAATAGTGTGAATTATTTTTTAAATGACTATTAGGCGCAAGATTTAAAAAATAACAGTAATAAATTAAAGATATTTTTTTTAATTTATGGATATTTTAGCGATGGACTAAATCCGTCATTAATTTATGAACATGAAAACTAACAACGGATTTGAGGTTCGTCGCATACTCATATTAATGACGGACCTTATTCGTCGCTAATGTTTTTAGTGACGACTAATTTTTTATTTGTTATGACGGATTTTATCCGTCGCTATGATACGACGGACCTTAAACGACGGATAAAATTCGTCGTAAAACCAAAAATGACCTAGTAAACAGCGACGGACGAAGTTCGCCATTTATTTGGTTTTACGACGGATTTGGTCTGTCGTAAAACAACGATTTTGGCATAGTGTTTCCAACATCTAGCAGCATTTCTGATGTAAGCCAGACCTGGACTGAGTTGTCTTGACTCAGTGCGGCACCACGACAGCAGCCAAATGGGTTTCTCATGTCCGACATCTCTCTTTCTCTGTATCTTCTCCTTCTCTACCTCCTCTTTTTTAGTTAGGAAAGCCGCAGAGGTGCTAGACTCAAGCATACATAACCCACAATCTGCGCTGAACTCGGCAGACGCGATGGAGAAGAAGGCGGCTCCAATGGCAGATCAAAGTTCAATGGACTTTTCCTCATTCTACCCTTGTGGACAACTCTGAATCGATCTTGCAGTGCTTCTAAATTGTGGATTTCAAATCTCCAGTTCCCTTTCCTTGGTGGGTTCGAGCCTTGAAGGTATTGGGCGATATCCTCTTGCCGCTGCCAGAAAAGGGAGAAGAATAACTCTCCTCTCTTAGCTTAGGGTTTTCGTCGTTAAACCTATAGGTTTTGAACATTTGGGATGCCCTGCAATAGACCGTCGGATGAAGTTTGCCTAAAACAGTTTCGAAAAGAGCTAGAAACTGAATCTTTCCATTT
Source organism: Magnolia kwangsiensis (assembly GCA_037074715.1). NCBI lineage: Eukaryota > Viridiplantae > Streptophyta > Magnoliopsida > Magnoliales > Magnoliaceae > Magnolia > Magnolia kwangsiensis. Next base: position 2,185,558 of record CM073581.1, read on the forward strand.
TTGGAATGGTTATGCTAGCTGGCTCATTGTTGGAAATGGATGAACGGTCAGTAATCCCCCCTATCAATGGTTGGGATCAGAGAAGATTCTCTCACGGATTGCCAGTGTGGCAATAAGAAATGAGATTTTTATTTTTCAGAAACGACCATCCGCCTGCACCTGTTTGTAGGGGAAGATATGTGTATGACCATGTATTCTGAAGTCTAAAACTGGGTGGGATTTGTTCGGGGTTAATCCCAATATGAGATGAACGGATTGGATCATCCAAACATAAGGAGAAGGTGGCCTTATTCGATTAGGAATATGCGTTATCCTTTTAGATTCTGCTCGTGTTTGTGTACATGCGAACATGCCACTAGGAAAGATATAGGTTGAGTTTTGGTATAAACTCCCGTCCTCACCTGATGGACGGTCCGAATTGGTCCGATAGACCATGATGGTGGTCCACTGGCCAAGACAATGAACTTCGTTCGTTCGTGTATTGCTGGACGGAAAACAATAGAAAGAGAGGGAAATCTCTCTTCTTTTTTTTTTCAAAATACATCGGGTCAACACTCCATTGACGCAACCATTGGTTGGGTGCACGCGGTTTGTGTACACAAGCAACTCAAGAGTGGGGTCCACCATGATTTTTGGTGAATTCTACTCTGTCCATTCCGCTCTACCACACCTGGTATGGCCATCAGACTATTCCTCCAGTAGATCCAACCATCAGATGGGCCATAAATTTAGGTTTGGGGTCCTTTAATTATAGATTTTCATCGATCTAATGGCTAGGTTACATTTAAACTGATCATTCATGGTTGTAATGGTCCTAGGGTCTACTTAGATGGGATTCAATGGTTAAATTAGTGGTCTAATGGCCTAGGTGTGATGATTAAATGATGAACCTTTAAGTTGGACTCAAATGAATGAATAATCGCGAGTTACACCAAGATCTAGGTCTATTGACCAACTATTTGTATGATTTAAATTGTCACGAATATCTTCGTTGATTGATATGACTTTGGCACACTAGATTTATTTTGATTCAGGGTTAACAATCTCATAGCACTAAAGTTTCATTTAAGTAGCCCATAGAGCTTTACAGCTAACTAAGTGGAGATGTGTGGTAGGCTGTTATTAACTAAGATCAGACAATCAAGATGGGTGTATTAATGGGTAGTCAGGGATGGTGCATAGTTTTCACGTGTTCCCATGCATATGCATACATTAATTAGGTATCCCAGGTAACACCCGATTATAGGAAGTAAGGGGTGTTACAATCTACCCCCCTTAAAGAAAATCTCGTCCTCGAGATTTGATGCTTCTTATATGATTAGGGATAATGACAACATAATTTATGGTGATTCTAAGCATTCATTATTTTCTTATGAAGTTTGTTTGTGTACAAACACATATCACTATCTATCAGAACAAGGGTCGTTACATTATCACTACGGACTACACTAAGGAATGTAAATTAACAGGCTAAAAAGTAAATGATTATACTAAGAAGTGTAATTTGCTTAACTAAAAAGTAAAGGATTACATTATGGAATGTAAATTGACAGGATAATTGAAAGATAATGTTGGGTTTATTTGGTTTAGTATGAGATGATTTATTATGCTGAATTCATATGCTATTTATAGTTTTAATCAAGTCATCTTAGATCCTTCCCACGTTCCAATGGTTATCATAATTGTTCTCTATTACTTGGCTTCTAGATGCTTCCTATGTTCTACTTCCTTTGTCTGTCCTTTCGCCACCTGTCTGGCGACCGTGCGAGCTTGATTGCTTCTCCTTATGTCATGCAATCATCTAAACTCGGTCATTTCCCTTCTCGATTGCTCTAGTAAGGCTCAACAACAATTGATATGTTATGATTCCACTTTTTGAGGAGTCACCATACATATCTGTAGGAAAATCCTCTGATACACCATGCGTATCTGTACAGATCACACGTAATTGACCTTAATTGGCTGAGGTAGGTTACGGCCAAAACGAGTACAAACATTGACCCCCTTGTCGTCGTCCTTTTGATGAAAGTGATAGTGAAGTTTGAGTCTTCATTAATGCCATAATAAATGCACTCACTTGTCACCCAAATGTGAATCACCTTAGACTGTTTTCATTAGTATCAGTCACATCGAATCGAGGCGTCAGATGAACCCAATGCTTAACATGCTCATTATAGCTATCATGTTGAAACAGTAATGATTCTTCAATAAATGTTCTCTCTCGCTCTCTCTTTGGCAAATATAATCACTATTTCAAATGTTTCCCACTTGCGCTTTTCAAATTTCCTTCCTTCTTGCAATCTTCTTCCCAAAACCTCCATCTCTCAGTTTTCTTTTTGCAATGGCGGCCAAACCAGCCCTTCTTCTCGCTCTTTCATCCTTTTGAAGCACATCGATAAACACCTTCCTTTTTATCTTTAGTGTAAGATAAAAATGATTTCCTGACCAAGGCGCATAAGGCCTACACCACCTTCATGAAGACTTACTGCAAGTTGGAGGGCCCAGTCAATGATGTTGAACATACAACCTTCCTTCTCTTTTTGATTTGTCGACACCTCCTTTACATGAGCGCTCAACAGGTCACTACATAATATGTTTCTCTAGCCAAGCAACTTGCTCAAGACTATAGGATCACCCTGACACCATACATCCTCGACCATTTATATCAGGGTCTCTAAGAGACTACCTGCAAGGGACTAGATTCTGCAGGAGGGCCATTGTGGCTCCTGCAGATGTGGTATTATGCATATTTCTTTCCTACTTTCTTCCATCACTCCATGCATAGAGGAAACCATACTCTTCCTTTGGTGACTGACTCCTCCATACCTTACCAGAAAATCTGATGACTGAGTAACACCTCCACAACTTCTTCCTTTTCAATAAGAGTTCGGAGGATCGGTCCTTCATGCCTTTCTATAAGGGGGAGATATATGGACCAGCATGGCTCACTAGACAGTTCAAGCCAACAGATGCATATTCGGCTGGTCGATTGTACTAAGCCTGGGCCAGTTATAGCGCACTTGAGCTTATCAAGCAATTCACCTCCTATTTAGAGGTGAAGAGTAAGAAAAGAAGTGCTGCTCCTCCCATCATTCCTACTGCCAAGAGGACAACAAACTCGTCTAAGATAAGATCGGCCGCTACTCCTCCTTTTCCAGCCTCCTTGACCGAGGTTGCCATCTTAACTAGCCAGGAAGTTGCAGAGGAGGATCTGGTTGCTTTAGTGCCTGATCCACAACAAACAATGACTCTGAGGAAGATCTTAGACCTAGGAGATCTCTCCAGTCAACCCCCCAAAGTCCCTGTTCTTTCACTCTAATGCGTTAGCCCCCTCAAACCTCCTCAGTAAACAGAGGCTTGATCGCTGTCGGCACCCATTAGGCCCCATTGACCATCAGGTACATCTTCTGTCGAGGCTATAATTTCCTTTGAAACATATTTCAAAAAAAAGTATTGGCTATCTTGCCGTTGCAGATTATTCACAAGAGATCAACGAAGGATTGAAATAGCACAAAGAAGCCCATTTTAATAAATGCTAGAACAAACGGTGTTATAAACATGAATGTGCTTATTTGATCTACTTACGCATGTTTTTTCTTACAAGGTGATTTTGAGAGCTAAGGAGAAAAACATGCTTAAAGCATGGATTTAATGCTTAAAAGATTACAAAGATGAGGATTGGATCTTTAGAGGTCAAGATTGAATAATTCAAGGTCCAAGATCTAAGAAAACCAAGCGAAGAATGAAGAAAACTAAAGAAATCAAAGTGAAGAAAATCAATTACTGAAATTGACAGTTCGATACCATTGACAACACCATAGATGTTATCAAAGTAAGTGTTCAATGACATTAAATCCACTTCTATCCCATTGCAAAAATCAAAGAAAAATAAATTTACTTGTTGGACATATTGGAGCATTCTTTGATGCCAACGAGGAGATGTTTGATGGCATCGAGGCTAAGTTCGATTTCATCGATGGAGGTTCGATGATGTTAATAAAATCAACTGATTCAAAAATTCATTACTGGACAGTTTTTCAATTTCACTCGGACTCTTTGATAGGACTTCAATGCCATTGAAGTTATAATGTTGCATAAATTGAAGTCATTTTTGAAGTTTGTACGAATCAAGCTTATTTAAAGGAATTCTTTAGGAGTTTTTAGGCACGAATTAGGGTAGGAGTAGAGAAAGGAGTTGTGGAGCTTCAAGGAGTCCTCCCTCCTCTTTAATCCTTCGGTTCTAGTTGGTTTCTATGTTTTTCTGTTTGCGAGTTAGTTCAATCATGTTTCTGGTTGGCTAATCTCTTAGTTATGGCTAAGGGATGAAGCTTGTAGTTATTTTCAGTATTTAGTTTATTAGATTCTTTTTTTTTATTAGCTTGTTAGTACACACACTGTCAGTATTTAGTTTATTAGATTCAATAACATTAATTTGAATGATAATATTATATTGATTTGTTTGAACTTACTTTAAAGTTTTTGCATTGTTTATGTCTGGATTCATTGTGCACTTCAGGTACAATGAATGCTTTGATTTAACAATTGATTAACCTGAATCAAAGAAGGATTTAATATGTATAACTGATTGAGCTAATGTTGCCTATGGGTTTTTTAATACTTTTGATTCCCTGCGATTGAGATCCAAATACTTCATAAGAAAATCAACCAATTGAAATCATATTCTTATTTATTTTTATGAATGATTTAACTGAATTATCTTCCGATTGGATATGATAGGACTTTGATTCCAGTTGTGATATACATTGAATCAGTAAATTGAAGATTGAGATTGTTATGAGTGGATCCCTGGATCCTTAGTATTTATTTATTAGTTTTTACCCTTAACTCATTTGCTAGATTAAAAAAGCAAACAAACAATTTGACTTAGATTAGTTCTAAATTGTGTTCCCTATTCCCTGTAGATTCAACCTTGGTCTCACCGAGTTATTACTACTTTGCAACCCTGCACTTGGGGTTCGTGAACAGCTAAGCACTTGGCCATCAACCTCCTGCTCTCTGCGGTTGGCGTAAAGAGCTTAACCCCAACAATATAGGTGCTCCTAATATTCATTATTGGCAATAACACATAAGCTAGAAATAAGGGTCCCACCAGGCATGCTAGAAAATTGTTTGGGCGTTGTTTTCTGTACTTGGCCATCAACCACTTGCTCAATGTATAAAATTAGATCAGGTGATATTCAAAGGGTAGGGTTCGTCCTCTGATGATGGGTTGCACCTTTGCCTTTCATACAAAAGGACTTTTCAATATAGATAAAATGGAACGGGAAAGAGATTCTTACAGTCGGTCATGAAGAACAACTACATAACACTCTTTCGATGGATGAATTGAGTCCAGCATGCTAGCATAAACTCAAAATACAGCTAAAGATTATCAGCTACTCAGTTATTACTACGGATTACACTACGGAATGTAAACCAACAGGCTTGGAAAGTAAAGATTAACTATGGAATATAATTTTCTCAGTAAGGCAAGTAAAAGATTACACTATGAAATATAAATCGACATGATAATTAAAAAATAATTGAAAGATGATTTTGGTTTGTTTGGGTTGGTATGAGACGATTTTTCTTCTTAATTTGCATGGTTATTTATAGCTTTAATCCAACCATTCTGGATCCTTCTCACATTCCATTGGTTACCATAACCGTTCTTCATCACTGCTCTCTGGATACTTCCCACATTATTTGCTTCCCTTGCTTCTCCTCTTACCATCTGTCATGTAACCGTTTGAGCATGATCGTTTCTCCATCCACTGCTCAAGCAGCACATGCCACCACCTGATACGTCCTAGCCACACTTATCAAGAAATCTCTTCCATACATATCTATGTTCATCCCCACTAGTGTCTTTTCCTGTCACAACCAATCAAAGGATGTTACATGTGATCTGTATGGATATGCATGGTAGGTTTAGAGATCTGCAGATATGTACAGACGAGATTTATTGATAAGTGGAGCAAGGACATATTAGGTGGTGACGTGTACCATTAAAGTGGCAGATGAGGAAGTGATCATGCTTAAATGGTTACATGACAAGTGACAAGAAGAGAAGTAAAGGAAGCAAGATGTGGGAAGCATCCACAAGATAGTAGGAGAGAGTGGTTATGGTAACCGTCTGATTGTGGGAAGAATCCAGAATGGTTAGATCAAAGCTATAAATAACAAAGTAAAGCAATAATGAAAAGGGTCTCACACCAACCCAAACAAACTAAATCTATCTTTCAAATTATCTTATCAATTTACTTTCCATAGTGTAATCATTTACTTTCCTTGTTAAGTGAATTACATTCATAGTGTAATTTTTTACTTTCTAAGCTTACCAATTTACATCCCTTAGTGTAATTTATAACAGTAAGCAAGTAGCCAGTAATTTTACCTATAATTCGAGTCTACACTCGCACGCTTGACTCAACTCATCCATTAAAAAGTTATTCTTCAGTTGTTCCTCATGACTGACTATAAGGATTTCTTTCCCATTTCATTTTCTGTATTAAAAAGTCCTTTCATATGGAAGGCAAAGGTATAACCTATTATCAGAGGACGAACCCCATCCTCTGACTATTACCTGTTCCGATTTACATATTGAGTGATTGGCTGAATAGGCGACCGATCTCTATGTGTCTCGGTCATACACTATGTGTCTGCCTTTCTAGGTGCTTGGGGTCATTATTGTTCGGTTCAAATTGGAGCCACGATTCCAATTCTAGCATGCCCTCATACCCAGTGCAGAAAATAATAGAACAATTTTCTGTCATGCTTGATGGGACCCTGTATCTAAGATATTGATGTGATATCGGCGATAATGCATAGAAGGAGTGCCCATATTGCTGGGTTGAGCCCTTAGTCAAGGACAAGCCGGTTCTTGCAGCCCCTGAGGCATTGAATCTAAATAATAGCCCAACAACAGTTGTTAGAGATACAGGGAGACCATCTACATTCTAAACTGTGCTTCTGGACAATTTAGCTATTTTCCTTCGGGATGTTCAGATGAGAATTTATCTTGTGTAGGAATATGGAAGAGCCCAAGGGGAATAATTCTACATTCAAGTTGAGCACACCAATTACTACATGGCTAGCCAAAAGTGAAGCCATGCAATGATTGATAATTATGATAACTAAATGAACACCATCGGTGATACAACACAGTACCGAGGGAAGTTCAATCGATAGTGCAGCTCCGTTGCCAACTATGTCACCTCTGCAATGTAACTCACCCTCGGTTCCTCTCTTTGAGGTAAGGAATGCACCACCTCCTCTGGAAGCTAGGCGACTGGAGCGAGAAGTTAGAAATTTCATGCCTAAGAATAGGAATCAAGGACTGCCATGAGGATTTAATCCACAACAGTTCCCTATCTTCCAGGATAAACTCAATCGGTATGGTCCTGATCACTCGAAAGCTTTGGAACCTCAGTGGGTAGATCATGACCAGATAGTGCAAATTGTCCAAGAAGTTACTAGCCAAGTGTTCAGCCACGATACCATCCCCGTGTATCATAAGCCCTATCCCAAGTAGATAGATCGGCAACATCCATTGCTGAAAAATTATCGACCGAATTTTGCATTGTTCTTTGGTGAACCTAGTCAGTTGACCATTGAACATGTTGGTTGGTTAACAATGCAGTGTGGTGAGTTGGCCAACAATGATTATTATAAGTTGCAGTTATTTGATCACTCGTTGATCGCAATGGCCTTCACTTGGTACTTAAACTTAGTACCAGATTTGGTACATACTTGACAAGAGTTGGAAGAGAAGTTTCATGCCCATTTCTTTTTTAAGATTAAAGAGATTACCATGGCTGATCTCATATGATTCTGACAGTTGTCTGGGGAACCATGCGATAGTTATATCACGTGGTTCAAGTGAGCAAAGTGTCGCTATAAAGTTATCATGACCGAGGTTGAATTTGTGCAACTAGCACACTACGGGGAAAAGAAGTTCCATGCCTAGTTCTTTTCCAAGATTAAAGAGATTACCATGGCCGATCTCATACGACTCTGACAATTTCCTGGGGAATCATGCGATGCCTATATCACGTGGTTCAAGTGAGCAAAGTGCCGCTATAAAGTTATCATGACCGAGGCTGAATTTATGCAATTGGCACAAGACGGGCTTGAATATAAACTTCCTAAGAAATTCATAGGTACAAAGTTTTCAGATTTATATGACCTGACTGAAAAGATCTTTTGTACAAAGAACTCTTAGAAGAAGGAGCCAGGTAGAAGAACTCATCATTAGGGACATATTACAACGACCCCAATTACAAGATGACAATTGCTGAAGTAGTGGCTAAAATGTCATTGATATTTTCACCATTGGTTAAAGCGGAGTCGACAACTTCGATTTCACAAAAGGCTCAGAAGGTTTTACACCTTTGATATCACCTGAGCTGAAGAAATATTTGATATTTTGTTGGCCGAAAATTTCATTAAAATTCTTATGAATCATAAGATACCTTCAGTTGAAGAATTACAAAAGATCGAGTAATGTAAGTGGCATGGAACTTGGTCCGACTCAACTAATAAGTGTGTTATATTTAAGAATGTCATAGAAGACCACATTGACCGTGGGCCATTGAAACTCCTGAAAAAGAGTGAGGAGGCAATGTTGATTAACACTGACCCATTCCCATCTAATATTAAAGTGAACGTGGTCACCGCCAATCTAAGGAACCACCCACGACCGAAGATCAATCTCAGCTCGGATGGTCGGCGAAGAATGTCAGGTTTACCCATGTAAAGGCACCAATGGGTTCCTCATCCTCAATATGATTGGTCGATGGACATCAGAAGAATGCATCGAGGTCCTCGAATTTACAATCGATGCACTCGAGAGATTATATCTCAGTTGGAGAATGCCCCCAAGAGAGGAAGGGCGCATCGCCATAATGATCCCGACCGTCACCACCTACCACAATCGGCCTCCAGTCACCGCTCACGATGGGGTCCACCTTTGCCAAGGATGGTCAAACCCCCTACCACATGTGAAGGGGTATGGCTACGAGTGACTCACCTAAAGTTTCCAGTAATACCAGAAGCAATGACGAGAACTCAAAAGCGCCGATGGTAAAGATATCAGGCTGCTGCAAGAAGAATAATCGAAGAGGAGATAACGCTTCCCAACCATAAGTAAAAATGCATCTACCTTTCTGGAGGATCCCTGTTCCTAATGAATAGTTATCAGTAAACACGATCGAAGTAATACTACCTACTGCATTACAGGTAGGGGTGCACACGGGTCGGGTCAGTACGATTTTGGGGTGAAATTGGAACCGAACCGTTCCTAACAGTTTTGAAAATATTAGAACCAGAATCAGACCGTTAGCACCATAGAACCAAGCCAGAACCAGACCATGAAGAACGGTTTGGTCCCGGATCAGATCTACAGTTCTGGGCTTTTAAAAATCCAGCCCAATTAGTTGATTTGAAAAAAAAACATCTTGCAAGCATCTCTCTCTCTCTCTCTTGGACACCCACGTCACTTAATGAAAGCAATAGAAGGACCGCATTACAGTATATCAACGTACAATAATAACAACACATCACGTTCTCTATTAATGGCAGAAAAAAGTTGCTCTAGTTACGCCATTAATGGTGGTCACAAATGCAAAACCCATCTAGTCATGTGGTTTAGAATAGATCCTTCATGCTATTTTACATGCTCAAAACAGTAACAATGGAGATGGGGCAAAGACAGCTCCACTAGTTAAAGATTGCATGATGTTATAACATTTGGTAGATTAGAAAACCAACATCTCTGTTACCACATTGATTTGGAAGAGAAGATTACGAGAGTGAGAGAGAGATGCTTGGGAGAGTAGCAGTCGTAAGAGAGAGAGAGAGAGAGAGAGAGAGAGAGAGAGAGAGAGAGAGAGAGAGAGAGAGAGAGAGAGAGAGATGGAAAAGGGAATGAGGGACGGCAGAGGGAGTGCGGCGAGAGAGGCAGGGAGTGCGACAAGAGAGAGGGCAGGGGGCAGGGAGTACGGCATGAGAGAGGGCAGGGCGTGGACTTAGGCATTAGGGTTTTTTTTTATTTTAAATACATCGGATTGACGGTTTGGATCCACGGATCGGTTCTATGGTTCAGATATACGATTCAGATCAACGATTCGGTTAATGGTTCAAATCAACGGTTCGGTTCAGTTCTACAGGACCCTAAATCGGAACCGATCCGTAATCAACGGTTTCTAAAATTTGGGAACCGAAACCAGACCATTAGCACCTTGGAACTGGACCAATCTAGACCGATCCAACAGTTCTGGTCCGGTTATACGGTTCTAATGGTTAAATGTGCACCCCTAATTATAGGAGGGTTCTGGCATCTTCGACGATATGGATCGGTCGATGAACCTTAAAGAAGAAGATAGCTATGGTAACTTGTCAGATTACCTCAGCGAATAATGCTTCCTAACAGAGGAATGGCTAGCCAATGAACTCTCATCGACTGTTAATACATTGAATATCTCCTCACCTATGAATCTATCTGCTGAACTCGTGGCTGATGAATAGTCAAATCAGTCAGATTGAGAAGATGGAATATGGATCAATTGGGGGGGGGGGAATGTTTGAGTAATGAAATTGTGTTTAGGACATTGCCACTAGTGACATTTCATTATAATAAGGTTTTCATATTGCCATCTAGCTTCTAAGCTAGACCCACTCAGTCGAATAGTATGGCCAGTGACGTGGAAGAGTATACTCTTCCAGTGATCATACAACAAACCTATTTCCCATTTGAAGAAAGAGTAGGAAATGAGTTTAATGTTGATGAAGCATCGCATGTCAACATGGTTACCGTAGCGGCTAGAGATGTATCCGAAAGAGTGATTATCGACAAGCCTACCCATGACATGACACAACACCTCAATCCGTTGAATATATCGACTCATTTGGACGGATGCCCTGTTACCAGGATCCTTGTTGATAATGGGGCTACAATGAACCTATTGCCTTGGAGAATGATTGCTAAGGAAAAACCACGGCTGATCTGATTCCATCAGAAGTAACTATTAGCAATTTTTCCAGCCATGTCATAAACACACATGGTGTCTTGCCGATCAATCTGACTATAGGCACAAAATAGTCTTGGCACCATTTTTTGTGGTGGACACCTCGTCAAGCTATAATGCATTATTATGGAGAGATTGGATCCACTCATTTGCATGCATCCCATCCTCTCTACACTAGTTTGTGATCTTTTCGAACCAAAACAAAGTCGAGCTAGTCCTGGCCAAAAATAAACTCTTCCTGGTGGCTTTGAATGCCAATGAGGCTTACTACTATGGTGAGGAAGTGGGGCCTATTAGATTTACTGGGAGAAATAAATTCGGCCGCCCTACTGGAATTACAGTAAAAAAGAACCCGTATATTATTGTGTAGGCAATCCCGAAAATTACCCGAGCTAATGACAATCGGTAGAGGAACATTGTCCCATGTCAGATAGTTCCGTACTGCACCATTAAAGAGATCCAATGATCAGAATGTTAGAGAAAAAAGTAAATCGGGCTGACCTCACAACCAAAATAAGAAGGTTTGAAGAAAGCTTGAAAGAAATGGACGATGGTTGTCTTGTGAATATGGCCGAGATGAAGGAAGAAGCCGAGGAAGACATCGTCGGATTTAAAGAAGCATCAGAAAAGATGGAAGATTATCGACCTCAAGTTCAGGATCCACTGGTTGAGATCAATTTAAAAATAAAGCTTGACCAAAAACCAACATACATCAATGAATTGTTAACACTGCCTGAGAGATAGCGATTAGTGGAATTACTTATTGAATTCGCTAATTATTTCATGTGGGATTATCATGAAATGTCAGGGCTTAATTGGTCCTTAGTTGAGCACAAATTGCCCACTAAATAAGGTTGTTGGTTGTATAAATAGCCACCTAGGTGGATGATAGCCAAAGTTACACTCAAAATTAAGAAATAGAACGACTCCTAAAATCTAGGTTTAATTGGCCGATTAAATATGTAGAATGGATGTCGAAAGTGGTCCCAGTGATGAATAAGAATGATAAGTTGAGGGTCTGCATTGATTTCATAAATTTAAACTTGGCCACACTTAAGGATTAATATCCTATGCTAGTGGCCGATCAGCTTATCGATCGGGCTACTAGACATGGGATTATGTCCTTCATGGATGAACATTCTGGGTATAATCTATAATGTCTCGAAAAAATCCGTACAGAGACCCGAGTACCACCTTAGACAGAAATCACTTAGGATTAATTCCTTTAGAAATTAAGCGTAAGTTAACTAGCGCTGTGTTAAATTAGCTGTGCAATTAGCATTGATTGCTTTAAATACGTTCTGCAAGACCCAAAACTTGTGGAATCGTTAATGCTATAACATCCTAAAACCTAGGATCAAACTCTAAATCCGTCTGTTCTCAAGAACCCTTTGAAACTTTGTAATGGACTCTGACCCCACGTCGTGAGTCCGGTAGTAATGAACTTAGACCATTATGACTGCGTCGTTGGACTTGACTACCACCCCAGAAATCAAGTTCAAATGATGTCCTGAGGCAATTTCATTGAGCCTGGAGCAAGGAGTGTGAGAGAGAGTAGAATTCTTTATAAATTAAATGAGATTTAAATAAATTTGGCACGTGTCACTTGCTGGTTAATTATAAGCATTCAGACCGTTGGAATCTGACCCAAATACACCCTCAGATCAGGGAACATTTCCCACTCATGTCAGTGTACTTAGAATCCCTGATCGAGTCTCGGTAACCGCTAAATTGAAACTGGTCCGCCACGTGTGATCTGGAAATCCGATCGAACTGAAAAATTAACTGATTAAAGATCCGATGCTAGTAAGCTTAAGTCCGACAGCAATTGATAAAAGGACCTCCAAAAATATTCTTTTGGGTCGGAAAGGACTCAATTTGGCTATAACCCAAGTATACCTTGGTTTAAAGTCTAAATAGGTGAGTTTCTAACCTATTTAAGGACCTTAAACCCTCTCACATCCCTCTCATACGAATTTGCAAGAAACCCTAGGAAAGAGAAGAGAGAAAAGAGAGATTGTGTGAGAGTTGTGAGGGAAAGTTCCTGTCACTCGATCCTGCTACTACACGTGTTTAACCATCGTGTTCTAATCACTCTTCCGGTGATTTTAACTTCATTCTAGGTAAGTAAACCCTAACCTTAACCTGTTTTAGGATTTCTATCAATACAAGTAGCGAAGTAGCTGACTTATCTTGTGATATGGGTCGTCATATTGACGTTGACGAAGCGTAGAGTTCCTATTCGATTCATTATGCTTCTACGGCATAAGGTGAGGATTTTAGATGCTTAGGTTACCTATTTTCAAAGCTTTAAATGTCATTTAATAGTAGATTATTGACAAGGACGCTGTTTGACATGTAGAACATGCTGTCTTTTTTTCATTTTGAATACGTACGAAGAATATGAGATTTAGGGTATTTTAGTTATTTGTAGGAAATAATGTATACGTACGTATTTTTCTAATATGATTGCCATGTGTATTTGTCGTGTACCTATGCTAGTTGTGTGTGTATGATCTGTTCGGTGAAGAGATTCGCCCTAATGCACATTATTGGCCGACATACGCTGTGTAGGCTAATGTGTGTAGATTAAGTGTTTGTATAAAGTTTTGTATAAGTAAGTGTTGAGTAAACGTTGTTGTAGATTAGTTTGGAGATTGGATTCTCAACTAATATGATGTACATGATTTCCTCCATGTTTATTATATTGAATTGATTTCCTTATATATATGAAATGCTTGTGTTTGGTTGAATTGCTTATGTTGTATGTTATAACATGTTGTTAACATGCTTGGATTATTTTTGTTTCATTTTTGTTACTCTCATATGATCATTGATTTAGATTACAAGTGCTTGGGGCTATATTCTAGTCCGGACAGTCAGAAAAAGATTTAAATTCGTGGTTGGCTTTTATTCACCACGAAAGATGCGATGATGAACCCGAGTCGTGCTTTGGTTGACGGAGTGGTTAGGCCACACGAGGTGCTTATGCACTTCATGTCGTTCAGCTTGAGGTGCGCTCGTACTAGTCGAGCTCGTCAAGTAACTCGACTGACTGTTGTACATTCACCTTATATTGGTCATAACTTCTTGAACCTAGGGTACTGAACTTACCAGTGATAACCCTGATAACCATGGTACCTTGATCCATTAAGACTCATGAGCCGGGCATGGTGGTATGGGACACCGTGGTCGAGCTGTCGGCCTACGCTGTGGCGACGAGCCTCCCCCTAGTGACCAGTGAGCACCTTAGATTCATGAGCCGATTATGGTGGTATAGGACACTACATTCGAGCTGTCGGCCTACTCTGATTGGTGACGAGCCCTTTGTAGTGACCTCGAACGTATTCTAAGTCTACGTGAGGCGACGACTCTTCCGTAGCAATAAGAGTACAACTAGGCCTGTATTGGTAAGGTGATGGGGGAGCGGTGCAACGAGTGTGAGCAACAGCCCTGACAGCCCTTGCAGTGACCTAGAAATATATCATCGTATGAGACTACTAGGAGTGACGACCCTAGACAGGATCTGTGTTGGGAATGATATAAGGAAAGTACCTTAGTTTTCCAATACTGCTGTATGAAAGGACTAATAAAAACTCGGTAATCATATCCATATCGCACTGCATGTGCCTGGAAGATGTGGAGCACTGAGGGAAGAAAGCATGCCGCGGACGTAAGATGGTGTCGCATGAGGGAGTATGTCGGTGAGGGCACACATCATTACTGCATCTCATACTTACATTAATAACAGTATCTAGGAATGTCTGATTGTTTACTTTACTATTATCGCGTGATTGATTTGAGAACATGCTAATCTTTATTGTATGATTCCACTGAGTTGATCAATCACTCCCACATTACGGGACAGTGTTGGCAACACGTACTAAACTCTGTCTTAGATGCAGATAGCGAGGTGATTCAGGAGCTGGAGCCGGACTACTACGAGGACCAGGATAAGTTCTTGTACATGCAGTTTCCTGACGGCTTCACATAGGTGGCTTGGATCAGCGGGATTTTTCTAGTTAGACTATCGCATGACATTTGATTTTTGGTTTGGTTTGGTATATGTATATATGACTCAGAGATACATTCATACTTTGGAGACAGATCGAGATTGTTTTATTTTACAGATAGTGATATATATATCTTCTAGTCTTTCGCTTGCGTTTTATCACTGGATCTGGAGTATGAATTACAGTTTTGGTATAATCTCACTCATGTTAGTGCACTAACTCAAACAACATTTAATCATAAGCATATTTGTTGCATAAGTGATGGTCTGAAACTCGAAAGTTGAGTTGTCACTCGACCCCCGATTTTTAGGGCGTTACAAGTTGGTATCAAAGCATGATTTGGATTAAACCGGACCTGGGTTATGGTCACACAACGTATGCTATCGCCCTTTTGACTTAGGTGGGAGCGAGAAAGTCATAGAAACACCATTAGAATTCTAACTTTGTCAATTGGTGAAATTCACTCAAATCGATCATTTTGTTTGAATTCATGTGCATCCGTGGTCACATGAAATGACCCCGAAACACTTCTAGGTCATTTATTGACAGGTATAGACCTCTATTGATCCTATCCCAGCTGTTAAACATCACTAAATGTGGATGTGCAACAGTTAGTACCCGAAACGACCTGAAATGGTTTGAAACGGAGTCGTGGGCCTACCCACGCTAATTCAGAATGATCCAAGGTGGGACCCACATGCATTTGGGGCCCATAGGGCAGGAGGACCTCGCCCAAATGGCAAGGCATCGTCGAACACCACAGAAGTCGGCGAGGACCTCGCCGGTCAGTGGGATGGTCGGGCCGGGCCGATCACTTTTGGGGTTAAATGGGGCCCCTTCATACAGGGTTCGCCCCTTAGTTTATTCAAAAACACCTACATCCTTCACAAAATGGCCTTCTAAGCTCTCCTTTCCCTTTACACTTGCTGTTTTCTCTCTCTAACCTCCCTTTCAATCGTTTCTTCTTTCATTTTCTGTTATTTTCTTTAGCCCTCTATTGTTCTCCACCATAACCAGCAGTCATTTCATCCAATTTCTGCGTGTGAAGCTCTCAAGCTCCCATTTGAAGATCCAAAATGTGGTGGCCTTCAACTCTCTTTGTCTTTGGTCTTTTCTTCCTTTCTTTCTCCTTTTCTTGGCCCATTGCATCTCTGTTGCTGCACCAAACTCATGGTAACCCATTAGGTCAGCCCTTTCTCTCCCCTTCATCGCTTTTCCATGGCCTTTATAGAGGCTATTTTAGCCTTTTTCTCCCTTTCCACTGTCATATTTCTCATAGGAAAGAGGAAGAGTGCCGCTGATAAAGCTGGGCCTAGTCGCCCTTCACGTTCAAGAAAGCCAAGAGGTGGCACCGCTAATTCAAGTGCCGCCGCTAGTCCAAATGTTGGGAGAGAGCTACACACGAAGCGGGATTTGGATCCCCATGCTCCGATAGAGAGAGCACTATTGGCAGACTTGGCGCATGGCGCGTATGCGGATCACAGGGTTCTTTTTGAGGCGCAGGTGGATGGGTGACTTTTTGGTGAATTTCTGTTGTTTAAGCGCATCGAAGCTGCCGGGTGGGGTCCGTACTTTGAGGGCGAGTCTCGTGCTAATGTGAGTACTGTTCATGCCTTTTATGCTCATATTCGGGACCCTACACTGGAGCCACTGCAGTTCAGGATTCCCTTTGATAGAGATCGGAAAGCCACAATCGATGTTCGGTTGATAGCTCGACTTCTGAATGTGCCTCTTGGCGAGGTACATCCAAGTGCTAAGAATCTGAAGAGTGTTCGTGAGCGAGATTGCCACACTAGGTTTCTATGTGGTGGTTTAGTTGAGTGGCAGCGTAATAAGAGCCTCTTAGCGACCCGCATGTCAGATGATTTTTATCTACTTCACCACATTTGCACGTTTAATGTTTATCCCAGGTGGAGCAATCGCAGTGAATGCACGCGTCTCATGGTAGATTTCCTGTATCAAGTGGGCCAGGGAGAGAACGTGTGCATGGCCATGTTTGTGCTGCGACAGATCATCCTCGTAGTAAAATCGAGAAGAACGTCTGAGTCACTTCCCTTTGGCCCGCGATTGTGCTTGAGTTTGCTTACAGACTTGGACCGGAGTTGCCTATGCGGGCTCATTACATCAACGAGGCTACCATGAACCAAATGAAGATAGGGCCTTGGTAGTGTGAGGCTCAGCTTGATGATGACAACGAGGGTGAATATGATAGTGAAGAGGATGAAAGTAAAGAAGAAGGTGGGGCAGAAATAGAGGAAGAAGGCCAGGAAGAAGAAGAAGAGGAGGCTCAGGATACTGATGAGAGTCCTCCTCCTGCGACTCGGGCTGCTAGGGATGCTCACATAGCCCGACTTGAGGAGAGTCAGGTTGCTATGCGACGGGAAGTCTAAGAACTCCGGGCCGAGGTAAAATAAGAGCTTAAGGGTACCAAGGCCGTCATGAAGCGAAAGTTTGGCAAGGTGACTTGCACCTTGAAGGTCATCCTGTGTTGTCTGTAGGATAAGGGTGCCCCTCCTCCATCGCCAGACTCGGACGAGTGATTAGATTGTAGATATTTTGTTAGTCATATGTAGGTTGTTTTGTGTTTTCTATATGTGAGCCTGAGAAGGCTTAGTAGTTGGTTTGTGTTGCAGTTGTAGGTTTCACTAGCTTAGTTTCCCATGCGCTTCCTGTCATGATGCATGTAAAGTTATATCTCTTGTATTGTGACAAATTTTGATTAAATGAAATGCATGGAGTTTCTTAGGTTTGTTATGTGAATGATTGCGTGGTGTGTTTGTGCTATAGCTAAAACTGACTAGGTTGCACCCTATTTTAAATATAGGGAATGCCACCTAAGGTTACTCAGAGCACGACACGTCTTACGCTGGGTGAGCCGATGGATCGGGTCCCTCCCCAGAGTGATGATCATATGGACCCTACTGTGGGCCTGATTCGTGAGACTGTACCTGAGTCTCATCCTTCTGCAGGTCTTGCAGTCGGACCACCACCTTTCACACCACCAGTTCGTGAGCAGTACCGTGTGTCTTCCTCGACGTATTATATGCCTCAGCCTGCTTCACCTCCTGATAGGTTTAAGTAATTGATGACTATGATGCACCAGCAGCATCAGCAGCTTTTGACTACTATCGCAGCGGCCTTAGCCCAAGGAGGGAGTGCGACTCCACCTGCGCCATCTGTGCATCCAGCTGAGGATGCTGGGACTTCTACTCAGGATGAGGGTATGGCTCATCCTGCACCATCTGCCTACCCTACGGGGAATGCTGTTGATACTAGAGGCCTACTTGAGCGATTCCAGCGTTGCGGCCTCCTACTTTTACGGGTTTTCACAGACCCAAGGAGGCCGAGTACTGGCTCGACCGCACCTTGAAGATGTTAAGGATGCTGCACTGCTCAGAGTCTGAGCAGGTTGAGTTGGCCACTTTTATGTTCGAGAGAGAGGCCAGCTTATGGTGGGATAGTATACTGCGGACAGTTGCAGTTGGCTACATATGGACTTGGGCAGCATTCGAGTTCCATTTTCATGAGAAATACTATCCGCAGAGCTACCGACATGAGAGGGAGAATGAGTTTTTATGCCTCAGGCAGGGAGGCATGTCAGTTACGGAGTACGATCATCAATTTACAGAGTTGGGTATATATGTCCCTACGATACTTGTGGATGAGCAGATGCAGATACGACATTTTTCTGAGGGCTTGCAACCTGATATTCGATTGAAGATGTGTTGTGTCAGCATACCCTCTTATGCCGAGCTGATACATATGTCCATGCGGTCAGAGCAGGATGTAGATCGTTTAACACATTCTCATGGCCCTATGGTTGCTAGGCCACGACCAGATACCCAGAGCAGGCCATTCCTTTACAAGAGGCCTCACATCGACTCTCCTCCTAGAATCACAGTGCTAGTACTCCCGATGAGACGCCCGGATGTGACTTGTACTTACTGTGGGAAACCGGGTCACACTGCAGAGAGCTGCTTTGCTCGGATGAGAGATAGCGGGTTTTCACCACCCCAGAAGATCGATCGTCCTCATCCACAGGCATTATCCGCTCCACCGTTACAGTCAGCTCCCGCCCATCCTTCCTTCATGCATCCAGTACCTCAGTTCCGGCCGCCTCAATGGCCCATGGTACTGCGGCCGAATCGACGACAGTAGGCTCGGTTGCATGCGCTCACAGCTGAGGCATCCGAGGTATCAGACGGTAGTTTATGGCTTTCGAGGTTACGGCATAGATTGCAGGTATTTTCGTTTTCCTACTGGTGGACACTGGGTCCACTACTTCCCTCATTTCATGCACAACAATCAAGAGACTGGGATTGGCTACAGCCCCCATGAAGGGGACGACTCTCATTACGGCTACAGGAGATTTTTCTGACATTACTAGAGTCTGTGAGAGTTATTTGATAGACTTGGGTAGCAGGACAGTGACTGTTGACCTGATGGTTGTCTCCCTACTCCACTACGATGTCATACTTGGTATGGATTGGCTCACCAAGATGCGAGCCGAGATTGACTGCGAGACTAGGTTGGTGACAGCCTATGGACCTGAGGGCACAACTTTCACCTTTCCGGTTCAGGTCAGTCATCCTTCTCGACTGAGTTGTTGCGCTGCTCTGTTGGATTATGATGATGATCCAGGGATGAGAGACATCCCTGTAGTACGAGATTTTAATCATGTATACAGGTCGATCCCGGGGCTACCTCCTCGGCGTGAGGTCGACTTTACTATCGATCTAACTCCCGGTGCGACACCCATTTCGCTACCGACGTATCGTATGCCTCCATGTGAGATGAAGGAACTGAGGAGGCAGATTGATGAGCTGCTAGAGAAGGATTTCATACGCCCTAGCGTGTCTCCTTGGGGAGCGCCCGTGTTGTTTGTAAAGAAGAAGAATGGTACTCTGCGATTGTGTATTGATTATCGCAGGCTGAATCAGGTGACGATAAAGAACAAGTATCCCTTGCCCAGGATAGATGACTTGTTTGATCAGTTGAGAAGGGCGCAGTACTTCTCAAAGATTGATCTTCAGTCAGGGTATCACCAGGTGGGCGTCAGAGATGAGGACATGAAAAAGACGGCTTTCAGGACCAGCTTTGGCTATTATGAGTTCCTCGTGATGTCGTTCGGTCCTACGAACGCACCAGCCGTGTTCATGGACCTGATGAGCCGGGTATTTCGGCCATTCCTCTATCAATTCGTCATCATATTCATTGATGACATCTTGATATATGCCAGGAGTCGAGAGGAGCATGAGGAGCACTTGCGCTCAGTCCTGGATGCTCTTAGACGGCATCAGTTATTTGCTCAGTTTGGGACGTGTGACTTCTGGGTGGAAGAAGTCAAGTTCCTGGGACACGTGGTGTCTAAGGAAGGCATATCGGTAGACCTCGCCAAGGTAACCGCAGTTCAGGGCTGGGAGTAGCCTGGTTCAGTCACTGAGGTGAGGAGATTTCTAGGATTGGCAGGCTACTATCGATGTTTCATTCGAGATTTCTCTAAGATCGCCAAACCTCTATCTCAGTTGACACGGAAGGATTTAAAGTTTGCCTGGAATGAAAAGGCTGAGGCATCTTTTCAGGAGCTGAAGGATAGGCTGACGTCCGCCCCTATGCTAGTATTGCCAGAGCAAGGGGTTAAGTATACGATATACACTGACGCGTCTAGATGTGGTCTGGGTTGTGTCCTTATGCAGAAGGACAGGGTGATTTCATATGCCTCGAGACAATTAAGGAAGCACGAGGAGAATTACCCTACACACGACCTTGAGTTGGTAACTATCATTTTCGCATTGAAGCTATGGAGACATTACCTCTACGGAGAGGAGTTCGAGTTCTTTTGTGGCCACAAGAGCCTCAAGTACATATTCATGCAGCGGGACCTGAATATGAGGCAGAGGCGATGGATGGAGACTTTGAAGGACTTTAAGTTCGAAGTTTCCTACCATCCGGGCAAGGCAAACCTTGTGGCTGACGCATTGAGCCACAAGAAGGTGATAGAGTTTACGGCTCCACTGATGGTAGCTGAGTGGGACATGATTGAGTTTTTGTGAGACTTTGAGTAGAAACTCACTATGGGGGAGCCATTTGAGTTTATCGCACATGTTCAGGTGCGACCTATTATCGATGACAGGGTCATCACGGTGCAGAGGGATGATGAGTGTCTGACTGAGCTTCGAGAGCAGGCCAGTGACGATGCAGATGCTGAGTGGTGAGTTGGAACGGATGGTGGCTTATGTTATCGTGGCCGCCTATGCGTCCTAAATGTCCCTGACTTAAGACGAGAGATTCTCGAGGCTGCGCACAGTTCTAGACTTGCGATGCATCCGGGCAGCACAAAGATGTATCGTGACGTGAAGAGGACCTATTGGTGGGATGGCATGAAAACCCATATTGCAGATTTCGTGTCCCTCTGTCTCACTTGCCAGCAGGTGAAGGCAAAGCATCACCGACCTCCTGGTCTCCTTCAGCCTATACGTATAGCTGAGTGGAAGTGAGACTTTATTTCTATGGATTTCATTTCAGGACTGCCGAAGATGAGGAAGGGCTATGACTCTATATGGGTGATCGTCGACCGTTTGACTAAGTCAGCGTACTTCCTTCTGATCAGAGTCACGAACTCTACAGACGAGTTGGCCAGGCTATATATCAGGGAGATTGTGCGTCTGCATGGAGTTCCCTTAGAGATCGTGTCAGACAGAGACATGTGCTTTACTTCTATTTTCTGGACTCGCATCCAGGAAGCTATGGGTGTGAAGTTGAAGTTCAGTACTGCATTCCACCCACAGACAGACGGGCAGACAGAGCGGGTGAACCAGATTCTAGAGGACATGCTGCGGGCTTACGTGTTGGACTTCAAAGACAGTTGGGATGATTGTCTTCTATATGCAGAGTTCGCGTACAACAACAGTTTTCAGGCCAGTATCGGTATGGCACCTTATGAGGCCTTATATGGGCGTCCTTGCCGAGCACCGCATTGCTGGGCAGAGGTCGGTGAGTGCAGATTGATTGGCCCAGAGATAGTGCAGGCGACCTCAGAAAAGATTGACATCATCAGACGCCGACTTCTTACAGCACAGAGCAGGCAGAAGAGTTATGCCGATACGAGACGGTGCCCGCTAGAGTTCACGGTTGGAGGTCACGTATTTTTTAGAGTTTTCCCTATGAAGGGAGTTCTTCGATTCGGGAAGAAGGGGAAGCTAGCACCACGATTTATTGGTCCGTTTCAGATTATTGACCGTGTGGGTGCAGTGGCATATTGTCTGGCTTTGCCTACGCCTCTCGCGAGCGTACACAACGTATTTCATATTTCTATACTGAAGAAATATGTTCCTGATCCTTTCCATATCATCAGATGGGAGCAGGTGCAGTTAGGTGAGGATGTTACATATATACTACGACCGGCGCGTATATTAGATAGGAAGGAGCAGGTATTGCGTAGCAAGGTCATCCCCCTTGTGAAGGTGTTGTGGACGCATCACACTGAAGAGGAGGCTACATGGGAGACAGAAGCTGAAATCAGAAAGAACTACCCACAGCTTCTCGAGGAGTACGAAAAGGTACAAATTTTGAAGACGAAATTTATTATTTAAGGGGGCTAGATTGTAACATCTCAGAAAAATCCGTACAGAGACCCGAGTACCACCTCAGACAGAAATCACTTAGGATTAATTCCTTTAAAAATTAAGCGTAAGTTAACTAGCGCTATGTTAGATTAGCTGTGCAATTAGTACTGATCGCTTTAAATACGTCCTCCAAGACCCAAAACTTGTGGAATTGTTAACGCTATAACATCCTGAAACCTAGGATCAAAATCTAAACCCGTATGTTCTCAGGAACCCTTTGAAACTTTGTAATGGACTCTAACGCACGTCGTGAGTCCGGTAGCAATGAACTTAGACCATTATGATCGCGTCGTTGGACTTGACTACTACCCTGGAAATCAAGTTCAAATGATGTCCTGAGGCTATTACATTGAGCCTGGAGCAAGGAGTGTGAGAGAGAGTAGAATTCTTTATAAATTAAATGTGATTTAAATAAATCTGGCACGTGTCGCTTGCGGGTTAATTATAAGCATTCAGTCCATTGGAATCTGACCCAAATACACCCTTGGATCAGGAAACATTTCCCACTCATGTCAGTGTACTTGGAATCCCTAATCGAGTCTCGATAACCGCTGAATTGAAACTGGTCCGCCACGTGCGATCTGAAAATCCGATCGGACTGAAAACTTAACTGATTAAAGATCCGATGCTAGTAAGCTTAAGTCTGACCGCAATTGATAATAGGACCTCCAGAAATGTTCTTTTGGATCGGAAAGGACCCGATTTGGCTATAACCCAAGTATACCTTGGTTTAAAGTCTAAATAGGTGAGTTTCTAACCTATTTAAACCTTAAACCCTCTCACATCCCTCTCATACGAATTTGTAAGAAACCCTAGGAAAGAGAAAAGAGAAAAGAGAGATTGTGTGAGAGTTGTGAGGGAAAGTTCCTGTCACTCGATCCTGCTACTACACGTGCTTAGCCATCGTGTTCTAATTACTCTTTCAGTGATTTTGACTTCATTCTAGGTAAGTAAACCCTAACCTTAACCTGTTTTAGGATTTCTATCAATACAAGTAGCGAAGTAGCTGACTTATCTTGTGATATGGGTCGTCATATTGACGTTGATGAAGCATAGAGTTCCTATTCGATTCATTACGCTTCTACGGCGTAAGGTGAGGATTTTAGATGCTTAGGTTACCTGTTTTCAAAGCTTTCAATGCCGTTTAATGGTAGATTATTGACAAGGACGCTGTTTGACATGTAGAACATGTTGTCTGTTTTTCATTTTGAATACGTACGAAGAATATGAGATTTAGGGTATTTTAGGTATTTGTAGGAAATACTGTATATGCACGTATTTTGCTAATATGATTGCCATGTGTATTTTTCGTGTACTTATGCTAGTTATGTGTGTATGATCTGTTCGGCGAAGAGATTCGCCGTAATGCACATTATTGGCCAACATACGCTATGTAGGCTAATGTGTGTAGATTAAGTGTTTGTATAACATTTTGTATAAGTGTTGAGTAAACGTTGTTGTAGATTAGTTGGAGATTGGATTCTCAGCTAATATGATGATGTACCTGATTTTCTCCATGTTTGTTATATTGAATTGATTTCCTTATATATACGAAATGGTTGTGTTTGGTTGAATTGCTTATGTTGTATGTTATAACATGTTGTTAACATGCTTGGATTATTTGTGTTTCATTTCTGTCACTCTCATATGATCATTGATTTAGATTACAAGTGCTTGGGGCTAGTCCAGGCAGTCGGTAACAGATTTGAATTCGTGGTTGGCTTCTATTCGTCACGAAGGACGTGTCGATGAACTCAAGTCGTACTTTGGTTGACGGCAGTGGTTAGGCCACACGAGGTGCTTATGCACTTCATGTCGTTCAGCTTGAGGTACGCTTGTACTAGTCGAGCTCGTCAAGTAACCCGACTGACCGCTGTATGTTCACCATATATTGGTCATAACTGCTTGAACCTAAGGTACTGAATTTATCAGTGATAACCCTGATAACCATGGTACCTTGATCCATTAAGACTCATGAGCCGGGCATGGTGGTATGGGACACCGTGGTCGAGCTGTCGGCCTATGCTGTGACGACGAGCCTCCCCGTAGTGACCAGTGAGCACCTTAGACTTGTGAGCTGATTATGGTGGTATGGGACACTACATTTGAGCTGTCGGCCTACTCTAATTGGTGACGAGCCCTTTGTAGTGACCTCGAGCGTATTCTGAGTCTACGTGAGGCGACGACCCTTCCGTAGCAAAAAGAGTACAACTAGGCCTGTATTGATAAGGTGATAGGGGAGTGGTGCAATGAGTGTGAGCAACAGCCTTGGCAGCCCTTGCAGTGACTTAGAAATATATCATCGTATGAGACTACTAGGAGTGACGACCCTAGACAGGATCTGTGTTGAGAATGATATAAGGAAAGTACCTTAGTTTCTCAATACTGCTGTATGAAAGGACTAATAAAAACTCGGTAATCATATCCATATCGCACTGCATGTGCCTAGAAGATGTAGAGCACTGAGGGAAGAAAGCATGCCGCGGACGTAAGATGGTATCGCATGAGGGAGTATGTCGGTGAGGGCACGCATCATTACTGCATCTCATACTTGCATTAATAACAGTATCTAGAAATGTCTGATTATTTTCTTTACTATTATCGCGTGATTAATTTGATAATATGCTAATCTTTACTCTATGATTCCACTGAGTTGATCACTCACTCCCACATTATGGGACGGTGTTTGCAACACCTACCAGACTCTGTCTTAGATGCAGATAGCAAGGCGATTCAGGAGCTGGAGCCGGACTACTACGAGGACCAGGATGAGTCCTTGTACATGCAATTTTCTGATGGCTTCGCATAGGTGTCCTGGATCAGTGGGATTTTGTGTAAGACCCGTATCCGATATCGTACTATTTCGTTGGCTTCCGCGATCCTTCCGGTCGAATTCTGACAATCTTTGACCTATATTCGACGTTTACGCGCGAACTTAAGCCGAGTCCCACATATCAGAGTCGACTCGACCCGAAACCTATACCTTAGAGACCGCGCCGTCGCCGCGGTTCTAACGCCGTGACTCGCGCACCGACCCGATACCCAGGGTAGAAGATATAGGCTCACGTTCAATTTGAAGAAACACCGCACGTTACGGATTACGAGGGAATCTCTACGAGATGTCCTATCAATTAATCAATCAATCCCATCAATCAAGTACACATCATACATCAAGTCAAGTACAACAACCCATACCTTTCTCTTACACAAGCAAGCCCAAAGTCAACTTTCACATCACCTCATCCATCACCAAACCCATCACCCATCACACCACATCACTCCATCACCCTTATCACCCATCACTTCCCTCTCTCTCTCATTCATTCTCAAAATCTCTCCCAAGCAAAAAAATCCACACGTCCAAGCTCCTCCCAAATTCCAAGTGTGGCCCACCTTCTCATCTTCCATCTACACCTCTCATCTCTCATCCACACCATCAAAGGTCTATCATCCACCGTCCAAGGTGAAGGTAAGGAGCATTGGAGGCCAAGAGAGCAAGGAGGAGGCTTAGAGGTGGGTGATTCACCGTTAATTCATGATTTTTTTTAGGGCCACTTGTTGTGGGACCCAAATTGATGTAAATAATGTAGAGAGGGGCCCATAGTGGCGGGGTCCCTCTATCTCACCATATATCTCTCTACCTCCCTCTTTTCTCTCCCTTGAATGTGGTGGGCCCCACCAAATTGTGCTAAATCAACTCCATCTATCAAATGGGTGGCCCATCACATTTTAGGTGAGATGACCTAATTTGTATGGTATATTGCATTTATACATATATTTATATGTGTGTGTGTGTGTGTGTATATATATATATATATATATATATATATATATATACGTATGTATACACGTATACATACATCAGGTGGGCCATGTCCTCGTGGGACCCACCGTTTGCATCTGTTTTAGCAAGCTGTTCAGCGTCTCTGGACGTTGGACTAGCAGCACGCGGCATGGTTTTAAAAAAAAAAAGAAAAGAGAAAAAGTACTCTTTTAGAGTGGGCCACTTATGCAGGCCCCAAATTGATGCATGTATTCAATCCAAGCTGTCCACCACCTTCCTCAGACTATTTTAGGCGTTGAGCCAAAATTTGGGATCAATGTGATTCTCAGGTGGGCCATACCATCTAAAAATATGTGGAGACATGCCTGAGCATATAAAAGCATTTGGTGGGGCCTACCTGAAATTTGGATGCACCCTAAAATTTTACTAGATGGTCCACCATGTGGGACTCACACAATAGATGGTTTGGATCATCTCATTGTGGGCCCCATATAAAAAATATTATATATAAAAAAATAAAGGTAAAAAAAAAGGGACGCCAGCGTCCAGCACTGGCGAGTGACGGGCGGACGAGGTGGCTGGGGCTCACGGCCCCAGTAGTGGACCCCACGTGGTGCAATTCAAAAATCCACACCGTCCATTAGGAAGCCCCCTAGGGCAGTGGGGTCCCTACCAAAAATCAGCCGTATACGGACTCAGGTGGGCCATACCATCTAAAATCACGTGAAGACACACCTGAAACATATAAAAGCACTTGGTGGGGCCTACCTGAGATTTGGACATGGCTGAAACTTGGTCTGGACCCTCAGTTAGATGGGACACATATAATGAGTGGGTTGGATTGGCGAACCACCCTACGGTGGGCCCCCGACCGTGGCCTCATGAATTGGTTGAATGATAAATAAACATTATAGTGGGCCCATGCCGCTGGAACGTGCCAGCGCCCAGCGGTGGCGTGGCCGTGGGCCCCCACTCATATGTATGTATTGTGTCCATGCCGTCCATCACGTGAGCCCCTGGCCACGTGACATTATGAACAGGTTTGGATGGCAATGAACATTTCAGTGGGCTCCACGTACGTGTGACCCTATTAACAGTTTGGATGTCAAACAAATATCACAGTGGGCCCCCTGACTGCGTGACCTTGTGAATAGGTTGTATGAAAAATAAACATTTCCAGTGGACCCCAGCTTTCCCAGGTCCACGCGATTTATTTTAAATATATTGGATGTCAAATAAATATTACACTGGGCCCTCCTTGTCCACGTGACCTTATGGACATATTGTATGGAAAATAAACATTTCAGTGGGCCCATGGTCCACTTGACCTCATGAATAGTTTGGATGGTGAACCAACGTCACCATGAGCTCCAGGTCCACATGACCTTATGGACTGTTTGGGTGGCAAATAAACATCGCTGTGGGCTTGGACAGATTGGGTGTAAACAGACATTTTGGTGAGCCCCTATTCATATGACCTTATCAACAGATTGGATAGGAAAATAAACATTTTGGCGGGCCTCACATGAGGCCCACTTCGGTATATATGGGCTGATGTATTTAGGCCCATCTTGACGTGTGATTAAGCCCACCTTAATGCATTTGTGGCCCGTTGTCGAGGCCCACTTTGTTATATATGGACACATGTGTGTAGGCCCATTTGATGTATTTGTGGCCCATTGTTGAGGCCCACTTTGGTATATATAAGGCCTATGTGATTAGGCCCATTTGATGCACATAAAGCTCTTGTGATTGGGCTCATTTTTTTTCAAATTCTAAGGCCCATGGGTTATGACCCATTACAAAGGACCTAAGGCCCATTGGTGAGGCTCATTGAGGTGATCCGCTTGATGAATGTAAGGCCCATATGATACGGCCCAATTGATGTACTTAAGGCCCAATTGAGTGTAACTAGGTCCATTACAATGCGTGATCCCTCCATGGCATATAACGATATTTATAGTAAGTAATGTCTTGGGAACAATGATGGTTAGATGCCCACATTGTAAGGATGACGTCGGTTAAATGTCCGCATTGTCACTCTCCTTAAGGCCCACTAATAGGCCGTACTTGTAGTAAGTAGGCTGTCTAGGCCCACCTCAGTTATACACAGAGCCCATCTCTATATACATGTTTAGTATAGATCCATGATTCATTATCTTACACATCATATGTGTGACTGATATGAGAAGTGACTGATCATAGCATATGCCTTCGGGCGAACTGTTTATGGGCTCCCTGGTAGGCGGAGTTTCCCTACATGAGTGTATGGTATACGTAGGACTGCTGCATGACTGGTAGTGTAACTCATGCACTTGTATTTGTATGATTGTGATTATTGTATACCCTAGCGACATAAGGGTCATAGCCTCCACAGATGCATCGTGGGTGGCTGGATTGGATACCAAAAATATTTGGTTCTAGCATACGGGCGCCATAGATGTCCATGGGTGAAAATTCCTAAACCCGATGGTACCAGAGGATGACTCCAATGTCGAGACCGAGTGGAGACACGAGTGCGCGATGGCCGTATACCAGTAGTCCGCGTCTCCCACTGTGTCGTGGTCGGTTGGAAAGGGGTGTGACCTTACTCGCCTGAGTGAGGGAGAAATTTCTAGGTTGAGTTTGACCAGCTTGAGGAATCGGTCCGCTATCGACGAGCCGAGCCCGATATTGGTAGGCGAATAGTGAGGTCTCTTATGCTCTCCCAGTTGTGCGTTCGGATAGGGACGGCAAGCTGGCGTAGAGTGTACTAGACCCCGGTGATTATCCAAAATGAGAACTGTACTGATATATGATGAGGATTGACATACTTGAGTTGCATCTCGCATCACATGGTCTCGATATGGCCGATAGCATTCATATCTTGCACCGCATAGCCTTGGTACGGCTGATTGCATTTATAATACCCATCATCATATTTCTGCATTTACATTCCGAGCACGCTCATATTGCGCACACACTTACACCACCCTCTAAGCTTTCTATAAGCTTATGCACGATTAATGCGTACAGGTGACGCCAGGACGCAACCTTAGTCTCGCCACAGTTGGAGCGTGCAGTCGAGCTTCTGGAGTTTTTGTTATTGTTTCTATCTTGTATTTCTCTTTCCTACGCATTGTACCTAAAGTTTTTGATCATAGTGGATTTTGTGGTGGTGTTCTTGTGGTTATTGTTCGTGGGTTATGCCTTTGGTTATGTTATTTATGAATCAAATCATGTTTGAAATCCTCCTTATAGCATCCCAGGATCGGAACCTGTTATATGGGTGCCGGGAGCCGAGAATGGGGTACTACGGAGGCTGTCGGCGCCGGATTCGGCGATCGGGAATTTTGTGAGTCCAGTTTCTGAGTTTGGGGCGTGGTATTTTGCTAGTTAGACTATCGCATGACATTTGATTTTTGGTTTGGTATATGTATATGTGACTCAAAGATACATTCATACTTTGGAGACAGATCGAGATTGTTTTGTTTTACAGATAGTGATGTATATATCTTCTAGTCTTCCTCTTGCGTTTTATCACTGGATCTGGAGTATGAATTGTAGTTTTGGTATAATCACACTCATGTTAATGCACTAACTCAGACAACATTTAATCATAAGCATATTTGTTGCATAAGTGATGGTCTGAAACTCAGAAGTTGAGTTGTCACTCGACCCCTGATTTTCAGGGCGTTACGTAATCAAATCTATATTGCATTAAACGATGTGTCAAAGACAACATTCAGGTGTTTAGGGTCATTAGGAACCTACTATTGGGTCGTGATGCCCTTTGAACTTAAAAACGCATGAGCTACATACCAAAGAGCCATGAATGCCATCTTTCATAATATGATTGGCCACTTCATGGAAATTTATGTGGATGATGTGGTAGTTAAATCAACCGATGCGGATGAGCATCTGGCCCACCAACGTAAATCCTTTGAGAAAATGAGACTCCACCAATTGAAAATCAACCTCTAGCAATTTTCTTTCGAGGTCTCAGCTGGTAATTATCTAGGGTTCTATTGAGACTCAATTATTACATATTTCTCCTATTTATATCTTAGTTTTATGAACATGATACTGTTTAATGTTATATTTTATGCATGTTTGTGTTGCAAGGTGAATCTGAGAGCTTAGATTGAAAAGAATGCTAGAAGCATGAATTTAGTGCTCAAGAATCACCAAGGCAAAGGAGGCATCTTAGAAAACCAAGAATGGAGAATTCTCATGCCAAAGATCTAAAGAAACTACGTATAAAGTATAAAGAAGAGATTGACAAAAGCACATGTTAAACAACAGAAAAATGAGACATTTGGGTGCCACCTAAGCCAACTTTGGTGCCACCAAAGTTTTACGAAACAGTCCAGCAAGAAAACAGCCTAATTCAGTGCCACCTAAGCTTAATTCGGTGTCACCGAAGCTAGGTTTGGTGACATCTAAGCCAATTTCGGTGCCACCTAAGTACTTTGCACATACAATTTCAGATGCAATAAAATGCAATTTCGGTGCCACCGAACCAATTTCAGTGTCACCGAAATTGTGCAAAGTGTAACACAGTTTCTACACGGATTGCGTAAATCGAGTTTGTTTTGCAAAAGTAACCGAGCTAAGCTATACCTGAGTTTTTTAAAGCATACCTAATTTATTTTTTGCTTTCTTGTTGCTTTTCTATTTTGTAATTTAGTTATGTTTTTCTAGTTCTCTTTACCTCAAGTTATAAGGGAAGTACATTGGTTTAATGATTTTATAAATTATAATAATTGATCATTTTTAATGATGAGATGAATGATGTATGCATGTTATTAATTACCTAGGGTTAGGTTTTTTATCCTCATATAAGATCCATATGTTTCCATCATGTGAGATTCATATTGATGGATAGGCTTAGCTTGGATCATTAGATTTCTTAGATGAGAGATGTTCTCAACCTGCTACATTGCTTTGATTCATTATCTTTGGATCCTTAAAATCACTGGCGCTTGAGAATATATATATTAATGATGCTAACCCATGATTCTCTAATCTTTATTATCATTTATTAAAAATTTCTAAACTGTTTTATTTTCTGATTAGGCTAACCATAGTGGTCAGATCTTAATTGTGTTATCAATGTCATCATAATTTGTCGATCATTAACTTATGTGTGGAACTTTTAAGCTGGGTGTTGTTTTTAATTTAATTAAATTCCATTTAAAATTCATACCTTCAAAACTTTCAAAACCATTGCATCTGTTTAGTTTCCATTACTTAGTTTTGCGTTTGATTTTCTCATTCTCATAAATCACCTCCCTATGGGATCGACCTTGTATTCATAGGATATTACTTATGAACCTCTGCACTTGGATGCAAGCAATCAGGTTCTTCGTAGACCAAAGAGGGATCGAGGTTGACCACAAGAAGGCTCGTGCCATAGTTAATGCTTGGCTACCTAAAAACAAATCAGAATTTGCAAAGGTTTTTAGGCCAAGTTAATTTTATGAGGATATTTATATCTAATTGTGCAGGTAAGACTAACATTTTTTCTCCACTGATAAAATTGAAGTAGGGGTTTGAACTTGTTTGGGAAGCAGAGCACCAGCTATCTTCTGATAGGATTAAAGAATATCTGATTAAGTTGCTCATGTTGATTCCACCAGTCGAGGGTTGACCACTCAAGCTATATGTCGCGGCTTCAGCAAAATCAATCGGAGCTCTCTTGGCACAAGATGATGATATGCAAAAGGAGCGGGCAATTTCCTATTTGAGCCAAACATTACTCGATGCCAAGAGATGGTATCTGTTATGGAGAAACTATGCTTGTCATTGTATTTCACGGCCACTAAGTTGATGCATTACTTACTGGCCGAAAGAGATAATGTAGTAACATTGAGAAATTTGGTAAAATATATGTTGAATCGGCCGATATTGATTGACATAATTGGTACATGGGTGTTGTCTTTATCTGAGTTTGATCTCTATTATATTTCACAGAAGGCAGTAAAGGGTCAGGCCATAAATGACTTTTTGGTTGTTCACCCTTTAAATCTTGAGGGACAAATTCCCCCAAGCATCTTGGATTTATATTGCATACAACTAACACCATGGAAGTTAATCTTCGACCGATCAAGGATGCATGATGCGTCTAGAGCTGGGGTGATCTTGACTGCTCCAAATGGGAGCCAGTAAGAATTCACATTCCAATTAGAATTCAACTGTACTAATAACTAGGCCGAGTATAAAGCAATGATAATAGGACTTGAGCTATTATTGGAATTAGCGGCAAAGATTGTGATTGTTAAAGGGGAATCACAGTTAGTGATAAATCAAATGGTAGGACTGTTCAAATGCACCAATCCACTTTTGCGGCCATACTATGCCCTAGTGATCCAGATGCTCGACATGTTCAACAAGGTTAAATTAGTAAATGTTATTAGAGAACACAATGAATATGCTAATGAAATGACACATCTGGCCATGGGACTCGATGCCTTTAGAGGCTCGGTTGAGCAGATGATTACTGTCCAAAAAAGGTCCTTGTCCTCCATTTTTCAAAGAGGGAGTGCTATGGAAGTTTTCCAAGCAAAGATAGAGGAATAAGATTTGAGGGCTCCCCTTATGGGTTATTAACAAAGCCCTCGCACTCGGACTGATAGGAATGTATGAAGATTGGTCGTTAATTACATCATGATTGATAGTGAGCTGTATTGTAAATGTGCTGATGAAGTTTTACTTCGATGTCTGTCAAAGAAAGAATCTATGCTGGCCATGGGAGAGGTTTAATAAGGGATATGTGGAGCCCACCAGGATGGAAGAAGGATGAGGCTCACACTTAGATGTTATGGCTACTTCTGCCTGACAATGATGGACGATTTCATCCAGTATATTAAGGGCTACGAAGCTTGCCAAAGGAACAAGCCAGTCTAGCATGTGCCTGCAATCAAAATACATTTTATAATAAAACTGTGGCCATTTCGAAGTTGGGCAATCGATTTAATCGGTTAGATTCATCCACCTTCGGCCCACATGGATTTGTTTATCATTGTAATGACCGATTACTTCACTAAGTCGGTAGAAGCTAAGCCCAGTAAGAGAGTTAGTCACATGGAGATTATTGAGTTGATAGAGACTAATATCATCCACATCTTTAGAATCCCAAAGTCCATCACTATGTACTGGGGTGTAGCGTTTTCGGCCAAGGAAGTGTGGGCAATGGCTAATAAATATGGTATAAAAATTTTATACTCGACCCCATACTATGCCTAAGATAATGGCTAGGCTGAAGCTAGCAATAAGGTGATTAAGAACATCCTAAGGAAGATGATTGAAGAAAATTCTCAAGAATGACATATTAAGTTATCTGAGGCTCTCTGGGCCTACAAAAATTCACCTTGTACTAGTATCGGGGTGAACCCATTCGCATTAATTTATGGATATGATGTGGTCGTGCCATGTTGAGTGTGAAATATTGTATATTTTTCTCTATTTATTCATTGGTTTTATAAACATGATAGTGCTTAATTGGTCTATTCTTACTTGTTTTCTCTTAAGAGGTGATTTTGAGAACTTTGGAGAAAAGGATGCTAAAAGTATTGAAAGAATGCTCAAAAGATTACTAAAGTAAGGCTTGGAGATTTGAAGGTCAAAGATGAAGAATTTACATGCCAAAGATTCAAGAAAACTAAGTGTAAAGGAGGAAGAAAAGACAAAAAAAATTATCTAAGCAATAGAAGCAACAAATTGTTCGGCTTGACTTTCAATCTAACTGAAGTCATGTTCGGTGTGAACGAAGTAAATCTCGGTGTGACCGAAAGTGCATAAAACAGTCCAACGACGAACGTGATTTTTCGAGCTAATTCGGTTTGAACGAGGATTAATTTAGTGTGATTGAAGTCAGTTTCGGTGCGAATGAAGATACTCTTGGGGCAACCGAAGGGAGGCAGAGATTCCAAATACAATTTGAACTCGACTTCAGTCCGACCGAAGGTAACTTCGGTGTGACCGAAGCAGAACTCGACTGTGTAAATTGAGATGGTTTCAAAGTTGGTTCAAGAAAATCATATAAATATGGGACCTTTAGTTGTTTCTAAACATGAATTAAGGTTGAAGGAAGAGGCCAAGGTGTTGGAGAACTTTAAAGAATCTTCCGTCTTCACCGAATCCTTTGGTTCTAATTAGTTTTTCATGTTTTATTTAAGACTTTTAGTTTCAATCATGTTTTTGGTAGACTAATCTCTTAGCTAGAGCTAAGAGGTGAAGCTTGTAGTTTATTCAAATGTTTATCTTACTTTGATTCAAGTTTATGTTGAACTTCCATTGATTCTTAGTTTGAATGAAGGATTAATTTTAGTTTTCTGTGGTTTATTGTGATTCCAATTACAGTAGATGCTGGGAAGGCTTTTAATATCTTCTTACTTGTTTTGTAATTATGAGATCTGTAAA
Source organism: Magnolia kwangsiensis (assembly GCA_037074715.1). Taxonomy (NCBI): domain Eukaryota; kingdom Viridiplantae; phylum Streptophyta; class Magnoliopsida; order Magnoliales; family Magnoliaceae; genus Magnolia; species Magnolia kwangsiensis. The sequence continues at coordinate 2,220,410 of CM073581.1, forward strand.
ATTCGTAATTTACCATTGTCTCCTGGGCATGATAGATGGTTGAATTCCCTGTGATCATTGCATTGGTGCTTCATGAGGGAACTAATCCAATGACAAGTTCAGATTTTGTTTTAACTGCTCCATCATCCAATTGGATAGGATAAGACTCTGATTTCGGTTGTGTTTATTGAATCAAGTGAGGTAACATCTCAATAGCTACAAGTGGATCCTTAACGCTCTAGTTTCCCTTTTATTACTGATAGTATTTATAATTGATCTCTCCTTATTCCAGATTCTAGTTTAAATTCTTATTCTTGTTCTAGTTTATTTCAGAATACGTATAAGGTAAGTTCATCTAGATTCGACCTCAGTCTCGCCGAGTTATTACTATAGCGTAGTCCTGCACTTAAGGTTGTGAACATACTACTGGAGGTCATCGTACCATCATTCTAGACCGCTTATCAAGCCAAGTTAATCCCTCCAAAGTTCAGAGAGACAATGTTGGCTGAGTTTGAGGGGTTGGACGAGGTCCAAATGAGAGCTTCGGACTAGATCGTTGCCCGCAAAGCGACCATAACACATGCATTCAACAAGAAAGTGAAAAGAAAATCTTTTGGTGTAGGTGATATAGTCTGGAAAATGGTATTGTCAATCGCTCAAAAGGGTCAAGCCATCGATTGAAAATGGTCACTCACATGGGAAGGATCATATATTATCATGCAAGTCTTTAAAGGGGGATCTTATGTACTGAGGGATATGAACAGAAAAGTTGTGAAGGCCCCCATAAACGGTCGATTCCTGTAACCTCATTTCCCTTCACTATGAGAAGTTCTCAAGTGATAGATTGAAGGGGATTAACAAGGGAAGGATGAATAATTCATTTAATAAAAGCCTCAAAATAAGGCCTAATTGATTATAAATAAATGCAAGGAAAAGAAAATATGGCTAATCGAGCAGTCGAATTACAGATGGGCTGACTTGAACTCTTCAAATATCTTGGTGGTTAATGCCTTCACCTTCATCGCTACCCTTCTTCTCTCCCTCCATAAGGGTTTTTAGGCTGTGAGCTGCTTGGAGAGGTGAGAGATTGACTGGAGGCACCGATCAAAGTTTGTGCACTCCAGATCACCGATTTCTTTTTGGCCTTGTTGGACTCCACACATCCTTGATAAAGTGCTATCTGGAAATCGATGAAAGTGACTAGCTCTTTATTTTCAGGCTGATCATGGTCTAAATAGAGCCGTTGGGCCTCGTGGAGGTTAGTAAAGAGGTTTCCAAGTACAACCTCCATCAACCGTAACATCTCCTTATTGAGACGATTTTCACAAGTCCAGTGCAATTGGTTCTTCCAAGTTGCTTCATAATGGGTTGAGAGAGTTTTAGATTCTATGCGAAGGGCCGATATTTGCATCAATGGAACAACATACCGTTTGATCTCCCGGTCGGCCCTGGAGTAGGCCTCTTCAAGCTACGAAAGTTCCAAAATGATCTTCAAGACCTCTTGTGGAGGTTTTTGGTCTGCTGATGATCCAACAACATTCCTGAAGAAGGGATGAGGATCGTGTAGAAAAGAGGAGTAAGAGAAAGAATCAAGCCCCTCTGCAAAGATCTCCTCCATGATTCTAATGGACAGAAAGAAGGGTGAGAAAGAATCCATGGCATCCGAGGTAGCGTTGATAGAGTTTCTTGTTCGAAATATGTTCATGGTAATGCGTTTTGATTTCTAAGAGCTATTTTTATAGACATGGAGTTCATCAATTAATGCACACTTTAGATGAAGTTTGACAGTTAACAGCCTAAGACCAACGGATGGTGTGGCGATTCGTTTCCGAGATCATGGGGGAATGTGGAGAAATAAATGATATCGTCCCGGGAAATGTGATTTCATAATTCTTGCTAAGTCAGTATGTGCATGAAAATGAAAAATGGTTAAGTATAGCATGACTGAGTGGTAATCCAGGAGCTTAGTCGATGGTTAAAACACCATCAAATATCCTTAGATAGACATTTAAGTTGCATTATTAAAAAGAAAGTACATCCTACACCCTATGCAAAACATGATAAGGTTATTGGTGTTGGAAGTTATTTAATGCTCTGCAGATCATCGACTGCAGCACATTGAAAGGGAAACACAATAGTAGAAGGGAAAAAGGTCGAGCAACCTAAATCTTCATCCTCTCAAACTACTTGAGTAAGACTTGCATCTTAGCTTCGTTTTCCTCCTGTGACACGGCCCAACTTTCTCCTTGTTCTATGATAACTAATAGAAGATGGAGTATTTGATCGACATGAAGACCACTTGAAGAGACTGCATCCTCGTCCGCACACCTGGGGTTGAAGTTTTCCTTTCACCGTGATTGATTTAAAGCGATCTATTCATCCAGGAAGGAAAGATCTTCTAGAACATCCATTTCCTTGGCGTAGAAGGTATATTTCCTTTCTTTCAGCTCTTTTACTAGCCTTACCCGATAGCACTACAACATTCTTAGCATGGTTCGGTTGAATTGATGCATTTGAACGCATCGCAATCAACCGTACCAGGCTAGTTCATGCGACCTACTCATCGCTTTAGACTCCTCCTTAGCCAAGGCTTACTATCGAAGGTACTCTGAGTTCTTTTGTTTAGAAAAAGTCAGTTCATGGAACTTGTTTCCCATGACGTACAGATGCTTTTGCATTTGAACACGCATCTCGAGCCTGGTATCTGATTTGGCCACAAACGATGCATACATTGCCAAACCATTGGCATCAAATACTAAAGAGGAATGAGAGAATTCCTTCAACCCCCATTTAAAAATCTCTTTCAGATAGCGTTTAGCACCTGTAATAAGGGAAGAAGCATTGGAAGACATGGATGTAGAGCAGAACGTAAAAGGAAGGGTATGTGAATTCAAGCGAACACCAGGTGCCATTTAAATAGGCAGTCCATGCACCCATGACCTATAGTGATCATGGCAACAAAACCATTGCATATTCCGCACAATCAGGGGCACGAGGCGATTAAGGGCTGCAAGTTCGACATCAACCCACGTTTTGCCGAAGTTCTAGGGACAAGTCAATAATCTGTAGACGTGAGGAGTGGAAATTAAATACACAACAAGGTGTAAATGGCCTAATGGCTGTTTATATTAATAAAGCTATTACAAATTACAAGTCAAAAGAGGAAAAACGCTGCAATGATTCATCAATCGCCTTAAATTGGCCTTTCATGACTTGTAAGGTAGCATCCCTTTTAGCCATCGATCGAGATATTCGGCCAATGACTGTTGTTCGGGAATGCACAACAATTGCCACTTGGGTAACCCTCTTCTTGTGTTGCAGATATGCAGCGTGCTTTCCCACGAACTCCTGCTTTAACATGATCAGCTCGGCCTCCAGAGCTATCATCCTAACTTCCAAGTTCTCAAATTCAACATGAGAAGTCTTCAGTTCAACATTCATGGTTACGGATTCCTTAGCGATGGAGTGTGCAAAGAATCTTTCAAACTTGGCCGTAGTTCATTCAACCTTGAGTCGGTCAATGACAACACCTATGTGATAGTGTGTCTTAAGCAGCCCAAGGAATTCTTGAAGGCAGCGTAACTTGTCACTAAGGTAGGGTCTGAACAAGAGTAGATACGGTATGACTCGACCAATTGATCGAGTTTGTCAACTGACTTGACATCAAGGGATCCTGCTAGCTCCATCTGTAAGAGATCATGAAGCTTGGCGTTGACATCTTGCAGATTGCTTAATGGTGAAGGAGAATTGTCCACAACTATGTCTCCAGCAAAGGCCTTCTCGAACAAAGACATGATGTCATCAAAGAGAGGGAGATTTTCACTGTTGAAGATGGGAGCATCATCCATGAATGTGGGTTCCGGGGCAAATGGCGGATGAGAGGCCTCAGCAGTCTCAACCACAGTCGGCTCTACAACCTCGCCATCATGGTCTCCAGGATTTCAATCTTTATTTCGACCACTGGTGCTTCAACGGTCATGACCTCAACCTCATCTGAGATAAAGACTTCGTTGACCGTTAAGGGAGCCGGCGTTGCAGAAAGGAGCATCATTTGGAGTGAAAAGCTCACTGCAGGTCGGTGAGGGAGAGGCGCTTCATTCGTATTTTGACCAGATGGTGTGGAAGGACTGCAGGGGATCTAGATCATGTACTCTAAGTCACTAGGAAGAGTACTGAATTTAGGAGGGTTGTTGGAAGGGAGGCCTTTAGTACTGACCATTGCTTAAGAATTAACGGTCTGGATCTTAGTGATCATAGGAGCATTGGCCTCTAGTAGTCACTGTTGTGGTTGAGCCATGGTAATCTGTTTGTCTATGGCCATAAACTCCTGAGTAAATACGATAGAAACAAAGAAAGTCAGTTGATGCAGAAACAGAAAGTTCAGTACAGTTAAATGTATGAGTGAGCTGTCTCTACCTAAATTAGATCGGACGACGTAGATGATCGGCCAATTATTAACGGCTTGAGGATTTTTTATAATTTTCACCACCGATCAAGTAGAAGTAGGGAATGGTGGCAGATTAGGACAATAAGGGGTGAGATACCTCTCATCGAAGGGTAGGTCAGGATTGTTTAGCCTTTCTCTATCCCACCACTATTTATTCCAACATTTATTGAAATGAGCTTTCTGGTGACGTTTCAAGCCTTCCTCGATCTCTTTCAAGTGGTCAGCAAAGGAGAGACTGAACCAATACTTGGTTTTGAAGTATGTTTCAAAAGAGGATACGACCTCAGACACAGATGCACCCGATGACTGTTGAAGACCGGTGGACGCTAGTAGTTGTTGATCCTCTATTATTGGTGGAGGTTTTAGAGGACTGATGCGCTGAAGAGTGTGGACCGGAGCCTTAAGGGGTGGAGTGTGTGGAGCTCTTAAGTCTGAAATGTTCTTTGGGGCTGTCGGAGGATGAGGAGCTGATGGAGCAAGCACAGGGGCATCAAAATCTTTTGTCACAACCTTTTGGCTTATTGGGGCACCAACTTCGGTCATATGAGATAGAGCGGGGGAAGAAGCGGCCAATCTGGTCTTCAACTTGCTTATTTTATTAGCTGGTGCACCGACCAATGGGGTAGCTGCTCTCTTCTTCCCCTTTACCTCCAATTGTAAGGTAAAGTGGCCGATGAGCTCTACAAGGTCTTTGTTATTCAACAACATGTTATAGTGATACTCTCACCAATCGAAGAAGCTATCCATTACCTGTGGTAAGTTGGGATATCTGGGGAGCACGAGAGCATTCACCTTCTTGTGGTAGGAATAATGGAGAGATGAATAGACGCTCATATCGGTCACCACTTAATGATCGAATGGAGGTTGGTTAAAATTTTTATGAGTGAGGGGGCATAGGATGCACTGGATGAGGATGAACTGCCAAGCTAGTACTGCTCGACGCTGTCCTTGGCATTCTTGCCTTACTCGACTGTACCCCCACATGGAAGGTCACGACTGATAAGTTAACTCCCCCATGCTTGATGCGACTGAGTCACAGACTCCTCATCTTCTGATGTGAACTAGCCGGTGAGCCATCCTGGGCCATATTCTCCCTCGGAGAAAGGCATGAAGGTCTTATTCTTCTTAGTCTTATTCATAGAAAGGAGGGCATATAGATATACATCACACGAAGGATTCTCTTGAGGGGAACGGAGAATCCACAAGAGAATCCTCTCACAATATGAAGTGTAGATCTGGTCATCATGGATGGAATGTTGTACGAGAGAGGGGCAGAAGTAGGCGCAAACCACATTTGCAAGAGCCACAACGGTCCTCCTGCTAAGTATAACTCATATGGGTGATCTCGTAGATCCCCCTATACAAGTGGCCGAGCACAAAAGGTGCTAGGGCAAGCCTGTAGCCCTAAGAAAGTTGTTCGGCCAAAGCAATGTATTTTATGGTGACTTGCTAAGTATTCGCATAAAGTAAATGACGACAAATCTAGAGAAGTAGAAACTCCATATGCTCATCTTCATTGACCGAGCCATCGACCTTACAGTAGGCCTTCATGAAGTTAGTGTAGGCCTTAGCGTTCTTGCTAGGAAAATATTTGCATCGCCTAGATGCGAAGCTTGGATAAACTGCCATACCAAAGGGCAACAACTGGGTCAGAGCCAAGACATTCGTTACAGTCGGGCTCATTGGACCACAACTAAGAAAGAAGGTGTTTGTCAACATTCTCCAAAACGTCTACATAGTAAGAAAGAGAGTCGGATTCTCTGGATTCTCTTAAACAGAGAGCTTAATGTATTCATAGATGCCAACCCTTCTCTAGGCATCCTCATATTATGAAGACGCATGAATGAACTAGGATTCCCAATCTCGAAGAGGCTTCAACCACGTCCTAGGACTCCTTAGAGCATTCACGGCATTAGGGACGAATCTAGAGTGAATCAACAAACTTTCCCTAGGACAAATTGGAAAAAAAAAAACGGATCCGACGCGTGAAACTCCTCTAATTTTGTTGCAATGGAGAACGCAGGACCCAAATAAAGGAAATCGCCCAAGGGAAATTTGAAGATTGTCTTCTTAATGTAGTTGTCTCCAAGAACATCCATCACAGTCATCAAATCTATCTGATTAAAGGAAGGTGGGATGAAGAAGAGGTAACCATTGGTAGGAATCAGAGTGAGAGAGAAAAGCTTTCGGGAAGAAGAAAGTTCGAGATAAGGAATAGGAAATGAGAGCGTATAAAGAGGAAGTTTTGAAATGACACTTATATTGGCTAAAGGGAGGAAGCATTTATTATACCGTCATTACAGTTTTGTTGGAATCGATATAAGGACACGTGTCAATGCGGGGTTCCTTCGTTGCCTTAATAAAACACAACTGTTGCCGATACATTGCAAGGAGTCAGCCGATGACGGTTAATGCCCAAGCGACGCGTGTACATAATAAATGCGTCATTAATGATGGGTCTTATGTCCCTGTCACCTTTCTGATAAAGGTATAATGACATGAAGGGCAGATGTTTATCCCCACCAGCACCATTCTTTGCCACGAAAAATTAGAAGATGTTATGTGTAATCTGTACGGATATGCATGGTAGGTTCAGAGATATGCGGATATGTACAGACAAGATTTATCGATAATTGGAGCCATGACATATCAGGTGGTGCCATGTACCACTAAAGCGGTCAACGAGGAAGAGATCGTGCTTAAACGGTTACATTTAGGTAGAAAGAGGAGAAGCAAAGAAAGCGAGATGTAGGAAGCATCCAGAAAGTAGTAGGGGAGAGCGGTTATGGCAATCGTCTGATTGTGGGAAGAATCCAGAATTGCTAGAGTAAAGCTATAAATAACAAATCAAAACAATAAGGAAATGGGTCTCACACTAACCAAAACAAACTGAATCTATCTTTCAAATTATCTCGTTGATTTACTTTCTATAGTGTAATTGTAATGCCCTGAATTTTGAGGGTTGAGCAAAGCTCTACTCCCGAAATTCTGAGGATCACTTATGTCTTGTGGATGATGATATTAAAAATTTCTTTCATGTTCATGAGTTAAGCATGCATGAGATTATACTACACAACACATCATACTCCGGATTTAATTAAGTTAAGCAAGTGCAGAATTCCAAAATATGTCTGTATAAGTATGTCGATGTTTCACAAGGTTTCTTTCAGAGTATGAGTACGTAACCGGGTTCAATATATACATGTATTATTTCAAAATGAACAAAATGTGAAAATGTAAATGTGTCCAACTAAGCCGAGATGCCCAGTGATCCCTGCTTAACGATATGTGGCCTACATCGGCCTACCCGAGAGTTAGAAGTATGAGAATTCCTCCTCCTCATCCAAGAAGTCTTGCTTCATTGTATAGACGCCATCTGTACCTACATCTACATCAGAGTCTGATTGGTGTTTTAAAATACCATCCTAGAGTGGGAGTGAGTGATCAACTCAGTGGTTCTATAAGGCAAAAGTTACACATGTTATCAAATTAATCAAAACAGTAATAATAAAACAATCATAACAATCACTTCTTAACTATTCTTTTTAATGTAGGAATGAAGTACAAGTAATGATGCATGCCCTCACCCATCAATGCTCCTTCAACACGCGACTCTGACTGCCTGTTTTGCATATGACAACACTTCCTCAATGTGTAACTCCAACGCCTTTTTGGCACATCCTAACTAATGCAGTATGATACATGGTCGTGTTAACCAAGTGATTAATTATGCTCATTCATATAGTAAGTTTGGAAAGTTAGGGTACCTCCTTTTCTTAAATATTGACCCCCAAATTGAACGTTAGGGATCAGACAACCGCATCGGTCTTCTTCCTGTGTTCTGGATCCGTCTAGGTTCGTCACTCATAGATAAACACATACGATAGGCAAGTTACAAGAGGTGGTGCTCGAGGTCACTACAGGGAGGCTCATCACCCTAGCGTAGGCCGACAGCACAAACACGATGCCCCATACCACCATGCCTGGCTCACGAGTCTTGCGGATCGTGGTACCATGGTTAAAAGTGGATCTTTACATTGGTGAGGGGTACCTTAGATTCAATCAGTTGTGTCCATACATGGTAAACACACGATAGGTCAACCGGTTCCTGAGGCAAGCTCGATTGATACAAGCACACACTGATCTAATCGACATGGAATGCATAAGTGCCCCTCGTGGCCTAGCCACTGTCGGTAGTCATCGTACGACTCGTATTCATCGAGTTTACCCAAGGTGACAAGACTAATTCGGTCACCTGAACATGGATTTTTTACCGATTGCCTGGACTATGTTTATAGCCTCAATCCTATCCAATGCTGCTAACAACTACATGATATATCTATCCTAGTATTCAACAACCAATCCAGGTGGATTTCTCACTTGGGCATTTCATCAAACACACAGACCATGTTACCAACCACTTACATTTTATCTATTAATTACACAAAGGAAAATATACATATTGATACGACAATAAAGAATCCTATATTAATACTTGTAGTAAATACAAATCATCAACAATTTCTCATTTAGACAATTTATCAAACACATAGACTACATTAGTTATAAAACATGTTTTATCAATTCTTTAAATAGAGAAATCCATATGCATATAATAATGATGAATCCTAGATTAGTAATCATGACAAGCACTAATCATTTTCAATTTCTCATCTAAACATTTCCACAAACATGTAGGTTACATCGTTTATTTGTCACAGTTCATAGGTGTATCTCATATAGAAATCGATGTATTTAAGACAATACGATAGCAATCAAGGCAAGCATAAATCATTAGCTGCCTTGAAAGCACTGATAAACCGTAACCTAAGTGTTTATAGTCTGCACCTTTCGTTATTATGCTTGATTCAGACTTGGTCTAAATTTTACGTTTCCAAAAATGGAACGTTGAACACCTAAATGATGAAACTGGTTAGCTAGGTTGACATAAAACTATCCGGGAACTCTACATCGATATTAGGGTTGATATTTCTGTAACACCCCGGATTTTGGCCAACCTGGGATTAAATGTCCTTAGGCAATGGGTCAACTAAAACACCTGGAAAATTGCTCAGAACCCAATTTCATAGCCAAAGAAACCACTTAGGATTAATTCCTATGGAAATTCAGCGTAAGTTAGCTAGCGCAACGCTGGAGTAGCTGGGAAACAGTCCCTGATCACTTTAAATACGTTCTACAAGACCCAAATCGAGTAGAACGTATGACTCCATAATACTCTATAACCTCGGATCAAACTCTAAGCGGGTTTGTTCTCTGGACCACTTTGAATTCTTGTATTGGATTTAGACCGCGCGTTGAAAGTCCATTACTTCCTATCTTAGACCGTTAGAACCGCCCAGCTGGACTTGACAATCATTTCGAAAATCAAGTCAAACCGATAATCACAGACTATTTCATTGAGCCCGGACTGAAGAGACCGCGAATAGGGACAGATTTGGAATTTCAAATTCAAATCTGGCATACGACTTGACGCGTCAGTATTAGGCGTTCTGACCGTCAGAATTCATCCAGATTACACCCTCGGATCAGGAAAAATTTCTATTTATTATTATGAGACTTCCAGCCCTGATCTACGTGCGGTGACCGCTGAACTGAAACTGGTCCGCCACGTGCGATCTGTGAATCCTGCCAGACTGAAAACTTAATGCGCGCTAGATCTGGTACGCATGAGCTTAAGTCCGATCGCATTCGACCAGGGGACCACCAGAAAGCATGTTTTGGACCGAAACAGCCCCAAATTGGATAGGCACTAAGTGAACTTTGTTCCTGAGCCTATTTTGGGCGTTTTTGGGCTTATAAAAGGGGTTGAAACCCTCTCATATCTCTCCCATCCGAATTTGGGAAAAGCCTTAGATTGAGGGAGAGAAAAGGTGAGAGATTGTGAGAGAGGTGGGAGAGAATTTCCTGCTGCTGGTGCTACCTGCTACACGTGTTTAAGTCACGCGATCCAAGCACTTTCTCGGCGATTCCTCCACGTTTTCAGGTAAGAAATAGCCCTAGAAGTTGCTGATTTGGCATTCGTTCCATTCCATAGCATGTAAACTGATATAACTCGTGTATTAGGTTCACTTATCGCTGTAGACGAAGCATATACGCTCCGTTCGAATTTCAACATCCATAAGAGACAAGGTGCGGATATTAGACGCTTTGATTGACTGTTTCCAAAGCTTTCAATGTCGTTTAATAGTAGATTCTTGACGGCAACGCCGTTTGACATGTACAACATGCTCTCCGTTTCCTGTTTCGTAAATTAACGAAGAATATGAGATTTAGGGCATTTTAGTCATTTGTAGGAAGTACAGTTTACATTCATATTTTGCTGATGTGATTGACATGGTTTGTTGTCGCATTAGGAAGTTAGGAATGCGTGCATAATTAGTTTGGCGAAGAGATTCGCCTAAATGCGCATTTCGGGTCGACATACTATATGTAGACTTAAGTGTGTAGTGTAAGTGTTTGTATAAATGCTTGTATTAGTATGTATTGACTTAAATGGTGTTATGGATTAGTTTGAGATTGATTTCTCAATGAATATATTGATGTGAATGATTTCCTACATGTTAGCCATATGTACGATTTCATTATATGTATGAAATGCATGTGCTTAATGATTCATTTAAGTGGTATGTTATAACATGTGCTTGATGATTTTCTTATGACTTAGTTGGAGATTGAATTCTCAATTAATACGCTGATGGTGATGATTTCCTATATGTTGGTGATATGTATAATTTCATTATATGTATGAAAGGCATGTGTTTGAAGACTTGCTTAAGTTGTATGTAATGACATGTGTTAACATGCTCACATGGTTCCATTTCATTTCCATTACCCTTACACAACTACTGATGTGATTCTATGATTGTTTGGGACTATGCCTAGTCCAGGCAGTCGGTAACCGAAAGAATTCGTGGTTAGCTTATCTTGGCCACGAAGGACGTGTCGATGAACGCGAGTCGTGTTGGAGTTGGCGGCAGTGGTTAAGCCACGCGAAGTGTTTTACGCACTTCATGTCGTTCGACTTGCGATGCGCTCGTGCCAGTCGAGCTCGTCAAGTAACCCGACTGGCCGTTGTATGTTCACCTTGTATGAGTCATAACTGCTTGAACCTAGGGTACTGAACTTACCATTGTAAACCCTGTTAACCATGGTACCTTGATCCATAAAGACTCATGAGCCGGGCATGGTGGTATGGGACACCGTGGTCGAGCTGTCGGCCTACGCTGGGGCCACAAACCTCCCCGTAGTGACCAGTGAGCACCTAGACTCGTGAGCAGATTATGGTGGTATGGGACACTATATTCTAGCTGTCGGCCTACACTGATCAGGCGACGAGTCCTTTGTAGTGACCGCGAGCGTATTCTGAGTCTACAGGAGGCGACGACCCTTCAGTAGCAGTAGAGTACAGTAGGCCTGTATTGATAAGGTGATGGGGGAGCGGTGCAACGAGTGTGAGCAACAGCCCTGGCAGCCCTTGCAGCGACCTACAAAATATACATCGTATGAGATTACTAGGAGTGACGACCCTAGATAGGATCTGTGTTGGGATTGATACAAGGGAAGTACCTTAGTTTCCCAATCCTGCTGTTTGAATGGACTAATAACAACTTGGAATTCATATCACCATAGCATTGCATGTGCCTGGAAGATGTGGAGCACTCTAGGGAGTGTGGCATGCCGCGGTCGTAAGATGTTGCCGCATGAGGGTGATCGTCGGTGAGGGCATACATCACGTCATGTCATAATTGCATTAACAACAGCATTAGGATTGTTTGATTTATTGCTTTACTATTATCGCGTGATTGATTTGATAACATGTTAATCTTTGCTCTATTATTCCACTGAGTTAGCTACTCACTCCCACGTTACGGGGCGGTGTTCTTGGACACCCACCAGACCTTTTTTGTGATTGCAGATGATGGCGCGGCCTGTGAGGCGGAGCCGGACTTGATGATGATGAGGAGGATCCCTCCTTTATGCGTATTCTGATCGACGGGATTACAGGGAGGTTGATTAGATACTTTGACACTTGTCATTTTATATTTTTAGCGCACTCATGTATATTCGTTTTGTCTACTTTTGGAGTATACATGTATGTATATAACCTGGTAACATATCCACACTCTGGAGGCATACAACAATTTATATATGTTATACATACTATCACAGTCTTCCGCTTGTTAATTTAACCGTCTCTGGAGTATGATATGCTGCTCTAGCTTAATCTCACTCATGTTTAATGCGTTATCACAGACAACATTCAATCATACATATCTATGTTGCATAAATAATATTTTGGAACTCGGGAGTTGGGTTTTTGCTCGACCCCCCGATTTTCAGGATGTTACAGATGGTATCAGAGCATGATTTGGATTAAACTGGGCCTGGGTTATGGTCACACGACGTACGCTGTCGCTTCCTTTGATTTAGGTGGGTGCGAGAAGGGTCTAGAAACACTTTTAGGATCTCAGATTCGCCGATAGGCGAAGACTATTCATTTCGATCGTGCGATCGAGTCTGTAACGCATCTCGGGTCGCGTAAAGCAACCCGAATAGCTTCTAAGCCGTAGGAAGTCGGGTTGAGACGTCCTATGAACGATTTTAAACCCGCAAAGGTAAATTCTTGGGCCGTGGGATGACCACGACTCCTATATTCAATCGCCAGGGCTTAAAAACCCCGTTTCACCAAAAATCTTCGAAATTCTTCCTCTCACCACCCCAATCTTCAATTATTTCTTATCCATTTCATGTTAGGCATCAATAATAATGTGAAAATAACATAAAATCTTACTTTCACAAAATTTTACAGTGAATAGTAAAATTTCATGAAAAATGGCCATAAGGCCATTCTAACTTCACTTTCTTTAGCAAATAATGGTCTAGATGGATGTAATAGATCCTTATACCCCAAAATCATATGCTGCATGATAGTGTTTTGTATTCGGGATTGAATATTGGACCCAAAAAGCCTCGAATGGATGTTAAAAATGTATTGGCCTCCCTAGGGCAATCTACAATGAACCAGAGTGTGCACCATACCTTTTTGGAATCCCTAGGGCAAGGGGAATCCATAACATATGGCCTCAATGGCCAGTTTGCAACTTCATCGGTGATGCCATCGCCGGTTCGGCGATGCATCACCGGTCAAACTTGGCAGATGGGTTTGAACTTTGAGCTGGAGGAGTTTGGGGGCTAGGGTAGCCCCCTGGTATGCGGTCCGTACCTTGAAACCCCCTAAAAGATGTACTTCCTTCACAAACGGCCCCCATTTCAAGCTCCATTTTCGTTTTTGCTGCCCTATTCCAAAAATCATGATTTTAAATCACCCCCAAATCCATTCCTGGCCTAAAACGACCACATTCCATCATCCCATAGAATTTTGCAGCCCTTCCTCTTGAAGGTTTCATCGTTTGGAGCTCTTACAACGCCCAAATCGAGCTGAAATCGTGAGGTGCTCCATTCCCCTTTTTCATTCTCTTTTCTTTCTCAAAATACATCCTAGGGGAGCTTGAAGCATCCCTCTACAACGCCTAGATCTCCCTTTTCTAGTTTGGTTAGCCATTTCCTTGCATTTTCCCCATTTTCCATGGCTATTGTTAAGCCGTTTTAGCCTTTTTCTCTCTTTTCACCATCCTCCCTCTCAATCCTATTTCTCCATTTTCTTTGCTTAAGGGATACTGAAAAATATATGGCTGAGAGAGCTCTAGTGAGCAACAGACAGTATTAGACTCGACAGGGATAAAGAAGGTAAGTCGAGACTGTGGTAAAGTCCTTTGGTAGAGTTAGGCATCTATGCCTTCACCCTGTAGATTGTTTGATTTTTGTTTTAAGGATTTCTGTGTTTTGTTGTTGTTAGGTTTAGTGAAGTTAAAGGTAGAAACTGTGTTTGTGTTGTGGTTTGGGCTTCATGTAGCCGAAATTTGTGGAATGGAATGCATGCCGTTTCATTTCGCTGTAAGGTATTGTCCCTAGATTGGGAGTATTGTAACTTCCGGGATTTAGCCTACAAATTAGTTTTTTATCCCACCCCACCCTCCTACCAAGCATGCCACTTCCAATCCCGCCATGGGACTAGGAATGCGGTCCATTTAATACAACTTAATGCTACTGGCCACATAGACCCTTGGCATTTTGGACCTAGTGTTAGCACTCCTAGATTTGAAGGATCTGTCCATTTAGATAATCTTGACCCTGAGTGATAGAACAACTCCCTGTAGTAGAAATGGTATGGAACCATTTAACGTATAAATTTAGGCTTTGGATTATAACTACTGAGTTACAAACTAGGCTACTAGTTGTCTTAGGCAGTGTAAGGCCTAAATATGCTAAGGGATAGTAGGTTAGATTTGGTTGGAATGGGACTCCCTTCCTTCGGTAGATTCCCTTATGACTTATAGACTTCTGTTGTTACCCATAGGAAGGAACCATACGCTCTCATGGAACATTTATAACTCCCTCAGATTGGACTTAGAATGTACTAGCACACCCCTTAGAATTACCTTCCCCAAGGACTTATTGCATTCGGGAATGCGGAATAAAGGAACTACATGTAAGCGATGTATTCGCGGTTTGAATCGACTTCTTAATCCTAGTGGTTACCAATAAATCCAATGCTCTGATCAAGCAGAAGATCGGAATCGACTCGGATTAAGAATTGATACAATAAATCTTCTGTCCTAGCTAGACAGAAAGTCTATGTATCCGGCTCAGACCCACTATACTACTTTTCTTCCGTGTTGGCTCGACCACCTACAACCACAAGTTATTGCTTTGCCCTTGATAAATGTTAAGGACTTAAAGCCAGTAGAGAATTCGACATCTTGCCACCAACTCATACCTGCCCCTGAACTTAACCACAATAGAGATTAGGCTCATCTTTATGATCATGGGTACCAATGCCATAGAACGCATCATTAGCAAGGAAAACCATGTAGAGAAGTTGTTTCCCAATTTATGTCAAGGATAGGTCTTAAGTTGCACCTCGTTCTGCTGTACGGAGCGACGCATAGATTCTTGAACTTAAGTAAAACCAAGTTTTAAGGGGGGTAGAACGTATGGAGTCCAATCCGGTTAGGTTAGTCAATGCTCCCGTTTGATCAGAGTGGCGCAGCGGAAGCGTGGTTGGCCTCTTTCCCACTGGCCCAGGATCGAAACATTGAGTTAGGTTGTACGTACGGATAGGTTATTAAATAAGATTTGAACCTTCCTTAGAAAAAGTACTCCTTGCCCTTCGCCAATGTCGGGGACGACATTGTGTTTTAAGGGGGGTAGATTGTAACACCCCGGATTTTGGCCAACCTGGGATTAAACGTCCTTAGGCAATGGGTCAACTAAAACACCTGGAAAATTGCTCAGAACCCAATTTCATAGCCAAAGAAACCACTTAGGATTAATTCCTATGGAAATTCAGCGTAAGTTAGCTAGCGCAACGCTGGAGTATCTGAGAAACAGTCCCTGATCACTTTAAATACGTTCTACAAGACCCAAATCGAGTAGAACGTATGACTCCATAATACTCTATAACCTCGGATCAAACTCTAAGCGGGTTTGTTCTCTGGACCACTTTGAATTCTTGTATTGGATTTAGACCGCGCGTCGAAAGTCCATTACTTCCTATCTTAGACCGTTAGAACCGCCCAGCTGGACTTGACAATCATTTCGAAAATCAAGTCAAACCGATAATCACAGACTATTTCATTGAGCCCGGACTGAAGAGACCGCGAATAGGGACAGATTTGGAATTTCAAATTCAAATCTGGCATACGACTTGACGCGTCAGTATTAGGCGTTCTGACCGTCAGAATTCATCCAGATTACACCCTCGGATCAGGAAAAATTTCTATTTATTATTATGAGACTTCCAGCCCTGATCTACGTGCGGTGACCGCTGAACTGAAACTGGTCCGCCACGTGCGATCTGTGAATCCTGCCAGACTGAAAACTTAATGCGCGCTAGATCTGGTACGCATGAGCTTAAGTCCGATCGCATTCGACCAGGGGACCACCAGAAAGCATGTTTTGGACCGAAACAGCCCCAAATTGGATAGGCACTAAGTGAACTTTGTTCCTGAGCCTATTTTGGGCGTTTTTGGGCTTATAAAAGGGGTTGAAACCCTCTCATATCTCTCCCATCCGAATTTGGGAAAAGTCTTAGATTGAGGGAGAGAAAAGGTGAGAGATTGTGAGAGAGGTGGGAGAGAATTTCCTGCTGCTGGTGCTACCTGCTACACGTGTTTAAGTCACGTGATCCAAGCACTTTCCCGGCGATTCCTCCACGTTTTCAGGTAAGAAATAGCCCTAGAAGTTGCTGATTTGGCATTCGTTCCGTTCCATAGCATGTAAACTGATATAACTCATGTATTAGGTTCACTTATCGCTGTAGACGAAGCATATACGCTCCGTTCGAATTTCAACATCCATAAGAGACAAGGTGCGGATATTAGACGCTTTGATTGACTGTTTCCAAAGCTTTCAATGTCGTTTAATAGTAGATTCTTGACGGCAACGCCGTTTGACATGTACAACATGCTCTCCGTTTCCTGTTTCGTAAATTAACGAAGAATATGAGATTTAGGGCATTTTAGTCATTTGTAGGAAGTACAGTTTACATTCATATTTTGCTGATGTGATTGACATAGTTTGTTGTCGCATTAGGAAGTTAGGAATGCGTGCATAATTAGTTTGGCGAAGAGATTCGCCTAAATGCGCATTTCGGGTCGACATACTATATGTAGACTTAAGTGTGTAGTGTAAGTGTTTGTATAAATGCTTGTATTAGTATGTATTGACTTAAATGGTGTTATGGATTAGTTTGAGATTGATTTCTCAATGAATATATTGATGTGAATGATTTCCTACATGTTAGCCATATGTACGATTTCATTATATGTATGAAATGCATGTGCTTAATGATTCATTTAAGTGGTATGTTATAACATGTGCTTGATGATTTTCTTATGACTTAGTTGGAGATTGAATTCTCAATTAATACGCTGATGGTGATGATTTCCTATATGTTGGTGATATGTATAATTTCATTATATGTATGAAAGGCATGTGTTTGAAGACTTGCTTAAGTTGTATGTAATGACATGTGTTAACATGCTCACATGGTTCCATTTCATTTCCATTACCCTTACACAACTACTGATGTGATTCTATGATTGTTTGGGACTATGCCTAGTCCAGGCAGTCGGTAACCGAAAGAATTCGTGGTTAGCTTATCTTGGCCACGAAGGACGTGTCGATGAACGCGAGTCGTGTTGGAGTTGGCGGCAGTGGTTAGGCCACGCGAAGTGTTTTACGCACTTCATGTCGTTCGACTTGCGATGCGCTCGTGCCAGTCGAGCTCGTCAAGTAACCCGACTGGCCGTTGTATGTTCACCTTGTATGAGTCATAACTGCTTGAACCTAGGGTACTGAACTTACCATTGTAAACCCTGTTAACCATGGTACCTTGATCCATAAAGACTCATGAGCCGGGCATGGTGGTATGGGACACCGTGGTCGAGCTGTCGGCCTACGCTGGGGCCACAAACCTCCCCGTAGTGACCAGTGAGCACCTAGACTCGTGAGCAGATTATGGTGGTATGGGACACTATATTCTAGCTGTCGGCCTACACTGATCAGGCGACGAGTCCTTTGTAGTGACCGCGAGCGTATTCTGAGTCTACAGGAGGCGACGACCCTTCAGTAGCAGTAGAGTACAGTAGGCCTGTATTGATAAGGTGATGGGGGAGCGGTGCAACGAGTGTGAGCAACAGCCCTGGCAGCCCTTGCAGCGACCTACAAAATATACATCGTATGAGATTACTAGGAGTGACGACCCTAGACAGGATCTGTGTTGGGATTGATACAAGGGAAGTACCTTAGTTTCCCAATCCTGCTGTTTGAATGGACTAATAACAACTTGGAATTCATATCACCATAGCATTGCATGTGCCTGGAAGATGTGGAGCACTCTAGGGAGTGTGGCATGCCGCGGTCGTAAGATGTTGCCGCATGAGGGTGATCGTCGGTGAGGGCATACATCACGTCATGTCATAATTGCATTAACAACAGCATTAGGATTGTTTGATTTATTGCTTTACTATTATCGCGTGATTGATTTGATAACATGTTAATCTTTGCTCTATTATTCCACTGAGTTAGCTACTCACTCCCACGTTATGGGACGGTGTTCTTGGACACCCACCAGACCTTTTTTGTGATTGCAGATGATGGCGCGGCCTGTGAGGCGGAGCCGGACTTGATGATGATGAGGAGGATCCCTCCTTTATGCGTATTCTGATCGACGAGATTACAGGGAGGTTGATTAGATACTTTGACACTTGTCATTTTATATTTTTAGCGCACTCATGTATATTCGTTTTGTCTACTTTTGGAGTATACATGTATGTATATAACCTGGTAACATATCCACACTCTGGAGGCATACAACAATTTATATATGTTATACATACTATCACAGTCTTCCGCTTGTTAATTTAACCGTCTCTGGAGTATGATATGCTGCTCTAGCTTAATCTCACTCATGTTTAATGCGTTATCACAGACAACATTCAATCATACATATCTATGTTGCATAAATAATATTTTGGAACTCGGGAGTTGGGTTTTTGCTCGACCCCCCGATTTTCGGGATGTTACAATTTCTTATCCAAAATCGTAGCTAAATGAGGTTTGGTAGCACAAAGGGGCGGTGATTAGGCGTGTGGATTTGTGGGAGAAGATTTCCTACAGCGATCTCCCAAAGTTTCCCTTCTCTCTTTTCCCTTTTCTCCTCTCTCTCTCCCTCTAGGGTTTGTGAAATTCGTATATGGGAGAGAGAGGGTGAAATGAGGGCTATTTATAGCCCCAGATGTGGTGCAAATGGCCCCAGGGCCACTTTATACATTGTTTATACCTTGTGGGCGGTCGTTTCTGATGAACAAGACTTATAGGAAGGCCCACGACCCATCTACGTCATAGGGTACGCTCGCAGACAATGGACCGTGGAGAGCTCGTGTCAGATCAACGGTCATACGTGTCTAATCAGGGCCACTATTATACGAATAGGTGCAGGAAAATTTTCTTTCTCCATGGGTGAAGTTTGGTCACAAACTAACAGTCCAAATTCCTCAACTTTGCGTAAGAGCGAACAACCCAATTCATTTAAGTTTCAGTTCGTTTTTTAAGGATATTCGCATTTCTCACTCTCTTAACTCACGGCTCAAGTTAGGCGTTTTTAGACACTATTTGGGCTTGATTCTTGCGATGGTTGTCAAGTCCAACAGGACGGACGTTATCTTATAGTTTCGCGGTCATTGGACCCCCGATGTGCGGTATAGGTCCATTACCAAGTTTCAGTGTACTCCTGAGAGCGACAGGTCCTTGGGTTGTTCTGTATGAGATTGTACTCAATCTTTGTATAGATTTTTCCAGGACATTATCATAATCATTTACTTTTCTTGTTAAGCAAATTACATTCATAGTGTAATTTTTACTTTCTAAGCTTGCTAATTTACATTCCTTAGTGTAATCTGTAATAGTAACCAATGTGCCGGTAATTTTAGCTATAATTCAAGTCTATACCCGCACGTTGGACTCAGCTTATCCATCAGAAATGTGTTCTTCAACTGATCCTTGTGACCAACTGTAAGGATTTCTTTTTTGTTTCATTTTCTCCATATTGAAAAGTCCTTTCTTACGAAATGCAATAGTGTAACCCATTATCAAGGATGAACCCTACTCTCTGACTATTGCATGATATAATTTATATATTAAGCAAGTAGATGAATAGGCGACAGAATCTCTCTCTCTGGGTCTCGATCATACACTACATGTTTGTGTTTACGCTTGGGTACATTGTTGTCCAGTTCGAATTGAGATAAAGGGCATTGGAATTAGAGCCACAATTCCAATTCACACAAACGCATACCCAACGCAGAAAATAACATAACAATACATGGATATCTGAGTGCATCATGCTTATCCATACAGATTCCATGTAACTCCCTGTCGGTCGCGACAGGGTATTGGGATAAAAGGATGAAGAGACCTCACAAAGTTCGTGTCGGCGAGGGCAATTGCGTCCTACCACGCTGGTGAATGGACGGACATGATTTTTGGACGAGGGTCACCGACATGATTATCTAAAATCCCAGACTCCAATATTTTCTCACTGTAGTCATCGATGTAATTCAATTTGAAATGGTAAACGACCCGACTGTCTGGAGGACTCGACTCCCACCAATTTCCTAGGCCTTGGATCCGAAGAAACACCTGTTGCAAGGATGCTTGACCTTCAAACACCTCAAGCATCTCCACGGCTGCCTCCTCTGCCTCGGCATGGGCCAACATAGCTACCTCCTCAATATTATCCTAAAATCCTCCTTCAACTTAGGACAGCCCGCCCACGCACGCCTCGTCTTCGGCTATGTCCAAGAACCTAACATTTTCTTGTGGAATTCTATGATCCGTGGCTTTGTATCCAATGACTATTTCCTTGAGGCGGTCGAATTCTATAGTCTCATGCGCCAGCACGGCCACTTTCCCTTTTGTCCTCAGGGCTTGTGCAAGGATTACAGATTTTCGATTGGGGGTGAAGATTCATACCCTTGTTTTGAAAGCAGGTTTTGAATGGGATGTCTTCGTTAACACAAGTTTGGTTTCCTTGTATGATAAATGTAGTCATTTGCGTGACGCGCACAAGCTATTTGATGAAATTCCTTTAAGAAATGTCGTTTCCTGGACCGTGATTATTTGTGGGTATATGGAGGATGGGAGATTTTGGGAGGCTGTGGATATGTTTAGGCGGATGTTGGAGATGGAATTGAGGCCAGATAGTTTTACTCTGGTTTGGTTGTTATCTTCATGTTCTCAGTTGGGGGATCTAAAGAATGGGGAGTGGATACATGCATATATTGTGGAAAAGGGCATGGGGAGGAATGTCTTTTTGGGCACTGCCCTTGTGGATGTGTATGCTGAGTGCGGTAGCATGGAGAAAGCATGGTCTGTTTTCAATCGGATGGAAGAGAGAGATGTGATTTTGTGGAGCACGATGATCAGTGGTTATTCATCAAATGGGCTCCCTTAAGAGGCATTGGATCTCTTCTTCCAAATGCAGGATGAACATGTGGGACTGGATTGTTTTACCATGGTTGGTGTTCTTTCTGCTTGCGCCAGGTTAGGTGCTCTAGACTTGGGCAATTGGGCTAGCAGTTTAATAAAAAAAAATAGTTTATGTCGAACCCGGTCTTGGGTGCTGCATTGATTGATATGTATGCCAAATGCGGATGCATGTCTCGGGCTTGGGCAGTCTTTAAAGGGATGAAGCAAAGAGACCTTGTTGTTTGGAATGCAATGATCAATGGGCTTGGCATGAGCGGTCATGGGAAAATTACATTTGGACTGTTTAATCAGATACAGAAGTTGGGGATAAAACTTGATGGGAACACTTTAATTGGTCTTGGGATTCAACTTGGCTGTACTCATGCTGGTGTAGTCGAAGATGGCCATCGGTATTTTGACAGCATGAATCGCGTATATACACTAACTCCTAGGATCGAGCATTATGGATGTATGGTTGATCTTCTTGGCCGTGCAGGCTTATTAGATGAGGCTCATCAGTTGATCAAAGGCATGCCACTGGAGGCTAATGCTGTTGTCTGGGGAGCTCTCTTGGGTGGCCGCAGGATATACCGTGATATCCATTTGGCTAAACTTGTATTGAAGCAGCTTATTGAGTTAGAGCCTATGAATGCTGGGAATTGTGTACTCTTATCGAATATATATGCTGCAAATGGACAGTGGGATGATGCGGCAAACCTTAGGCTGGTCACGAACAGGAAACACATCCGAAAGACACCAGGATGTAGCTGGATTGAGCTAAATGGTATTGTTCATTAGTTTCTCATGGGAGACCAGTCTCATCCGCTGTCGGAGAAGATCTATTTGAAGCTTGATGTACTGGCTAAGGAATTGAAGGGTTTGGGATATGTACCCACAACAGAAACAATTCTCTTTGATATAGAAGAGGAAGAAAAAGAGCATTCCCTTGGTCATCACAGTGAAAAGTTGGCTATCACATTTGGTCTTATTAGCACAATGCAAGGGGATGTCATTCGAGTAGTGAAAAACCTTTGTAATGATTGTCATACTGCTATAAAACTCATGTCGAGTATTACAGGCTGAGAAGTAGTAGTCAGAGATAATAATAGATTCCATTGTTTTAGAGAAGGGTCATTTTCCTGTAGAGATTATTGGTGACTTTGCATACATTTTCTTGATTAGAATGATACAAGAATGACATATTAATGAGTTTGATAATGTGCACCCCAAATATTTCTATTGTGCATATGACACCTATTTGTGGTGATCCAGACCATTAAATTGGAGGCTATTGTAAGAATTTATTTTATTTTTCTTTTAAATTTTTGTTTTATGGGCCATCATAGATCACAGTTTTTATCTACAGGATGGCTCTAGATGTTGGACCTTATGCGTATGAGCATATGCCAATGCCCCACTTAAAATTCATCAATTGCAAACATGAACCTAGGGGCCAGTTACTCTTCCATATTATTCATGTGCGTGGAATTTGGAGCATGTGGGAGCTTAACGAGTGAAGACTTGAAAGACTCATATGGCTCTTAGTTGAGTAGAGATGTACGTGGAGGCATTTATTTAAGAATTATTGATCCTCTATCTCAACTTCATAAACACTTCTTCAACATCATGAAAAGTGTCTAAGGTTGACAGAGGAAAGGAAGATTCACATCCCTTAATCGTTTCACCAAGGACACTAGCCATGGCAGCAATGTTGGAGCAATCAGGTGAATTTTATGGCTTCTAAACCAGGGATGCATAGAGATCCCGAATGTCAAATTTTACATATATCATCTACTATATGGATGGCTCATATGCCAAAAAACAAGGAGGTTGGGTTGTGTTAGGCTGATGTAGAGAAGGTCGCATACAGTTTCATGGAAAAGATGTACTCGAGAATGCCTGATCAAAGGCGGAAATGATCTGGACTGTCAGAACCTCAAAATAGCTCTATCTTGCGAACTGGGATGAGTTTTTTAACATATCATATATGATTTTGGGGTAAGAGAAGCTACTTTAGCCAACCAACCCTGCTACACTAGGATACCCATGCTGAATTTGCGAGATTTCATTAGATCGACAGTTAAAAGTCCATTTTAATTTTGCTTTTACTCTAAATAGTAAGTTTATTTTGATTATAACTTTTGATCCATTGAGTTGGAGTCGTGCCCAACATGGAAAGGACTTAGAAAAATCAGAAGAATGATGTGGTTAGGCCAAATTGGACACTACTTTTGGCCTAAACCAATGAAGTCTAGTAGGTATGATGACCGTCTATAAATAGTAACTTTACTATTTATAGTAAGTTAGGTTTTCATGGTGTTTGAGTCTAAAACTCCGTCCTAGGTTTGAGCTCATTATATAAAGGATTGTAATTTCATTTTTAAAAAAATCATCAATGAGTTTCTTAGAAATTATTTCTATTTTTATCCCTCTTGGATTCAAGGAAGCTCTGTGAGGAGTCCAGAAAGCTTCGTGGATTTGGAGTAGTTATTCCATGAGGAAGATAGTGATTGACTTCATCAATGAATTTACTATTTAGGTTTTCAGGGTATTTGAGTCTAAAACTCCATCCTAGGTTTGACCTAATTATTTAAAGGATTGTAATTTCATTTTGTTTTTATCATCAATGAATTTATTAGAAATTATTTCTATTTTTATCCCTCTTGGATTCGAGGAAGCTTTGTGAGGAGTTTAGAGAGCTTCGTGGATTTGGAGTAGTTATTCCATGAGGAAGACAGTGATTGACTTCATCACGTCGCTCCTTACGTCAATTAATATCAAAGCGAGGACTCCCCTCAGGTCGATGACAACTAATGAAGGAATGGACCAAAATTCTATGGGCGGTGATCCAGAGATTCATTATCTATTGGGAAGAATGAAAGCTTTCCACTAGGAGAGTTAGTTGACCATGCAAGGGCTGTAGGTAACCCTCGACTGTATTGCGGATGTGCTAATTCCACCCTAAGCCTAAGGCGATGCTCACTAGCCTGTTGTCATTGTACGACACAACTCCGATTTCTGTAGAGCATTTCCGGAGGTGAATCGTATGGCTACCCCATATGAGTTGAGCTCTAGCGATGAGAACATCGGTGGCGTCGTTGCTTGACAACCAGCCCATGGAGATGATCGACTAGCTCATGTTGAAAGAAACTATCGAGGTAGGAACAAACTTTTCAGTTTTAATGGCTTATTGTGTATAGAAGACTTACTCGATTGGTTAGCATAAATAGAGCGGTATGTTGATTACATGGAACTGGAAAAAAAGAAAGTGAAGTTGGTCACGTTCAAATTGAAATCCAGTGCTTCTGCATAATGGGAGCAATTTAACTCTCACGTGCCCGACAGAACAAGGCGCCTATCTGATCATGGCCGTGGATGAGACGCCTTCTTCGATCATGATTCCTCCCAATGATTACGAGCATGTATTATTCCAACAATACCAAAATTACTAGCAGGAGAATCGAACCGTCATAAATAAAACTGAAGAATTCCAACAGTTGGCAACGCGG
Source organism: Magnolia kwangsiensis (assembly GCA_037074715.1). Taxonomy (NCBI): domain Eukaryota; kingdom Viridiplantae; phylum Streptophyta; class Magnoliopsida; order Magnoliales; family Magnoliaceae; genus Magnolia; species Magnolia kwangsiensis. The sequence goes on from CM073581.1 coordinate 2,245,457, forward strand.
AATGATTTATCGAAGACCGAATTACAGAAGTTAACACGATTCCAAGGCAGTTTACCACAAAAAATTCACGACCAAGTTCAGATGAACTTGGTTAGGACCATGAGTTTAGTTGGTAAGTAGGGTAGAAACGCAGCTTGCGAAAGTACCTACTTCGCTTTATCCTTCAACTCGGCCCCTATGACAGGTCCCACGAAGGATCAACATTGGCCAAAGGAAAGCAACTCGTGGGAGGGCGTTACCAACTTTCTACAACTGCAAACTGTGACATGGGGAGCAGTCCATCTATGCCTTAATGTTCAACACTCACAACAACGAGTCTGAGTAGGATTATAAATCCTTATGGTTGACCAAGGATGAACAATTATTAGCATTGTGGCCAACTGGACCAGTTATCAAACACTTGCCCTCAACCCACTTGACCATTAGCGAAGAGGGCATTAAAGGTGAGTAAGTGGAAGAAGGCCTTATGTTTGATGAGGATAAATAAGTCATTGAAGAAGGAGTTGGTGATGAAAAATGGTTGGCCAAGGATCTCGACAAATTATTAGTTATGAGGCGATTATTGTACACTCTAAGTAAGGAGGTAAACCAATAAATGCACAATATATTTCGTACGGGTGTACCATCAACAACAAGGTCTGTGATGTAATCATCGATAGTGACAGTAACGAGAACATCATCTCGAATGTGATGGTAGACAAGTTGCAGCTACCTACGACAAAACATCCTTCCCCTTACTTAATTGGTTGAATAAAAAAAGATGAACGAGATCAATGTAACTGAACAATGCATTATCTCATTTTCAATTAGTAATAATTATAAAGATCAACTACTTTGTGACGTGGTTTATATGAAAGCATGTTATATGTTACTCGGTCGACTATGGCAATCAGACCGTAATACGACCTACTGAGGACGAGACAATATTTACGTATTCATCAAGGACGGTCGAAAGATGAACCTTGCCCTTATGGCACCAGAGAACCACCTCGAAAAATCTAAAGTGGAGGGAGCTCCCTCCTGACTACTTGGGATTTCATGTAGGAATCCAAGGAAATCGATAAGGTGTACGCCATGGTGGTAAATGATGAAAAAATGGAACCCTTAGAAATTCCTCAAAGTTTAAAGCCGTTGTTGAATGAATTCAAAGAAATCTGGGCCGAAGAGTTAGTCGATGGATTGCCCCTCCCCCCCCCCCCCCCCCCCCCCCCCCTTCCCCTTACGGGGCATCCAACATCAAATATACCTCATCCCTAGGGCTATCTTGCCCAACCGTCCTCACTATCGGATGAGTTCGAATGAATGTGAAATACTTTAAGGGCAGGTGGAGGAATTGATCTGTAAGGGTCTTTTGAGAGAGAGCATGAGCCCATGTGTAGTACCAGCTTTATTAACACTGAAAAAAGATGGGAGTTTGTGCATGTGTGTCGACAGCCAGGAAATTAACAAGATTATCATTAAATATCAGTTCCTGATACCGCGGTTGGACTACATTCTTGATATGCTAGAATGTGTCAAAGTGTCCTCTAAATTTGATCTAAGGAGCAAGTACCATTAGATTCGTATTCGGCCTAGTGATGAGTAGAAAACAACATTCAAGACCAAGGACTAGTAGTATGAGTTACCCCTTCAGTCTATAGAACACACTGAGCACTTTTATATGTCTAATAAATTAAGTGTTGAAGCCGTTCATTGGCAAGTTTGTGGTAGTATATTTTAATGACATCCTGATATATAGCAGGGTGAGATGGAGCACACGGAACATCTTAGGTAAGTGTTATAAGTCCGGCAGTTAACAAGTTGTACCTCAACTTGAAGAAGTATAATTTTTTAACGGATAGTCTGTTGTTCTTAGGATTTGTTGTAACGTCCATGAGCATCTGTATGGACGATGAAAATGTACAATCCATCAAGGAATGACTGATTCCAATGAACATTCATGAAGTGAGGAGTTTCCACAGCTTGGTGACCCTTCTATCGTCGATTCGTATGGAATTTTAGCACTATAGCCACACCCATTACATATTGTATGAAAAAAAGACCCATTTCAATGGACTGATGAGGCTGGAAATTGCTTTGCTAAAATCAAACTTTGATTATCCATGTCACACCCCAAACTCGGTGTCATGCCCCAAACTCGGAAACCACTCTCACAAAATTTTCGATTGCCGAATCCGATGCCGACAGCCTCCTAGTACCCCATTCTTGGTTCCCAGCACCTGTTCGCTAGATTCCGATCCTAGGATCATACAAGAAGGATTTTTTCAATGTACATTATCTCGAAAGAAGTATAACCACAAGTATACCCAAATCACAAAGGCAACATCATCATCACATATCCACTAATATAAACAATTGAATATAGTACTGAAAGGGAAATATACATATATCAAAAATCATATGCTTCAGAAACCCGTTGTACGCTCTAAGCTCAACATTGTTGCGACCTAACGCCACCTGCATGCATCTATCGTGTATAAGCTTATAGAAAGCTTAAAGGGTGGTGAATGTGTGTGCGCAATGTAAGTGCCAAACACACAGATATTAGAGTAAGCAGAAGTACTGACAAGTCCTTGAAAATCATCAGCCTTATCGAGGCTATGTGATGCAAAAATATAATAAGACAATATCATATACTGAGAATGCAATACACTATAAAATCTTGATGACCGTTAACCTCATCAAGGCCATATAAATGGTGAAATGTAGCATATCAACCCAAAATGTGATATGTCGTGGATGTAATGTAATATGCAGTGCGAATGAAATGACCAAGCTAGACTGTGAAGTCGGGATGATAGTATGTGGTATCATAGGCTATGGGGTCCATCACAAGGGAATTTTATCTAAACTAGTCTCATACCTAAATTTGGATAGCCAGACTCAATGTGGTAGACTCCTGATCTCAGGTTAGTCATGCGCCTAACCAAAATTCTGGCCATTGCAAAGGTACACATATCAGATTAGTTACCTACCACCAGCACAAGTGGATAATAAATGAATGAATGAATAAGTAAGATGCTGAGTATATAACTCTTGCTCAATAAGTCCACATATCAGTACTGTACATCTCTGGAATCATCTTCGGGGTCTATTACACTCACGCCAGCTTGTCGCCCCTATCCGAGTACACAATTGGGAAAGTGGAAGAGACCTCACTATTCTCCTGCTAATATCGAGTCCGACTCATCGATAGCAGACCCATTCCTTAAGCTGGTCAAACTCAACCTAGATATTACCCCCTCACTCAAGCGAGTAAGATCACACCCCTCCCAACTAACTATGATACAGTGTGAGACACGGTTTACTGGTGTACGGCCCTCATGCACTCATATATATCCACTCGGTCTCGACGTTGGTGCGTCTCCTAGCCACAGAGGTTTATAGACTTTCACCCACAGACATTTAAAGTGCCCTTATGCTCAAACCAAACATTTTCAGTGTCCCGTCCATCCATCCACGATATGCCTGTGGAGGCTACGACCTTGATATTGCTAGGGCGTACAGTAGACATCACACAAATGTGAGATGCATGAGTCATATCATCCATTCATGCATCAAACATGCGTGTACCGTGTGCTCATATGGGGCAACTCCGCCTATAAAGGAGTCTCATAAACAACCTGCCTAATGGCATATGCAATGGTCAACCACATCTCATATCAAGAATGCATATGATGCATATGGAGATGTGTCATGATGCTATACTAACACGTACTCATAATCGGTATTCATAATCGACCTAACAAAGGGCCTAAGGGAAGTTCACAGTGTGGACATTTAATCATTATTGCCCATCAATGTGGACATTTAACTAACATTGCTCCCAAGGAGTGACCCTCATAGGGCCAATCATATAGTGGGCCTATGGCCTCACACAAGGGCCTTATACACAACATAATGGGCCACATACAATCTCAACGTGCCTCATACAATCATAATAGGCCCCACACAAGGGCTTTATATACATCGCATTGAACCTCATTCATAGGCCCCATATAGATCACATTGGGCTTTATACTTAGGCTTTAAATACATTACAATGGACTGCATCACATGTGCCTAATACACATCACAATGGGCTGCATCTCATGGCCCTCATATACATCATAATGGGCCTCACTCAAGGGTCATAAATATATCATTTTAGGCCTTACTAATGGGCCATAAATACATCACATTGGGCCTCATGGGGCAGTCCATAATCCAACAAAATAAATGGGCCACATGCACATCATATACCTCGAGGTGGGCTTAAAAGATGGGCCTGAATACAATACACATCATGGTGGAATCACTCATCACAATTGGGCCTCATATAAGGGCCTCGAATACATCATATTGGGCCTTACACAAGGGCCACATATACATCACAATGGGCTACATCCTATGAGCTTCGAATACATTATAATCGGCCACATCCTATGAGCCTCAAATACATCACATTGGGCCACGTCCCATGGGCCTCGAATACATCACAATGGGCCACGTCCCATGGGCCTCGAATACATCACAATGGGCCATGTCCCATGGGCCTCGAATACAACACATTGAGATGGGCCCTGACATTTCAAATGGGCCCCATCAGATGGACAGTGTGCCTGCTATACACACATCAAGGTGGGACGCATAAGTGGACGACATAGATGAAACACGTACAACATGGTGTGTCGTACAATGCAATGGAGATCACGACCCTAAAAAATAGCTGAACAGCATGGGTATAATACACACATCATAGTGGGGCTTGAGACTTAAAATCAAGTCAACTTGTGGCTTATGTGGGCCACACTAGGCACATAGTTGAGAGGTTTAGCCTCCATTAAAACATTCACAATCATTAGTTGGGCCCACCAAGTTGTGGTTCACAAATCCAACCCATCCATTTAGTGTGTCCTACTTGGTTAAGGGGGTCAGACCAAGTTTCAGAAGCATCCAAATTTCAGGTAGGCCCCAACAAGTGTATATATATGATTTAACATGTCTTCACATGATTTTAAATGGTGTGGGCCACCTGAGTCCTATATACGGCTGATTTTTGGCGTATCCCAATTTCTAAATGGGACCCATCAAATGCATGGTGCAGATGTTGACATACATTATGGTGGGGCCTACTGTTGGGTCCCACGAACCCAGCCATTCTAAGCAGCTAAATGCTCACTTTTTTTTTATTTGTTTTTCCATGGTTTTTCATAGGTGGGGCCCACATCTTAATGATCTACTTCGTCTATTGGGTTCTGGGCTCGTGACAAATATAATGAGCCCAATATTCTATGTATTTTTGTGTATAGAAACATCACAGCGGGCTGTAACAATTTAAATCTCCAAAACTACTATTTTCTACAATGTGGCCTGCCAGAGATTCAGTTTGGTTTTATTTTTCGGCTCAATGCCTAAAATGAGTTGGGAAATTAGATGGACGGTGGAGATATAACATACCTCAAAGTGGGCCCCCACATCCAATGAAGCAGACTGACGGTGTGAATACATACTTACATCACGGTGGGTTCCCTGGACGGTGGACGGTGTGAACATAAAACTCATACATCATGTGGGCTCCACCGTCCCACGTGTGGATGGTGGCATCATGGATGGATGCATGCTTTAGGTGGGGTCCATGTACACATGGCCACCCCACACGTGAAATACATGCATTGGTGGTGGGGTCCACATAACATAGGTGGGTGGTGTATATAAAATACATACATCAGTCAACCCACAGAGAGAGCTTACTGATGTCATTTGCAGTAGCTATATGCTACTAGGCTGTTGCCCAGCAGTCCAACAGATGGACGGTGCAGATTTGGTGGGTCCACACACATGGACACCATATGCCATCAAGGCGGGCCGCAAGGCTGATGACCAGCGTGGGTAAAATACATACATCACGTTGCCTCATGGCCTGGATGGTGTGGATTTCACACGTACAACATGGTGGGTCCCATCCAAATGGACGAACGACATGAGTGAATTCCATACATCATGAGGGATCCATCCGGGTGGGCCACATGGCCATATCAAAACTAAAACAAATGAAAAAGAGGGATAGAAAGAGAGAGAGAGAGAGAGAGAGAGAGAGAGAGAGAGAGAGAGAGAGAGAGAGAGAGAGAGAGAGAGAGAGAGAGAAACGACGGTGTAGAGATGGGGACCCCGCTGCTATGGGCCCCGCATATGATTACAATACATACATCATATTAGGTCCCATCACAAGTGGGCCATCAAATTGAAAATCAATAGTAGATCACCCACCTTTCCTTCTTCTTCCTCCCCAGTGCTCCAAGGCTCCTAAGAAGCTCATTCAATGGTGGAGATGATGATCTAAGGGTTGGATTGTGTGGTAGGAAGGTGGGCCACACCTAGCTTTCTCCTCTCGCTTGGACGTTCTCTCTCATGGTAGCTTGGAAGAATGGTTTGAGAAAGAGTGAGGAAGATGATGTAAGAGAGGGAGAGGGATAATGAGTGATGGGTTTACTTGAAAAGGGATGGGTGGAGAGAGAGAGAGAGTCGACTTTAGGGGTTGCTTATACTTGGGGATGAGATATGTACTTGATAAGATTGATGTGATCGATGGGACATGTTCTGTTGGGTTTGTAAATGAGCGACGTTTTTTTCGAACTGAACCCGGGGCCACATCTCCTGACCTGCGTATCGCATCGGCGTACGAGACGTGGCGTTAGAACCGCAGTGACGACGCGGTTACAAGGGTATAAGTCTCTAGTTGAGCCGACTCTAGAATACGGGATATGACTCAGGGTCGCGCGCAACTGTTATTTACGCATCGTGGGTCTAGCCCATTAAACTGTATTAATGGCCCATGTGTAGGGCCCACCTGTTATGTACTTAAAGCTTGTGCGATAAGGTCCATTATGATGTATAGTAGGCCCTTGTGTGAACTTCTGTCATGCCCCAAACCTAGAAATCGGGCTCACAAAATTCTCGATCTCCGAATCCGGTGCCGACAGCCTCCGTAGTATCCCATTCTCGACTCCCAGTGTCCATACGCTAGATTCCGATCAAGGGATCCTACAAGGAAGATTTTCAAATGTACATTTAACTCGTAATAAGTATAACCACAAGTTTACCCAAATCACATAGGCAATAACATCATCATCACATATCCACTAATATAAATATTGAATACAGTGCTGAAAGAAAAATACATATGTCAAAAATCAAAGCTCCAATAGTCCGCTACATGTTTCAAGTTCAATGCTGCTGCGCCCTAACGACACCTGCACACATCTATCGTGCATAAGCTTATAGAAAGCTTAGAGGGTGGTGAAAGGGTGTGCACAAGGTAAGTGCTAAGAATGCAATACAATGTCATAAATCATATAATATTAAAGTAAGCGGAAATATACTGGTAAGTCCATGAGTGCCATTAGCCGTACAAAAGCTATGCGATGTAAGGCATGAATACCAATGGCCATATCAAGGGTATGCAATGCAAAACATAATAAGACAATATCAGATGTCGATGATGCCATAAATACCATCAACCTCATCTAAGCCATACATCAAACCTGCGTGCATCACGCGATCATGTGGGGGCAACTCCGTCTCACAAGGAGTCCCATAAGCATCTCAGCTCAATGACATATGCTTTAATCAATCATCCATCACAACATGCATACAAATGATGGAGGTCCATAGAAGGACGATGGATCTAGTCCAAATATTAAGATATGCTCACTGATTTAAAATGCATCATGACAGTTAAGAAAAGAATCCAACTTATAGCCACCACAACATCGGATGATGCTCCCAATGTGGGATAAAGTTTTACCTTCACTGTGTGCACAGTAGCCTACCAATCACTGGTAGCTTGCTCAGGTCCTCATGCTCTGCCCACTCAGTGTCCACCCAAGTGCGCCCACCCGCGCCCACATGTGATCACAGTTATGGAGCGTTACAATATCCCCCACCGAGGGCAGATCTGAGTCTAAGTGCAATAAGTGGGCTTCCTTACCCTCTCTATCGTGCAATAAACTGGACTTTCCTATGGGCCCAATATATACATAAGGTGGCTCCAAGGTATAGGTATCATGATGCTATGTTGTCACATACTTATAATTGGTATTGATAATCGACACTGATAATCGGCCTCGACAATCGGCCTTGCCAATTAGAATCGACCTCGACAATCGGAACAACCTTAACAATCAAATTGGCCTCAACAATCGAAATCAGCCTCGATAATCGAAATCGGCCTCGACGATTGGAATCTGCCTCGACAATCTACAACATTAGTCTTGATTCTTCCTACTTTTGATAAGTTGTTTGAGGTTGAGTGTGATGCCTCATATGCCAAAATTAGAGGAGTCTTATCACAGGAATGTAAGTTGGTAGCCTTCTACATTGAGAAGCTAAGCGAATTCTGAAAGAAGTGGTTAATATATAAGCTTGAGCTATATGCATTGGTTTAAGCACTGCAAAATTGGAGTCATTACCTAATTTAGAGAGTTTGTTCTCTACACTGACCATTAACCGTCGTGCATCACTACTTGTTACGATAAGCAATGATGTGGTTAGCTTCAACTATCTCAAGGAGCTATATGCAGAGGATGCAGACTTCAAGGATGCATGGGTGAGGTGCCAATAAGGGTGTACATCGAGTCGAGATAGTCTCAGCTCAACTCGGCCTGGCCACTAGCTGACCTCAGCTCGAACTCGGCTCGGCTTAGTCCTCAAGCCTGACTGGCTAGCTCGGCTCGATTCAATCAGCAACTCGAAGGCCGAGTTCGAGCCAAGATCGATCCGAGTTCGCTCGTGCAGCATTTTCACAAATACTTGGACTGCACCTTTAAAATCTCACTATATTGCTCAACATGTTTTCTATTACTGTAGTGCCAACACATCATAAGATCTTAATCATTAAATCATACAAAATAAATAAATAAATCCAGTACAACATATTCTACAGGGAATCCATCTCTACACGGATCTGATCTTTCATTCCTTGTTCGCTTCAGATCTAAATTCAAAAGCTCCAAGAAAGACAGATTAAAATTATTTATGTTTTTAGAATGTAAAAAGGGAAAATTGAAAAATAAAAAATAAAGTATTTCTATAATTGTAATTCAAATTATTTTTTATATACGTGGAGGTGGTGCAGAAGTCATAGAGCTTGCCTCTGTAGGAGAATATGATGACAACGAGCTTAACATCATAGAGAACAAATAGCTCGCCATTAGTTGCACCCATCCTCTCCCCATTTTTCAACATAGGAAAAGCAACAGAGAGAGTGGTATTTATGGAGGACAAAGGAGTTGGTTAATGTCTTGATGAGGATTTATTTTCTACTTAAAAGACATTGGTTAGTTAATGTCTTTTTCACGATTTATTTGCTACTAATTATTTTTGGGTGTCTGCATTTGTGCATTATAATCTTCTAGATTTTGAATTTTTTTCTCACCTCGTTGAGTCATTTCATCAAACACTTGGTAAGCAACATCACTATCAAAGTAATTGAGTCGCCAAATTGGTTTGATCCGAGTCAAGTCGAGTTGGGGCCTGCTCGAACTCGGCTCAAACTCATTTTTGAGCTCAAAAAATCAGCTCGACTCGACTCGAACTCAGCTTCGAACCGAGTCGATTTGAGCTTTTTTGAGTTGAGTCAAGCAAGCTAACCGAGCTAGCTTGGTTCTTGTACACCTCTAGTTACCAAGATGGTCATCCCAGTGACCTACATGTGCAAGATGGTTTCCTCTTCAAATGGAATTAATTGTGCATCCCCCAACATTCCTTGATGGAGTAGATTATCTAAGACCTATATGGAGGTGGCCTTGGTGGAAACATTGGGCGAGACAAGAAGCATGCTCTTATTGAGGAAAGGAATGATATTACTAGCCACAACTGGTACGTGATGTCGGTAAAGGAGTGCAGCGCTGTCATTTTTATCAGACCTGTAAGGGGTGGTCTTAGAATATGAGCCTCTGCACCCCATTACTTATGCCTAATGAACCTTAGGAGGACTTATCTATGAACTCCATGCTTGGTCTCCTATGAACATAGCATGGCATGGATTTGGTGTTCGTGATGGTAGATTGTTTCTCGAAGATGTTGCACTTTATTCCATGTAAGAAGACCCACAATGCAACATACATGGCGAATCTATTCTTTAAAGAGGTCATGCGGATATGCAAGTTTCCCAAGACCATTACTTCTGATTGTGACATGAAGTTCATTAGCCACTTCCGGTGGACTTTGTGGAATCAGTTTGGTATGCAACTTCATTTTAGTAGTGCTTATTACCCACATACCAATAGGTAGACTAAAGTTGTGAATCACACATTGGGAAACCTCTTCTGGTGTATTTTAGATGATAAATCGATGCAGTGACATTTAACTTTGTCTCAAGTAGAGTCTGCATTCAACAACATGGTGAACCGCTTGACAGGGAAGTCCTCGTTCCATGTTGTTTATGGTCGAGTGCCTCACCACACACTCGACTTGGTCCCTTTGCCCAAGCTCCTGGGCATGAGCATTGTAGCAGGACATATGGTGGACCAAATTATGGGCATTCATGCAAATGTACAAGCCAAGTTGCAAGCTCCAAACGACAAGTACAGGGAGTAAACCGACAAGTATCGACAACAAAAGGTATTCGAGGTGGGCGACCATGTTACGGTGCATCAACGCAAGAAGAGATTTCTAATCGGGACCTATAATAAGTTGATGAATAAGAAAATTGAACTGGTACCAATACTTTGAAAGATCAATGACAAAACTTAAGTTATTGATCTTCCGGATGACATGGAGATCTAGCGTACCTTCAACATTGCGGACCTGATCGAGTATCATGAATCTAAGCTAGATGAGAACTTGAGGTTGAGTTCTTTTAAAGTGTAGGGGACTGATGTGGAGAGGGTCACAGACAGTTTCATGACAAAGATAGACCAGAGAAGGCTCGATCAGAGGTGGAAATGATGCAGACCGTCAAAACCTCAAAATAGTCGTATCTTATAAACTGGGATGATTTTTTCAACATATCAATGATTTTGGGGTACAAGAAACTACTTTAGCCAACCAACCCTGCTACACCAGGTTTCCCATGCTGGATTTGCTAGATTCCATTAGATCGATGGTCAAAAGTCCCATTTATTTTCATTTTTACTATAAATAGTAAGTTTTAGTTAGATTATAACTTTTGATCCTTTGAGTTGTAGGAGTCGTTCCCAACATGAAAATGGCTTAGAAAAATTAGGAGAATAACATGGCTAGGCCAAATTGGACACTTATTATTTTTTTGGCAGAAAACCATGAAGTCTAGTACGAATGACGGCCATCTATAAATAGTAAGTTTGCCATAAAGATTTTGACGTCTTCCTATAAGTGATGTTCTAGGATTTTGCACATACCTACCTACAGTCCATCTAGGTGTTCTATATCTAGTCCCATATCCCTAAGGTGCAGGAGAAGCAACCCCCCCTGTCTTACTGCGGTTGCTAGTATGAAGTTAGTCAGGGCTTCTTCCTCCTATCATCACGTTTTTAGGGTGTTTGAGTCTAAAACTTCATCCAATGTTTGAGCTCATTATTTAAAGGCTTGTAATTTTAGTTTTTTAGTTTTTTTATTTTTTATTTATCGTCAATGAATTTATTTCAAATTTGTTAGAAATTATTTCTATTTTTATCCGTCGTGGATTTGAGGAAACTCTATGACAAGTCCACAGAGCTCCATGGATTCGGAGTAGTTATTCACTGAGGAAGACGGTGGTTGACCTCATCATGTCCCTCCCTGCATCATAGTCACTTCCCTAATGCCCTGAAGAGGGAATGTGTCTAGTTAATAAATGAGCCACAGATCATATTCAATGACAAAACATCTCAACTATGATATGGTGACAGTTCTCAAGTCACCATCAATTTTTACCCATGTATGTCGTGGCCAACCAAATGGATGGTCTGGGTTGCCATACCCGTTTTCCAAGTATAACAATTGGATGACAGTTCATGTTGAAATATTTCAAATAAAATGTTAAGTGGAAAACCCAACTAGTCTGCCATATGGAAAGAGCAACTGACCATAGGAAGAGCTCCAGAGTGAGTTCTCCAAGGCAAGAGCACAAAGCACGGGGAGCTCAGAAGATATTATCAGTAATCCTTCCAATGGAGAGATTGATCTCAAGTTGAGCTCTTCGAAGACGGAGCTCAGGTGCAAAGAGCCCTTCCTCGATCCGAGTAGGTTGACCGCCATCATGGTGGAGTGAGGATCTCAGAGAATATCCCACCCCAAATCAAGGGATCAAGTCTGACATAGCCGAAGACCACGCCGACTGAAGCGAGCTCGATGATAAATTCGGATGAAGTTCCATATCCAAGATTAGATCTAAGTGTTTCCCCATGTAGCGTATTCTTATAAAATTCTACAAGATATGTGATCCCAACATGATCCTAAGAACCCTATAAATACTCCCACCATGGAGGAAGAGAGGTAAGTGACAAAAACCGTAGCTCAAGTCCCGCTTCTACTTTTATTTTACCTACTTGACTTAGGCATTGGAGGGTTCCCAACCGCAATCGGCACCAACATTGTACTTTACATGTTCTCTATGCAGGTATACTCGACAGGTTTGCTTCTGTAAGTGGCTACACCTGTCCATCCATATTCAAGCAATAATAGATTGGTGCCGTCTATGAGAACAACTGCAAAGCCATAAAGTTCTCATCAACTCTAGTGCGGATCATGACTTTTTTCTCTTCCCCTTCAATGGCTAAAAGGAAGGGAAAGGCACTAACCACGCTCGATCTTGCTCATGGGGAGCCGCATGAGGACGCTCAGGCTTCGCAGTCAACCCCCCGGTCCCAACTACCATTTCAAGTAATGGTACAAAGATCCCATAATCGGGGAAGTCAGCTTATCTCCCTCGAGAATCAGGTAGGAGCCTTGACTGACAATGTTGACCGTATCATGAGGCTATTAGAAAGGAAACACGTGCTCCCTGTTGATCAATGAGAAGATTTGGAGGCAATGATTGAACAATCCCGCCTAACACCTTCGCGTCGTGAGCCGCGCACCACGAAGGCCCGGCTAGGGGGAGCATGCTCATCCCAACACAAATCCTGGAAACCACCGAGTTTATCGAGTTTGATCTATGCCATGCATTGGATAAAAAAAAAAAAAGGTACGCTATGGAAAGGGCCACAGAAATCATGGTTGAAAATGAGGTTCCCTAGGGGGAAGATATTAAAGAAATCCAGGATCAACTTGGTGATATATAGCAAGCTTGCCGAGAAAAGGCCCCAGCCTTTGTCGATGCCCTTCTTGAACAAACTAAACCACCGTTTACGGATAACATCATGTAAGCCGAGTTGCCGTCCATATTCCATATGCCTCAAATATCACCCTATTCAGGCTTGGGGGATTTAGCCGAACACCTGGAATCCTTTAGAGCATGGATGGAACTCCATTGTGCCTCTGGACTGGTAATGTGCAGGGCATTCTCCATAATGCAAACTAGAGTAGCTCAGAAGTGGTATAGGCACCTAATGCCAAAATCCATTAGTTCATTCGCCTAGCTCAGTAGGGCTTTTGCTACCCAATTCATTGGGGGTAAAGACATAAGAAATCCTTCAACCCACCTCCTTACGATAACGTAAAGGGAGGATGAGCTATTGAAAGATTACATTATCCAATTTATGCTGAGGTTGTCCAAGTAGATGACTATTATGAACAGCTGGTTCTCATAGCCATAGTGGTTGGCCTCAAGCGAGGAAAGTTCTTTTTCTTGATTAGGAAGAATCCCCCTACAACTCTTGCTAAGCTCCTCAACCGGGCTAAAAAAACACTCTAACATTGAGGAGTTATTCAGCGCATGCAGAACTACTCGAGGTGAGAGCAGCTCAGTAAAAGACAGGAAAAGTAAGGAAGGTAAGAGACACCTGATGCGAGCTCTAAAAGGAGAAAGGACAATGACCAAAGTAGTATCCCTAGACCTAGTTGACCCTCATAGAGCCAGTTTTGTAGGTACACCCCATTAAATACTATGCCATAACAGGTTCTCATGGTGGTCAAAGATAAAAGGATTCTAAGGTGGCTAAATAAAATGAGGGCTGGCCTAGAAAAGAGGGAGAGGAAGAAATATTACTGTTGAGGCACAAAAAATATTTCATTACATGTCCATTGCATTGGTCAGAGAATTCCATGGTACAGATCATTCCCAGGGTTGTGCACTCCTTATTTTGGTAGAAATGAGTGAATGAGGGTATTTTGGTAAAAATCAGGGACTAGGGCTATTTTCATAAAAAGTAGTGAATGGGGGTATTTTGGTAAAAAGAAGTGAAGAGGGTATTTTGATAAAAAGGGGTGCATGGGTGTCATTTAATGAAGAAGTAATTGTACACCACTATTTAAGGAAAAATAGTTGAACACCACTATATAAGGAAGGAGGGTGGAAGTTATATGAAGAAAGAAGTGGTGGTGAACACCATTATGTAAGAGAGGGATGCCTATAAATACCCCTCCTTATGCCACATTTGAAACGCTGTTGGTTGGAAGACAAGAGAGAGAGCATTGTGGAGCATCAATTGCGTAAAGGGAGAAGGCCCTTGTGCCATCCGCGCAAAGGGAGAAGGCCTTTGCGCCATCCGTGCAATGAAAATATGGAAGGAAAACCTTAGAAAATCCTTTACACGAACCTGCGCAACCACTTTTACAAGAAAAACCCTTTACGCGAGCCGCGTAACCACTTTTGCAAAGAACCCTTTGCGCGAGCCGCGCAACCATTCCTGCAAAAAGCCCTTTGCGCCACTTTTTGTGGAGGCTACCTTAATGCAAGGCTTTTCTTATCTTGTTGGAAGCCCTCATGCACCACTTCTTGTGGAGTATGTCTTGATGAAAGTCCTCATGTGCCACTTATTGTGGAAAACATGTCTTTAAGCAGAGGCTTTGTGCCACTTTGCATGGATTTATGCCCTACGACATGCCTTTTGCACCATTTGAAGAGGGAGCATGTGCAAATGAAAGCCTCTCATACCACTTCTCATGGAAATAAGTCATAAAGAAAGCCTCTCATACCACTTCTCATGGAAATATGTCCTGAAGAAAGCCTCTCACACCATTATCCATGGGGACTTGTCCTAAGGCAAGCATTGTGCATCATTCTCCATGGACTTTTGTCCTGAAATAAGCCTTGTGCATTCCACCTTGGCTAAATTTTGTGTGCCCCACTTATGATGGAGGGTCTCAAGGAGCTCATAAAGGGGAAAGAAAAGTAGAGTATGATGGAAGGTCCACATAATTTAAGTTCGAGGTTTCCATATTTTAAGGGTTGTGTGCTCTACATTTCAAGGGTTGTGCACTCCACATTTTAAGGGTTTGCGCTCCACATTTCAAGGGTTGTGCTCTTCACATTTCAAGGGTTTGTTCTTCACATTTCAAAGGTTGTGCACTTTACCTTCAAAGGAAAATGAAGGAAATGCGAAGTACAGAAAGAGAATTCCAAAAGAAAGAAGAATCTGTCCGTACGGCTGGGAGAATGAATGGAAGGATGATCAGAACCTATCGTATGACCAAATCAAGTCTCTTCAAGTCCGCACAACCCGTCTGCCTTTGCGATAAACATCAAAAGCGTCGAAATGCTACTGAAATTGCCATTAGAATGTCTTCTCTTTCATTCATTGTGTTGCATTGATTGTACTTTATTTTCAGAATCAAGGGAATTCAAGGATGTAAATGAACTCAGAATAAGATATCTCGTGATCATTGTTCTATTATCGAATTCTTTGTTATATTGAATAATTTCCCCAAATCAAACGCATTCGTTTCTTGTCGAAACAATTACCATTTTCATTAGGATCACGGTAATAATAAGACTGAATATTTCGACCTCAAGGAGGAGATCAAATCCTTCGTTTGGATGGGACACTTACATGAGTTCATCAATAGAAGCAGATATGAACGACTGGCTAGGTAGTAGGAACGACACGATGAGCAAGCCAACAACGAAGCCATAGGGTAAATACACACCATCTTTGGGGGACCCACTGAGACAGTGATTCAAACTGCTCACGCTAAGCCCATGTGCAGAATGCGAATAATGTTGAAGAGGAGCATCAGATAAAGCTCATCGGGTGACCTAAGAAGGAACCCAAATGGACTCATACAATGCCATCTTTACTGAAGAAGACGAACGAGGAATTCAGCACCCTCACGATGACACATTAGTGGTCGTCATGACCATTGCTAATCATAGGGTTCATCGGATATTGGTTGACATCGAAAGCTCATTGGATATTCTATTTACAATCGCCTTTGACAAAATGGGAGTTAGAAGGTCGAGATTGCAACCTGTATGAACCCCTCTACTTGATTTCATAGGGGAAAAGATGATCTCAGAAAGGAGTGTTCTTCTGCTAATAACAGCCGGCGAGGGTAACAATCAGGTCACCACCATGGTCAACTTCCTAGTGATAGAATCTCCCTTAGTATACAATGTGATCCTAGGCACGCCATCCTTAAATGCCCAGTGAGCTATAGTCTTGTCCAGGGTTGTTCTTGTCCAGGGCTATTCTTAGCTTGGTACAAGTAGAAGAGCTTGTCCACAGAGAGCTCAGAATTGCTGACCTGTTGCCACATGATGTATTAGCCAAAATCGACTCTTTATACATTGGGATTCAGCTGTCCTTGAGCAACCTTAAGACGGTGGAGCATTTTTCTCACCACCAAATGAAAGGGTAACCAAAGATCACAACCAAAGAAATTTGGATATAAGGAAACCTCCCCATAGGAGGTTAGCATGGAAGCTCTCTTACCTAAGGGAGCTAGAACCCCACCAAGCTAATAATTGCATACTCTGACCAGAAGGCCTGTAAGTCACCCATTAGCAACCTAGACATAAAGATGTTAGTCGTAAGGGCTACACCCCTAGAGGACAAGGAAGCCAGCTCCACTTGATTTAAGGAGGCCAGCTCCACTTGATAACAATGGTTCCCTAGGAGGAGGGGTGGGCCCCTAAGACCTTGACCCCGAGAACGAGGCTAACCGGAAGTCTGTACTACTACTCATCGACTCCCCATGGAAGGCCCCGGAGATGGTGGTAGCCCCAAAGTTCTCCCCAAAAGACATAAAGGAAGAAAAAAGATAGAAAATAATGGAGGGAAGAAGAATATTTAGGCATACCGGAAGAAAGCTCTGGCATAAGGGTCTTCGGCTGAAGGACGTTGAAGGAAAGAGGACTTGGAAAGGTCTCCAACTGAGGCATGCTGAAGGAAAGAGGACTTGGAAGTTAGAGGCAGAAGGAAGATATTGGTCAACAGAGCTCAGGCTTTTCAGAAACAGACTGATGAACAAAAAGGGAGGGGAGGCAATTCTTATACAGTCCCTATGGTAACAAATTTATTCCTGACTAAAGTCACGTGGGCTTGAGGAGATGCTTCGAATGGCATGCCCCTCCACATGGCAGTATAGGGTTAGCCTGAATGAAGCCATGATAACTCGGGCGATAGTTGTCCATTTGTAATTCACCCAAGGGTTAAACAACGCTTGGTAATTAATGGGTGCCCCCTCACTTCTCATAATCGCATCATATGTTTTTTGAATCTTGCGATAAGCGTCATCTTTTCTGCTCCCCCCCATCATTAAATGACAAATCTGGCTTTGATTTTTTTAAAAAAGACTGGGCTACTTATAGTTTAAAATTTAGTTCCCATGCTTCTAGACCGGTTTAGGCTCTTACTTCTCAAGCTTGTGCACGATGAGCTCGGAAGAGGGGAGGGGGGGGGGGGGGGGGGGGCAACTGTTGTGGGGAAAATTGAACTGGTCTGTCATATGGAAAGAGCAACTGACCGTAGGAAGAGCACCATAGTGAGTTTTCTAAGACAATAGAGCATACAGCATGGGGAGCTTAGAAGATACTGTCAGTAATCCTCCCGATGGAGAGATCGATCTAGAGCCGAGTCCCTCGAAGACAAAGCCGAGGTGCAAAGAGCCATTCGCTGAGTTGGGTAGGTCGACCACCATCAGGGTTGCATGAGGATCTTGGAGAATATCCCCCCTCCCTCCCAAATTAAGGGATTAAGTCTGACATGATTGAAGATCACGCCGACTTAGGCGAGCTCAGTAATAAATTCGGAGGAATATCCATATCCTAGATAAGATCTTAGTGTATCCCTATGTAGTGTATCCTTATAAAATTCTACAAGATATGTGATCCCAACACGATCCTAACAGGGGCGGCTCAACATTTTTGGGGGCCTTAGGCAAGTCAGAAAAATGAGGCTTTTTAGTTTAAAAAGTAAAAAAAAAAAATTAATAAATTCAAAATTAAACCATAAATTTTCTTTTTGCTTTTTTAGATGCAAAATTACTAATTAAACTTTTGTATTTAAGTTTACCCAATAAATCAGTTTCGATAAATAAAATTGCTAAACCGTTTAATCTATCTTGAGACATAATTGTTCATAAATAATTTTTTTTATAATATTTAGTTTTGAAAAACTTCTTTCTGTAGATGCAACTGTACTAGGTATGGTAAGTAGTATTCTATATGCAATAATTCGGAAAATAATCTAGTTCTTTTATTAGATTATGTATTTCAAGTGGAGTATTAATTTATGTTTTTGCAACTTCCCTTAAAACTTTTATTTTCGAAAATAAATCCAAACCATTAGAAAAATGAAGTTAGAATTTAATTTTAAAAAATGACGTTAAAATTTATTTTTTTGAGAACTTAATTAGCAATAAAGTAGGTAATTGTGGTCCTAGGTTTTAGGAGAAGAATTTATTGGGAATGATGCTATTATTTTGAAAAGAGACAATAGAGTTAGACTATTATTATTGATAGTGCTAGTTTTTAGAATTTTCTTTTTTTAAAAAAAAAAAAATTTATTTTCAATTTCAAATTTGTAAACTAAATTTTAGATGTTCCTATTTTGTAGGCCTTTCAATAAGTTTTATTTCAAAAATTTTAGGCCTTTTTTCTTCTTCTTAATTTTAAATTTTCTATAATATAGGACCTTCATAATTAAGAAATTTTAATTTTGTTATAATATAGGGCCTTCATAATTAGGGGGCCTTAGGTGATTGCATCACTTGCCTCCCCCCCCCCCCCTTTGAGCTGCCCTGGATCCTACGAACCTTATAAATACTCTCATAACAAAGAAAGGGAGGTAAATAACAAAAACTGTAGCTCAAGTCATGCTTCCACTCTTAGTCTGCCCACTTCATTCAGGCATCAGAGGGTCCCTGGCCGTAATCGGCACCCCACTGTCCTTTATATATTGTCTATGTAAGTATACTCAACAGGTCTACTTCTATAAGCGGCTACACCTGTCCATCCAAACTTAACCAATAACATAAAATATAATGGAAAAAAAAAAAACTTGATTTTGTCATTTGTGTTCTTTTGCATTTTTATCCTTCGTTGCAAAAGAATAGTCCCGCATTGAATGGGAATAAGAAATGAAATAAGTATATATTAAAATTCACACTTTAGTCTTTTGTTAATATGCTCCCTTGTGCTCCAGCCTTCATGTGTGTGTGAGTCTAGCTTTATGGTACAATTGGTTAAGAAACAATTATCTGGTTTTGGACCCTTGTAGGGTCTTCATAAGCTTGGTTTTGCTTTTTCATGGATGTTTTTTTTTTTTCCTCTTTTTTATTATTTAAAAATCAATTTTGAAATTGTTTTGAATAGTGTGAACGTTTCCTAACCTTCTATCATGTGCCTTGGTAAGGCCCACTTAATCTTTCATTGGGAGAAGTGTGTCCATTTATGACCCGGCCCATTCATTGTAGGCTAGGAAATGGTCAACCATTTTTTACCGTTTGTGGTTATCACCATTCTGTAATGGCCCATTCCCGTGGGTCTAGAAAATGTCATTGCTATGGTTATTTCAAAACATAACTCGCACAACAATATTTACCAACTACTATGGACATAAAACTAAAAACGATCGAACTCCTTTATTTTTCTTTTCAAGGCATACGGACCTCTTCATACTTTTGGTGTTTGGGTGTTTGGTTCATTTGCAACCTGTGCACATTGAAGATGATCACGTCGGGCATTATAGTCATGCCCCAAAAATAGAGTTCAAACCCCTGACTCCTCTCTTAGGTGCAACTCGGGAGGTTTTTAATTTTTAATTTTAATTTTATTTAATTTTTTTTAACGGTTTGTTTAGTAGTCTTTCTCCTTAATTATAATATATAGCCTTGAACAAAAGATATAAGAATAATTTGAAATGAGATACTATTTCATTCCTAAAATGTATACCACTGTTTAATTACAATGACATATTTTAAAAAGATTAAGTTGAATAGGATGTAGTTTCTCTTCTCATCCAACTACCTTGGTTGGCTAGATTTCCTAAAAAAGATTAAAAACTTGCTGGAACAAGCTTTGTAAGCTCAGTGTTGTATTTGATGTCTTAAATTTAAACACATTTTGTGCAAATTTTTTCACGAAACTGCAAAATTACAGGATTTGTTTTCAATTTATATATATGGGTGTAAATGGGATTGGGATGCATTCCAATGGTTTATAAATAGTTCTAGGGTTTTAAAAGGGTATAGCAAGAGTGAGATTCGAGGTTATTCAAATTGGATAAGCCTTCTCTTTTTGTAACTTCTGCTTTCATAGTGAATTTTTGTTGCTTTGTGCCGTGGTTTTTTTCTAAAAGGATTTTCCATGTTAAATTGTTATGTTCTCCTTTCTTTTTACTTAGTGCTTTTGAATTGCTATCCTATATTTATCTGTGTGATTCCGTCGTTTCCTCAATACTCATTGGGTATATCTCTACTCACGAGGTAAGATAAACTACAATGTATGCAACAAGCAAGATATATAAACATGTAACCGCAAATATCAAATGCTTGAATGCATGGAATAAGTATGAAAGCTACATCCAATACAACCATCTCCATCATAATCATATAATGTACATCAGATGTGAACACAGGGACATGCCCACGCATAGGATCTTTCTCCCCATCAAATCCACCTTCACCGTCTTCGATAGTAGTTTAACCTACTAGGATCATGATGAGCACCCCGTATTGCACTCATCCACGGTAGTAGGGCTCCTTAGTGAAAAAGCAATGAACGTCATCCTATTCGAACCTAATGATGAAGGGACAAAATTTGTATATCACCATAACTAACCTGAGTAGCTGGGGATCTCGCTTGGCAATCATGTCAACCCAACTCAGCCCACCATTAGGTAGGATCGTTACACTTCTTCCCCACCCATATTTGGCAGTGGAGACTCTTGCATAACCGGAATGTCGCCAAGGGTTGGAGCTGACGATGGAGGACTCAGTGCTAAATATAACACCGATCATATATATGGTCACAAGTATCCAACAATCATGGCCAATCATGGCCAATCATGGTCTTAAATATCCAATAATTATGGTCAATCACACGGTCCCACATATCCAACAATTAAAAATCTAACCACTCATCAATTGTGCTTCAAATGCTCATGTATGAGTGATTATGATATAATGATTCAAGATGCATTCAATAAATGGAAAGTTCTCATATGGCTCAATAACCATGGATAATCAAGATCAATGCACGACATATTTAAGATACATGATATCTACTCGATCAATTAGAGCATGAGTCTAATAGCATTACAATATCTGCATATGTACATTAGACCATCCACATGATGCTACCACTTTGTGCCAGACCTCTTTAATACAAGGGTTTATTGGCGGACTATAATGGGTCTTCACTATAGCACTCGACCAAGACTACTTATACGTCATACCAACGCATATAGCATAAGTCAAATGTACAACTTGGGTACGCCTAAACAATATTAAACTGCATGTGCATACTATTTGTGCACTCATTGCATCCATCTAATGCTTTCTTAAACGAGTGCACTTAAATATGAATTACAGTGCACACCATATGGTGAGCATCACAGCTCCCACACGCACATGGAAAACGCAGAGCTCTAGAGTCCGTTTAAAAAGGGTTCTAATATAGAGATTTGCTAGAATACACCCACACACCCACTTCTATATGGTACGCTGAGACTTAACCTTATGAATTTGGGGTCATTTTTCAATGATTAAACCGTTTAAATGATGAGCTTTACATTTAATGGGTAATAGGAAAGCTCTTAGTAATATTTTAGTCTTTTGAACATTTGATTCCTTGGAATATATGAATAGTCTCTTTTAACTTTGGAATAATCAAAAGGTCAAAATATTTCAATAAGAGAGTTTCTTTAGGTTTTTAAAATGATTCCGATCCATCCACTAAAGTCTCATCATATGTGGAGACTTTTTTTTTTTTTTTTGGATAAAAATTCTGTAGGAATATATTCTAACAAATGTGTGGCAATATATGAGGATTTATTCTAGCAAATCTTGGTGATAGAATGTCACATCCGCATCCACACTATCATGAAGGGTCTACCTCCACCTTTGGTTAGCCAGCTTGTCAGAGATGCATAACCATTATAGACTAAGACTGAAAAAATAATATTAGTTAGCCGACTAGAAAGGTCACACTTATACAAGAAAATAATTTAACAGTGCAACTTCAATTTCAACATGTAGTTCACTTGACAATTGTGCTATCCTTTATTTATTTTTTTTGGGTTGCATATAGCAACATGGTATGGTATCAAATTGAATGGCCCTGATTGATTATACATTTGCCATCTTATTGGAGAAACCAAGTGATGTAATCCAAGCTCATTGTTTGGTTATTGGGAAATTCATTTCCTGATTTTTTATGAGGATATGAATAAAATTTATTTGGTTTACACACAATAGGTTTCATGATAAAACTTTAGAGAAATCTATAATTCTACTTACATATTTTCCCATGGAAACAGCTAAAAGTTGAGGTAAGCTTTATGATGAAAAGTTGGAAAATGAAATTCACAGGGAATATAAAAACTTTATTATTATTATTATTAATTTTTTATTTTAAAAAAAAGGAAAAAAAAGAAGAAGAGTTGTGAGCCAAACATGTTTTTCTCTGTTTTGGTAAAATTCAGGGAATTACAAGCAATCGTCAACCAAACACCCTTGAGAGGTTGCATAATCAAAATGACTAATAGGGGGGTGGCAGGCCCCATTTGATGAGTAGCTCATATCTCAAGCACGCAGTGAAGAGAGTCCTCAAAACTCACTCAAGCTAATCCTGATTCTTTTCCAGCCATGAGTTAGGTGTCTTTAAAAAGAGTTAAAGATTGGACGGCAAGGAAACGTAAATAAAAGGCATCAATGCCTCACTTCATTCTCAAGCATCTCTCTCTCTTACAAATAATACTAAAACAAGGTTACAGAATAACTCTTACATAGAGTCTATTCATCATTGCATCACATCTGAGCTAAATACGAGTAATTAAACTGTCCTTCTCATCAGCTAAATAACCTACAATTTTCTGGTGCACAAGATTCTCATGATGTGAGACCATAGCATGTTGATCAAGGCCATTAATCTGACGGATACCACTTTAGACAGGGAATTATCAAAGAAAATCAACCAGATTAGAGGGTTGAATCTTAGTCATTACTTGTCTCTTTAATCATCAAATTACACCCACCAATCAAGAGGATTTCAGGTCATTCCACATTTAAAGTGTAAACCATCAAATAAATGGTTTTGATCACAGATCCATGGCCTCACGTGAATGGAATCCTGTGAAATAGCAAACATCTGATTGCTGATGAGGTGGACATTAGAATCCCTAGCTCAATAATCCTGCACAACTCATAATGTATTGCGTAGGAGCACCATCCTTTTTCCCTTTCATCAGAAGCAAACTTCACAAAGCCAACAGCAACATAGGGCAGCAAGACTGCAATTTGGAGGAAGGAAAAAAAAAATAGTTAAAAAGTTTCAAAAGGTCAACACAATCTCTTGGAATTAAAAATAGCAGCAACAATTTATTTTTTGTTTGATCAAGTAATAGCAGCAATAGATGGTAAAAAGATGGTCAGTACTATTGAACTTTGCTCTGATTGAATCAGATGGCTAAAATTATCGAGATGTATGCATGTACAACACAAATCACATACATGGTTTCCAAAATAACATGCCTACTCAAAGTCGACTTCTGCAAACAACTGTTTTTTTTTTTTTTTTTTTTCTGAAACCTTGATCATATTGAAAGACAAAACTGCCTGATAGACACCCAGAAATGAATTGATTCCATGGTCTGCACATTTCCCACCAAATCACTTGGTATAAACATACGGCAAATACCAAAACTCTGGATGGAGCATCATCATCTAGCAATTACACTGATTGAACAGATCCTCACCGTTCAATTATGGCTATCAAAGGCATGGTTAATTAAAAATAAAATGGCAAGAAATCTAAATTCAATTCTCAATTCAAATGGTTATAAGCAGTAAAAGGATGTGCCAAATCCACATCATGAATAGTTGCCCTTGAAGATTCTAAACCTGGTAAGAGCGAACCAAGCATAGAGACAAAAAATATATTAAAGATGGGAGATCAGTAAGCTCTCAAGAAGAAGAAGCGATTATCAAACCCAACTTAATGATTAAATAATGTGAGCAATGGTGTCCATCATGTGTTTCTTCTCTCACAAAGGCAACAGCTCTAATCCATTTCCATTCAAAAACCGCTCAAACACAATCTAAGCTTGCGAACCAAGTATTTATGTTAATCTGTACCCTTCATTCCACTTCTTAATTTTTAATCCTATATCTATCTAATTCAACATGATGAAAATATACCTTAATGAAATGTAATAGAATCACAAGCTCTCAAACAGGATCAATTTCATATGTTCTGGTGTTATATTATACCAGAAAAGAGACTTCTAAGCTAAGCGTGATGGAAATAGGGAGACTTAATGTCCAGCTAAACAAAAAGTAAAATAAAATAAAATAAAAGAAACACCAATATGTGCATCTAGATTTGGGGATACTAAGGGTGGGACCGATCTTTAGATGATCAAGATCTCTGTCCTACAAGGCCAGGTGATGACTAGTACACGATTCCACATGAATCTAGACCACTGACTGTGGAGATGGACGAGGTTCAGGTGCATATGTTGCTGCATCATTAGGATTATTTCATGCGTGCAGTTTTCATACTATGCCGCATTTAAAATTGTCTTGAATACATGCCATGTCTACAGTCGACCAGTCACCAAAATTCGAAAACAGGGTTGAACAAAGGCCATACTGGTGGCCCATTAAAAAATATTGGCAGCTAGAAATCTAATTTTTTTAATTGGAAGTCGTGTGGTGAAGGCAAAAAGAAAAGAAATGGATAAAGAAAGCTCAAAAATTTTAAAAATAGGTGATGAACGTGAAAACATACCATCCTTCGATGAAGCCTCTGTCTCCCTTTTTGGTACTAGGACGGGGCCAACAAGACTTCTTCTTAGCAGTAGCTTCAGTTGGGTATCCTAAAACAAATTAATGCACACGAGAACGCTCAAACTTGCAATGAAATAAACTGCAAAATCTAGTTTCAGTTGGATCTTATAAAGCCAACTACAAATTCCAGTGAAATAAGTTGCAAATTATTAGTATATGCATTGGTAATGCTTATGGTCTGTTTGGTTGCACCGAATTCCCGTGAAAATGTATCCTCAGGACATGACTTTTGTGTTAGTGTGTGCTAGGATTGAGAAAATGAAGCAAAACAAAAGAAAGGAAACGTATAGTGATTATCCGGTATGGATTTCTAAGGATTCCATGGCATGGTTAAACCATGATTTCATTTTGGGGATTTTCTTCAGATAATAATTGAAAATTTTATTTTTGTTAGACAACAATCACCTTGTACTCATGCAGGAGAAATCGACTTTGGAAAAGTGTAATGATTGTCATGTAGAATTCACTACTAGTTTTTCTATTCCAACATGGTTAAACATCCCGTGATATGAAAATTGGAAAATTGTTTCATTTTCCTTTCTTTTCTTTCATTTCCCTTGATTTAAAAGGCCCCTAGTGGCCAAATGAACTTGATTTACTGTCAAACACCTCAAAATACTGGTGTCACCAGAAAAATAATATATATATATATATATATATATATATATATATATATTATAATTTCGAAAATTGATATGAAATAAATTTCTTTATACAGTAACCACATTTCCATGATTGTCTTTCTTATTATTCTTGATAAGCTATTAGAGGCTATTAAGGAGAGAGAGAGAGAGAGAGAGAGAGAGAGAGAGAGAGAGAGAGAGAGAGAGAGAGAGAGAGAGAGAGAGAGAGACCTTGTGGGGGAGGTTGGTCCAGGCGTTCCTTTCCCTGCATATCTGACATGGGCATTTTAAAAAGAGATGATGGACAAGGTATATCAGATGTATTTGTGAAGCTTTGGTTCATGTGGATTTCGTTATATCTCTATATATACATGTCTCTATGAGAGAGAAGCATGAGCTCAGTTTATACTGCTGACAGGTCGGCGCTCAATATTCCCTCCCTTTTTTGAATTGAGACCTTATTCTCTCTCTTTCTTTTTCTTTTGTTTTCTTTTCTTTTTTCAATTGACACCTTATTCCCTCTCTGAAGATGCCCTTTCTTTTCAAGGGCTACACTCTTCACGTTTAAAAAGTGACACGCGGGAGGACGTGTAGAGGTCAAGCACCGTCTTCCTCATAGTGATAACTGTTCTGAATTCACTAAACTTTTCTGGACTCCTCATAAAAATACCTCAAATCCATGAAGAGAGAGAAAATAAAAAATAATTCTAATAAAATTCGTAATAATTTGATTGATGATGAAAAAATGAGATTACAACCTCTAGGAAGAAGTTTTGGAATCATACTATAACTAAAACTCCTAGAAAGTGCGACTTACTATAAATAGTAACCTTACTATTTATAAACAGTTATGATTTCCGCTAGACATCATGATTTTCAGCCAAAAATAGTTCCAAATGGATGAAGAGTTATAATCAAACTAAAACTTACTACAAATAGTAAAAATGAAAATACACAAGGATTTCGACCGTCGATCTAATGGAATTTCACAAATTCGGCATGAGCAACCCGGCACAGCCGGGTTGGGTGGCTAAAGTAGCTTGTCCTACCCCAAAATCAAATATGGCACGTCAAATAACTCATTCTGGTTTGCAAGATATGCCCGTTTTAAGTTCTGATGGTCTAGATCACTTCCGCCTCCGATTGGGCCTTTTCTAGTCCATCTTGACTATGAAATTATCCGTGACCTGCTCTACATCAGTCTCCTCCACTTCAAAAGAACTTGTCCTGCTTTAGTTCGTGATACTTGTTCAGGTCCGTGATGTTGAAAGTGCGCGAGACTCAATGTCATCCGAAAGATCAACAACAAATGCGTTGTCATTAATCTTTAGGAGGATCGGTACCAGTCCAATCTTCTTATTTTTTAACTCGTTGTATGTCCCGGTCGAAAATCTTTCCTTTTGTAGATGGACCATAACTTGATCGCTCATCTCGAACACCTTTTATTGCCGATGCTTGTCACCTTGTTCCTTATACTTGTTGTTCAAGGCGTGTAACTTGGCTTCGACCTCTACAAGAATGCCCATGATCATGTCTGCCATATGTTCCGCTGCAATGCTCATGCTTGGTAGCTTGGGCAAAGGGACCAAGTCAAGTGTGTGGCGAGGCACTCAGCCGTAAATAATCTAGAATGAAGACTTTTTTGTCAAGCAATTCACCATGTTGTTAAATACAAACTCCACTTAAGATAAGACTAAATCTAATGCTTCAGTTTTTTCTCCTGAAATACATCGAAGGAGGTTCCCCAACGTCCGATTCACAACTTCAGTTTGCCCATCGGTCCCTGAAGTCGTGTATCGAACCGATTCCATGAAGTCCTTCAGAAGTGGCTAATGAACTTCGTATCGTGGTTAAAAGTAAGTCTTAGGGACCTCATGTAAACAACAACCTCTCTGAATAATAAATTCTCCACGTGCGTCGCGTCAAGGGTTTGTTTGCAGAGATGAAGTGTGTCATCTTCAAGAAATGATTTACCACCACGAACATCGAATTTATGTCATGTTGTGTTCTTGGGAGACCCAACACGAAGTATATTGATAGGTCCTCCTAAGGGCCGTCAGATACAGGTAACGGTGTGTAAAGGCTTGTATTCTGAGAATACCCCTTAGAGACCTGACAAACATGATAGCGCTGCACCACTCTACCCACATCCAGTAGTACCGTTCTTCAACAAGAGCTCACATCTCGTCCTATACAAGATGTCCACTAAGGCTGCCTCCATGTAGCTCTTGGATGATTTGCTCCCTCGACAAGCTTTTGGGGATGCACAGTTGATTCCCTTTGAAAATGAACCCATCTTGCATGTATAGGTTATTGGGGTGACCTTCTTAACATCAAACCCATGTATCCTTGAAGTCGTCGTCGTCGGCATGTATGTTCTTCAGGCGCTCGAACTCGACCACCTCACTGCTCATAGTGACTAACAAAGTTGCATGACGACTCAATGCATCAGCCACTTTGTTCTGCTGCCCAGACTTATGTTTCAGTAAAAACATGAATTTTTGTAAAAAAAGAAATCCACCTATCATGTACACGATTCACGTTAGCTTGGTTATTAATGAATTTAAAAGCTTGATGGTCTGTGTAAAGAACGAACTCCCTTTAAATCAAGTAATGTCGCCAATGTTGCAGTGCCTGGACCACTGTATACAATTCGAGCTCATATGTTGACCACTTTTTGTGTGCATCGCTAAGCTTTTCATCGTAGAAGGCTATCGGCTGACCTTCTTGAGACAGACTCCCCCAATCTCGACATATGAGGCATCGTATTCAACTTTGAATAGTTTGTCAAAGTTGAAAAGTACAAGAACTGGAGTTGTGGACAACTTGGGTTTAATTTCGAAAAAGCTCCTGTCGGCTTCGTCAGTCTACTAAAACTATCCCTTCATGCAGTTTATAATCGGAGATATAATGGTGCTAAAATTCTTTACGAAGTGATGACAGGATGTTGTCAATCCGTGAAAACTTTGTACCTTATGGATGTTTGTTGGGATTGGCCATTCCCTGATGGATTTCACATTTTCATCATCCACTCAAATGCTCATGGAAGTCACGATAAAGCCCAAAAACAACAGGCTATCAGTCAAAAAGTTGTACTTTTTAAAATTGAGATACAACTTACTTTCAGTGAGCACTTGCTTGCTTCTTCCTGACTATATATCAAGATGTCATCGAAGTAGACCACAACGAGCCGCCCAATGAATGGCTTCAGAACTTGGTTCATCAATATCATGAATGTACTAGGCACGTTTGAAAGATCGAAGGGTATGACCATCCATTTATATAACCCTTTCTTGGTCTTAAAGGCTGTCTTCCACTCCTCATTTGGTCACATTCCTATTTGATGGTAGTCGCTCCTTAGATCTAATTTAGATAATAATTTTGTGCCCTCAAGCATATCCAACATATCGTCCAGCCGTGGTATGGGAAACCTGTATTTTATGGTGATTTTTTTGATAGCCCGACTGTCGACACACATGCGCCAACTCTCATCTTTCTTGAGTTAATAGAGCAGGTATGACACATGGACTCATGCTTTCTCAGATAAGACCCTTACGGATTAGTTCCTCCACTTGCTCATGCAGAATATCTCACTCCTTCAGACTTATCCGATAGTGATGATGATTGGGTAAGCTGGACCCAAGGACAAGGTTGATAAGATGCTGAATATCTAGCATAGGAGGTAATCCGTCGGGCCAAATTTCCTTGAACTTATGCAATAAGGGTTTTAGCTTCTCAGAGATGTTGGTGGGCTCGAGTTCCTTCTCATTTACAATTAATGCATAGGCATGTCCCATTTCTTTGGATTCCTCCACAAAGTCCCGTATGGTTAAGAGGAAACGACCCTCTACCTTAGAAGTTTCGGGTGGCTCCTCTAGGTCCATAGGGGCTAATATAGTTTTCTAGCCATCCTTGACAAAAATATACACATGATCTCGCCCTTTTTTGAGTGACGTGACGATTAAATTGCCAAGGTCAACCGAGTAGCATGTGACAGACCTCCATGTTAACTACATCACATACTATTTCGTCCTTATAATGCTTACCAATTGAAAAAGATATAATGCACTATTCGGTTACCTTTGTCTTGCTGACCTTCTTAATCCAACCCATCGTATATGGGGAGGGATAACAATTTATTTTTATTTGTAATTTTTTCACCATGACCTTAGAGACGATATTCTCACCACTTTCACTGTCGATGATCACATCATAAACTTTTTTATTCACCATACACCTAGTTCGGAAGATGTTATGTCATTATGGGTGTATTTCTTTCCATAGTGCATACAATAACCGCCTCATGATGAGTGACTCACCATGATCCCCTTGAACCCAACTCATCTCATCTGCCTTGACCTTTGCGGCATGCTTAAGTTCTTCAACATTTGGGTCATCATTAGCATTCTCAGTGCTACTTTCATTGATGGTGAGGTTTGCCACTTGTCGCTAGGAACAAGTATTTGATAGGTGATCTGGTTGGCCACAACGATAGCAATGGTCAGGCCTTGACTGACCATAGGGGTTTGGGATCCTGCTTGGACTAGCAGTGTTCACAACCCCAAGTGTAGGGTCACGATGTAGTAACAATCTCGGTAAGAACTAGAACTAGAAGAAGATGTAAATCTAAATCTGAATAATTGGAAAGAGTAATTATGAATGATGTAATTAAAACTTGTGAATTTAAACGTGGGAACTAGGGTGTCAAGGATCCACTTGTAGATGTTAAGATGCTACCTTACTTGATTCAAGTAACACAATTAGAATTGGAGTCCTATCCTATCCAATTGAAAAATATATCAATTAAATCAAATCTAAACTTTTAGTGACCTAATTCTCAATGGACGAGGATTATGAGGATTGGAAGGAATTCTATCATCCTACCATGCCCAAGAGACGATGGTGAACTGCAGGATATACCAATCCCATAATCTCAAATAGGAAAAGAAGATATTCAAAGCTATCGCAGCGTCTATTTTAATTTGAGTCACAAAAAAACATAAAAAACTAAATATTTCTTAAAATCAAACTCAAAATCAATGAAATTCAACATAAATAAGAATCAAATCAAAGTAAAAATCCCAATCACGCTACAAGCTTCACCTCTTAGCCCTAGCTAAGAGGTTTAGTTAACCATTGTAAGTGCTATGATTTCATATCCCTTTGGTTGCCAAATTTTGCGGTGCCAAAACCTATATCAATGTCTTGTATATCTTGTGTTTCATGTTTGAGATTATTCTTTACTTCAAGACATCGCATTTCAAGACAAGAACTTAAATGAAGAAAGTTTCAAGTCATGGATGAAGTATTCAAGAATAGAAGTCTTCAAGTATGCATGTTCAAGATTCAATCAAGTATAAGTATAAAAGAAGACTTTGTCAACTCAAGAAAGGATCAAGAAGACTTTGTCAACTCAAGATAGGATCAAGCTCAAGAAGGCCTACTACAAGAATTGTATATTCTCAAGCTTCTCTTAAGGGTCATCTGGGTGTACAGACTTTCAATGTCCATCTCACTTTTAAGGTTTGTTTGACCTTAGATTGACCTTAGGATGAGCTTTACTGTAAATCATTTTAGATACATAATTCATATATTTTAATATGCTTGATCGGGTTGTTCTAAGACCAGTCCTAGGGACTTCAAGACCAGTCCTAGCTCTGCTAAGACCAGTCTTAAGTTTTTCAGGACCAGTCCTAGGTTGCTGGAGATTTTCGGATCTTTCTAGTTGTCCTACGACCAGTCTTGGACATCCTACGACTAGTCCTGTGAGTTGTACGACTCGTCCTTCAACCAGTCTTAGCCCTATGACTCAAACTCCAGCAACTAAATTGGGAGTCCTACGACCGGTCGTAGGTGGCCCACGACCGGTCGTAGGTGGCCCACGACCGGTCGTAGGCTACTCAGGACCGATCGTGGAATAACAAATCCTTATCCCGCGGAAATCTTTGAAAATCTTTGAAGCTACGACCAATCCTAGGATCTTAAGACCAGTCGTAGATGGGATTTTTTAGGCTATAAATAGAGCACGAACGTTAGAGTTTTAGCAATTGAATTCAACTCTATTCAAGCATTCTTTAGGCTATACTCTGAAATAAGTTTGTGTTTGTTTTAAGCTACTTTGTGCTTATTTAATATTCCTTTTGCTAGCTTGTTTTTTATTTGATTTTGATCTACATTCCAATCTCATTAGAAAAGGGGAATTTCTGATATTCCTTCTTCTTGGATTCAAAATCAAATAGAACTAGCCCTTTTGATTTAAAATCATTTAGACTTAGAACTATTCTTAAAGTGAGTATTGGACTTTGAACGTTGAATCGAACTTCTACTCCGATTGGTTCTACCGGGCTACTTCAAAAGGAGATTCAGGTATTTTATATTTTTGTAATTTACTTTCTTTGGTTTTGTTTGAGATTTGCCAAAAAAATTTCATTGTATTGGTTATCTGAAGAGAGCTAGAAAACTCAGATTGTGAGGGTTTTTAGATTGTGTAAGCCCGAGATCAAAGACAAAATTGTGAAGGTTTTAGGTGAACCTGTGAAACCTATTCTGATAGTGCATGCTAATATCTCTTGTGTGAGGATATTAGGAGTGGAGTAGCATTCTGTGTGGCTGTTGGATAACAGTTAGTGTACACACAGGCGAACCACTATATATCATTGTGTTGTAGATGTGCTTTATTCTTTCATTCCTTTATTCATTCAGTTTTGTGGATTATATTTGTGGATGAATGTTGTAATCTTTTTATTCCAAGCAAGTGTGGGGAATGTTGTAATAACTTAGGATTTATTTCTGCAAGTTATTTTAATTTCCTTGCTTTTTATTCCTCATTGATTCGTGATACAAAGGACGTTCTAGAAATAAGGTTGTCCTACCTTAAACCTTTAGTTTTTAGTGTAAGGTTGTCCTTAGAACTGATAAAGTATCATTCTCTTTATTTTAGGCTATTGAGATTCTTTCAATTCTGCATTATGCTTTATTTCTTTTATTATTACGCTGTTTTTAGTTTTATTTGGCATTGCCCTATTCACCCCCCCCTCTAGGGCATATAGCTAGGCCCTTTCAAGTGGTATTAGAGCCTAATAGCTCATGCTTATTGTTTATTTATTGGATTTATTTCCGAAGCTAACGATCTAAGCTATATTAAGATGTCAAATTTTGATAGCCTATCAGTCACTAGGCCACCACCCTTTACTGGCACAAACTATGCTTATTGAAAAGCCAGGATGAGGATCTTCCTTAAATTCTTGGATGAAAGTGTGGCTAGACACAATGAATGAATGGAACCCTCCTATCACTGAAGTAACTAATGACGATGGTTCAAAATCAATGAAAGTAACGGCTTATTCTCTTTGGGCCACACTTCAGAAAAGTGAAAGTAGTGTCAATACAAAAGCACTAAATGCAATCACTTGTGCATTATCACCAGATGAATTCAAAAGAATCATCTCTTGTGAAAATGCAAAATAAGCATGTGATGTATTAGAAATGACACACTAGGGTACATCTATTGTCAAGAAATCTAAAGTCCAACTCCTCACAACTAAATTTGAAGAAATTCATATGGAGGAGAATGAGATGTTTATGGACTTCTATACTAGATTAAATGACATTGTGAACTCTATGTGGGGTCTTGGTGATAGAATCCCAGAAAGTAAAGTGTGCGCAAAGATACTACGCTCACTTCCTGAACGGTTCAATTCTAAAGTAACCGCGATTCAGGAACTTAGTGATATGGATACCATGAGGGTTGAGGAACTAGTTGGTTCACTTTAAACCTACGAGTTGTCCTTTAAAGCTCCTAAAGGAAAATATATTGCTCTCAAATCATCTAAAAATATTTCACAAGAGAGCACTTCGGATTTAGAAAATTCTAAAGATGATATGGCGCTTTTAGCAAAAAAGTTTTACAAAATTTTTAAAAGCAAGAAAAAAGTTGATTTTCAAAAGTCAAATGATAAGAGACGATATAAACCTAAAACTCGAAAATCCTTGAAAGATAGTCAATGTTACAACTATCAAGAGTATGGGCACTTAGCTAATAAATGTCCTAAAAAGGACAAATAAAAAAGAAAAGCATGATGGCTACTTGGGATGAATCGTCTGATTCTGAATCCTCTTCTAAATCAGAAGATTCTGAAACCGAGTCGGGAGATGATGTTAAAGCCCTTATGACTCTAGCCAAGATCACCTTTTCAGATAATGATGATATATCTAGTGAAGAAAATCTGAATAGTGATTGCGATAATGAAGATGATCTTCAGAATGCTTATAATGCCCTTTATAAGGAGAGTTGTAAAATTGTTGTCAAGCTTAAATTACAAAAAGAAAAATTTTCTAAGCTTAAGGAAGATTATGAGTCTCTTGTTTTAGAAAAGTCTCATATTTTCGATTCTTTTGAAAAAATCAAATGTGATTTAGATTTCAAAACCTCAAAAATTGAAGATTTGAGATCCGAAAATGAGAAACTCAAAAATGAGGTAGCTTCTCTTCTGAGTTTGAAAGACACATGGAGATATGCCCAAGGTGATACTAAATTGAAAAAATTATTATCCGGATCAAGAAAATGTGGCGATCAATCCGGGTTGGGCTATGATAAGAATACATCTCCTAAACCAAAGAACATTGCTCCTAAATTTATAAAAGAAGAGTCTTCAATCTCAAAAGAAAAGAATACTTATCAAGGTTTTTCCAAAAATTCAAGGTCTTTTCAAAAACTGGCAGGTAGCCATGTCAACTTTAATTTTTAAAACCAAAATCCATTAGCTGAAAAAATAATTGATCGTCTCAAGGAGCTATTAAAGTATAATTCTATAGGTCTCTCCTATAATAACAGACAGAAAAAGACCATCTATACTCCTAAATCCAAAACAGTTCTGAAATGGGTTCCTAAAGTTGTCTGCTTAGTTGCCCACACTGCTTTCAAAGCTACAAGCCATTCAAAGTGGTACCTAGATAGTGGTTGCTCCAGGCATATGACAGGTGACAAAACTTTATTCACCGATCTAAAAGATATGACTGACGGGTCAGTCACATTTGGTGATGGAAACAATTGTAAGATCATTGGCCAAGGTACGGTTCAGCTTTATAACCTTCCCCTATTTAAGAATGTTTTGTATGTTGAGGGCTTGAAACACAACCTACTTAGCATTTCTCAGATATTCGATAACAACCATAGTGTGAAGTTTTCTAATCAAGGTTGTGAGATTCTTAATAAAAAGGGTTCTGTTATATTAACTGGTCGCAGAACTTCTGAAAACTGCTACATCGTTAGTGATGCAAGCTCATCTATTTAATCATGTTACATGGTCCATACCGATGAGACTTAATGATGACATAAATGCCTTGGACATGTACACTATCGGAACTTATTTAGATTGAGCAAAAGAGAACTAATTAGAGGTCTACCCAAATTGCAAAAAGTAGACAAAATATGTGGTGAATGCCAGTTGGGCAAACAGACAAGGAGCTCTCACAAGAAAGTGAACTCCAATACCACATCTAGACCACTCGAGCTTCTCTATGTGGATCTTATTGGACCAACCAGATTGGAGAGTCGAGGAGGCAAAAAATACATCTTGGTTATCATAGATGACTATACCAGATTCACTTGGGTATCCTTCTTAAAAGATAAAACTGAAACCCTGGATAAAGTGAAAAAGGTCATTAAACGAATCTAAAATGAGAAAGGTTCTCATGTTAGTAAGATCCGTAGTGATCATGGATCCGAATTCGAAAACAGTAGTTTTGAAAAATTTTATAGCGATCAGGGAATATCACATGAATTCTCTGGGCCCAAAACTCCGCAACAAAATGGTATAGTTGAAAGAAAAAACAGAGTGCTTCAGTATATGGCTAATGTTATGTTGAATAACATGAAGCTCTCTAGAAATCTTTGGGCTGAAGCAGTTAATACCTCATGTTATATTATTAATCGGGTTTATACCAGTAAATCTGATAATAAGACTGCTTATGAATTATGGTTTGAAAAGAAACCTACTGTTAAATACTTTTGGGTTTTTGGTAACAAGTGTTATATTTTACATGATCGTGAAAATTTAGAAAAGTTTGATACGAAGAGTGATGAAGGTATTTTTCTTGGTTATTCTTTAAACAGTCGAGCTTATAGGGTTTTAAATAAGAGAACTGGTGTGATTCAAGAGTCCATCAATGTGGTCATTGATGATCATTTGAATACACCAGCTCCGAGTTCAGATGATGATGAAGCTCTTATTATCGACAAACAAGATATCTCATCAAGTCAAAAAGAATCTGAACCAAGGACTGTCAAAGATCATCCAACCAATCAAATACTTGGAAACCCTCTCATTGGAGTTCGTACGTGAAAATAACTTGAGAACATATGTAATTATGTTTGTTTTACATCCCAAATAGAACCGGTTAACTTGAAAGAAGCACTTTCTGACGAAAATTGGATAGTTGCTATGCAGGATGAATTTAATCAATTTGTTCGTAATGATGTCTGGTATCTTGTTCCTAGATCTAAAGATAAATACATTATTGGAACAAAATGGATCTTTAAAAATAAGTCTGATGAGCTTGGAAATATAATACGAAATAAGGCTAGACTGGTTGTATAAGGGTACATTCAGATTGAAGGCATCGATTACGATGAAACCTTTGCTCCAGTCGCTTGCCTTGAATCAATCAGACTTTTTATTTCCATCGTATGCTTTAGAAAATTTAAGATTTATCAGATGGATGTAAAGAGCGCCTTCTTGAATGGTGATTTATATGAACAAGTGTATGTTGAACAACCTTCAGGGTTTGAAGACCCTAAGTTATCTGACCATGGATTTCGTCTCAGAAAGGCTCTCTATGGTCTAAAACAAGCGCCTAGGGCATGGTAGGAGAAATTGACTAAATTCTTACTCAGTCATAACTTTCAAATAGGAAGTGTCGATAAGACGCTCTTTGTTAAGAAGCATAACAATGATATTTTGATGGTTCAAATTTATGTTGATGATATTATTTATGGATCAACTTGCTCTAACACGTCTATTGAGTTTACAGAGTTAATGAAATTAAGGTTCGAAATGAGCATGGTTGGCGAACTAAAATATTTCCTAGGGTTGCAAGTGAAACAACAACCTGATGGAATTTTCATTTCCCAGACCAAATATGCTTCAAATTTGGTTAAAAGGTTTGGATTTGAGAGTGGTAAGAACTTTGATACTCCTATGAGTACAACGTTAAGACTCTCAAAAGACTCTACAGGTAAAGATATAGATCCTAAACTATATCATAGTATGATTGGTAGTTTGTTGTATCTTATTGCAAGTAGACCTGATATTGCGTTAAGTGTTGGAATTTGTGCAAGATATCAGTCTAATCCTAAAGAATCATATATTACTATTGTTAAACGGATTATTAGATATGTCGCAAGTACTATAAATCTGGGTCTATGGTACCCTTTTGATACTAGTGTTCAATTAGCCGGGTACTTAGATGCTGATTGGGCCGGTAATATCGATGATAGAAAATCAACCAGTGGTAGTTGTTTTTACATTGAAAATTGCTTAGTTTCTTGGTTCAGCAAGAAGCAAAGCTCAATATCGCTCTCCACTGCTGAGGCTGAGTATATTGCAGCTAGATATGCATGTACACAACTAGTTTGGATGAAACGTATGCTAAGCGATTATGAAATTAATCAAGATTCAATGATCTTACATTGTGATAATTCCAGTGCTATAAATATTTTCAAAAATCCAATCCAGCATTCACGTACTAAGCACATTGACATTAGGTATCATTACATTCATGAGTTGGTTGAAGAAAAAGTTATTTCTTTGGAATATATATCAACCAAAAATTAACTTGCTAATATATTTACTAAACCGCTCGACAAAAGAAGGTTTAATAAATTAAAATTTGATCTTGGTATGTGCATTTTACATTGAGTATTCTTCCTTGCATGTATCATAGTGTATTATATTTAATATTATTTGTGTTTAAATTTTATTTTTTTCATTAAAATATGTATTTTTGGTTGATACTCGACCGGTCGTGGTACGACCGGTCATGCACCACACTCGATCGGTCGTGGAGCTCGTGAACATGATATAATTTGGAAAAATTCCCTTCTTCTTCATTTTCACTCCGACCTACGACGAGTCATGGCTCGACCAGTCATAGGATTTCTTATTTTTCTTCATGGTGTATCCTATTTCTTCATTTTTCTTGAAGATTCATGCTCTCTATGCTTTGATTTGATCATTGTGTAGCTAGATTCCTTCTTTTGTTGGGTTTTTTTAAGGGTTTCTTCTCATATTGCTGATCTTGAGAGAACCCATCCTTTCATTTGTGCATTTCTCTTGCTCTTTGTATATCTTTTTGAATATGGATGCTAGCGAAAAGAAGAAAACATCCCGTAGTCCATCTTCTTCTAGATCTACACCGATAACAAAACGGCATCTTCGGTCACCCGAAGATGATTCTCAAGATGTACGAGATTTATGTGTCCGTAAAATTATCGTTGAGCATACCGCTAATCTCAATCACATTGCTCCATATGGTATTGTCCCTCTCCTTAAATTTGTTAGCTGGACTAACATTTTGCTTTGGGGTGGGCCTGCATACTAGTCCATTGCCCAATCAATGGTAGCATGCATCTCAGAATTTTCTCTTGATAATTTAACTTTTTCAATTGATACTAGAGAAGGAAAATTTGAAGTAGACCGTCATATGATATTGGGTATTATGGATATACCTATTAATGATGAAGGTATATTGAATCATACTTTATACGACAAACCATCTGAATCGAAAAAATTCTTGTTAACAAGAGATTTATGCAAAATTGATGCACAATGGACACACAAAGGGAATGCGCTCCCTTCAAAGTATTTGTTACCTAAATACAGAGTGTTACATCATTTCTTCATTTTCAATGTGTATCCTCGGTCCGGTAATAAAACTGAGTTAACTTCTTTCATGGTTCGTGTGTTGCATTCTATTACTTCTGGTACCATGGTCTGTCTTCCTTCTTTGATTTGTTATTTTATTATACAGTTTCGTCTTCATCCGGGTCATAGTGATATTCCGTTTAGTTATCTTATGATTGTTTTAACCACTCACATGCTTGTCGATAAACCTATTAATGAGGCACCAATTCATCATCTTATTTTCAACAATTTCAATCTTAATAAGATGAAGTTGGATTTGCTTCCTGCCCAAGTTGATGAAGGTGGTGTTGGTGGTGAAGTCGAAAATGAAGGGGAAGTTGGCGATCTTCCTCAACAGGATGTT
Source organism: Magnolia kwangsiensis (assembly GCA_037074715.1). Taxonomy (NCBI): domain Eukaryota; kingdom Viridiplantae; phylum Streptophyta; class Magnoliopsida; order Magnoliales; family Magnoliaceae; genus Magnolia; species Magnolia kwangsiensis. Next base: position 2,284,678 of record CM073581.1, read on the forward strand.
AATATGGATGAGATATTTGATGAGATAGAATCTGATTCACCAAATGATCCAGATTACGATCCATCTGGTTATGATGCACGCCTTCGTATATTGGAGGAGAAGGTTGATAACATAAGTATAGCCCACGATATGCAATTTAAGTACATGCGAAAATATTTTCGTCACATCAATAGAGGCTTACACCAGATTGATCCGACTATCCCTGCTCCTTCCTCTGGATCTGATTAGGCGAATTATCTTCTGGATAGTATAACATTATCTTTTATATTGTATTGTCTTTTGGATATTGTATTATAGATTGATAATGACTTGATGTTTTCGGTTTATATTTTGAAATATGCTATGTCCTTTCATATTTCTTTCTCATTATCTACTTATTATTACTCTCTATGTTATTGTTCTTTTTCCTATTGTGACTTTCTCTTGTCATTTTGTGACAAAAGGGGGGAGTAGTAAGGTAAAAGGGGGTAGTATAGAAAGGGGGAGTAATTTATGGATTGATTGATTGAGAAGGATATGTGGATTGAGAATATTGAGTTTTGATGTCTTTATGTTGATTACTGTTTATATGAGCAGTACTCGTATTACTCAGGGGGAGTAGAGTAAATTGTGCTTGCTTTTATGGCTCATTTTTTTTTGGCAAATGTTGCTCTTATTCTTTATGCTGTGTTTTGTCACAAATTTGACAAAGGGGGAGATTGTAAGTGCTATGATTTCATATACCTTTGGTTGTCAAATTTTGTGGTGCCAAAACCTATATCAATATCTTGTATATCTTGTGTTTCATGTTTGACGTTATTCTTTACTTCAAGACATCGCATTTCAAGACAAGAACTTAAATGAAGAAAGTTTCAAGTCATGGATGAAGTATTCAAGAATAGAAGTCTTCAAGTATGCATGTTCAAGATTCAATCAAGTATAAGTATAAAAGAAGACTTTGTCAACTCAAGAAAGGATCAAGAAGATTTTGTCAACTCAAGATAGGATCAAGCTCAAGAAGGCCTACTACAAGAATTGTATATTCTCAAGCTTCTCTTAAGGGTCATCTGCGTGTACAGACTTTCAATGTCCATATCACTTTTAAGGTTTGTTTGACCTTAGATTGACCTTAGGATGGGCTTTACTTTAGGTCATTTTGGATACATAATTCATATATTTTAATATGCTTGATCGGGCTGTTCTAAGACCAGTCCTAGGGACTTCAAGACCAGTCCTAGCTTTGCTACGACCAGTCTTAAGTTTTTCAGGACCAGTCCTAGGTTGTTGAAGATTTTTAGATCTTTCTGCTTGTCCTACGACCAGTCCTGTGAGCTGTACGACTCGTCCTTTGACCAGTCTTAGCCCTACGACTCAAACTCCAGCAACTAAATTGGAGGTCCTACGACCAGTAGTAGGTGACCCACGACCAGTCGTAGGTGGCCCACGACCTGTCGTAGGTTACCCAGGACCGGTGGTGGAACAACAAATCCTTATCCCGTGAAAATCTTTGAAAATCTTTGAAGTTACGACCAGTCCTAAGATCTTAAGAGCAGTCGTAGATGAGATTTTTTAGGCTATAAATAGAGCACGAACTTCAGAGTTTTAGCAATTGAATTCAACTCTATTCAAACATTCTTTAGGCTATACTCTGAGATAATTTTATGTATATTTTAAGCTACTTTGTGCTTATTTAATATTCCTTTTGCTAGCTTATTTTTTATTTGATTTTGGTCTACATTCCAATCTCATTAAAAAAGGGGAATTTCTGATATTCCTTCTTCTTGGATTCAAAATCAAATAGAACTAGCCCTTTTGATTTAAAATCAATTAGACTTAGAACCATTCTTAAAGTGAGTATTGGACTTTGAACGTTGAATTGAACTTTTACTCCGATTGGTTATACCGGGTTACTTTAAAAGGAGATTTAAGTATTTTACATTTGTGTAATTTACTTTCTTTAATTTTGTTTGAGATTTGCCAGAAAAATCTCATTGTATTGGTTATCTGAGGAGAGTCAGAAAACTCAGATTGTGAGGGTTTTTGGATTGTGTAAGCCCGAGATCAAAGACACAATTGTGAAGGTTTTAGGTGAACCTGTGAAACCTATTTTGATAGTGCATGCTAATATCCCCTGTGTGAGGATATTAAGAGTGGAGTAGCATTCTGTGTGGCTGTTGGATAACAGTTGGTGTACACACAGGCGAACCACTATATATCGTTGTGTTGTGGATGTGCTTTATTCTTTCATTCCTTTATTCATTTAGTTTTATGGATTGTGTTTGTGGATGAATGTAGTAATCTTTTTATTCCAAGAAAGTGTGGGGAATGTTGTAATAACTTAGGATTTATTTCTGCAAGTTATTTTAATTTCTTTGTTTTTTATTCCTCATTGATTTGTGATACAAAGGACGTTCTAGAAATAAGGTTGTCCTACCTTAAACCTTTGGTTTTTGGTATAAGGTTGTCCTTAGAACTGATAAAGTATCATTCTCTTTATTTTAGGCTATTGAGATTCTTTCAATTCTGCATTGTGCTTTATTTCTTTTATTATTTCGTTGTTTTTAGTTTTATTTGGCATTGCCCTATTCACACCCCCTCTAGGGCATATAGATAGGCCCTCTCAACCATAGACATGATTAAACAAAAATCTCTTAAAGAATGCATAAAAACAAACTAAGGAAGAAGAAGAAAACTCTTGGTGGTGGCTCTCCACCCCTCTGCTCTACTCCTTAAACCCTAGAAGATGCTTTAGAGCATCTTAGGAACTCCTATTTATAGTTGAGGAACTCCAACTTTCGTACCAAGTTGGAAAAGTCCAAAAACCACCTCAAATTTACATAATCCGTGCAAAATCTGTTTAACCTTCGACTAGTCCAGAGCAATCTTCGACTGGATGAAGGTCATCTTCAACTTTGACTAGTCGAGATTCGCGTGAATTTAAAAAATAATGTCGCTGGATTTCGAGACGAAGTATCTTGGGCTAGTCGAAGTAGAACTTGGGTTTATCGAATTTCAGGCATATTCCTTTTCTTCACTTCAAATCTTTGATTCTCTTCATTCCTCACTTGGCCTGTGAATTCTTCAATCTTGGTCTTGTAAGATCCATCCCTTGCCTTGGTGATTATTGACCATTAAATCCATGTTTTTAACATTCTTTTCAATCCAATCTCTATTCACCTTGCAACAGAAACATGTATAAAATATATCATGCTAACCATTAGAAATTCTAGCACAACTCACAGGAAGTAGATTGACCGTGCCTTGTGAATTAAATTAACATAATATTCAAACTTTCTCTTGATCAATTAAGTGCAAGAACTATAAGTAATAAATTACTTAGTTGATCAAACTCCAACAATTCAAAATTCAATCTTTATATTATTATTATACTCAAAACATTCTTTAGCGCACAAACTATCGATCTCCAAATAGGTTTTTACTTTGAAAATTTCAAAAATTCAAAAAAAAGAAGTTTGCTCAACACTAAGAAGGCACTGATTAGTTTACCTAACTACACCCCTAACTTAAAATCTACATTGTCCTTGATGTAAAAGAAATAATCTTGTAATGCAAAAGAGACAACGAAAAGAAAAGAGAAGTGACGGAATGGTAGTACTTGAAGAAGGAATTTTGAGGCTTTTTCCAAGGATCTTAATGTGAAGATGGGTTAACACAAAAACTTAACAAACGGAAAACAAACTATCCTAATCCTAAATTCTATGAAAGCAATAAACTGGTCAATCCAGGTAAACAAGATCAATAAGAGGTATGAACATGTTCTCTGAATCAAATTTCTCAACAAATGACTTTAAATGATGTCCATTCACTTTAAAAGCATTGTCATTGTTTAGATTTTTTGTCTCAATGGCCTCATGAGAGTAAACATTAGTAACTATAAAAGGGCCAGTCTAACGAGATCAGAGTTTATCCGAAAAAAGATATTACCGAGAATTGTACAAAAGAACTTTTTGACCAGTTAAGAATGATTTTTGAAGGATGTTCCTGTCATGGAACACCTTTATCATGTCCTTGTGAATTCTCAAGTTCTCGTTTGCATCATTTCAGATTTCTTTGAGTTCATGTAACTGCAATTTACGCAGTGAGTTAGCGTTATCTAGGTTAAAATTCATGTTTTTGATAACCCAATAGGCTCTATGTTCCACTTCCACAGGTAAGTGGTAAGCTTTCCCATAGATGAGTCTAGAGGGAGACATTCCAATTGGAGTTTTGAAGGGAGTACGGTAGGCCCATAAAATATCAGTTAAGAAGATTGACCAATCCTTGAGATCAGGGTTAACCATTTTCTCTAGAATGTGTTTAATTTTCCTGTTGGAAATCTCAGCTTGCCCACTTGTCTGCAGGTGGTATGGAGTGCTCACATTATGAGAGATGCCATATTTCTTCATTAAGCTTTCAAATAGCTTATTACAGAAGTGTGAACCTCCATCACTAATGATACCCTGAGGCGTTTCAAACTGAAAAAGGATGTTTTCTTTTAAGAATCTAATGACCGTTCGATGGTTATTGTTTTGGCACGGGATCGCTTCGACCCATTTAGTGACATAGTCTACTGCTAGTAAAATGTATAAATTTCCAAAGGATTAGGGGAATGACCCTATGAAATTGATGCCCCAATAGTCAAATGCTTTAATGATCAGTATGGGATTTAGAGGCATCATATTTTGATGGGACAATGCTACCAATTTCTAACAACGCTCACAAGCTTTATAGAACTCATGAGTGTCCTTGAACATAGTGAGATAATAGAAACCGCACTGCAGAATTTTGGCCATAGTCTTTTTAGCAGAAAAGTGACCACCATAGGCTTGAGAGTGATAGAAGGAGATGAAACTTTGGCGTTTATTGTCTGGCACACATCTCCTAAGAATTTGGTCTAGACAATATTTAAATAAATACGGGTCATCCCGAAGAATTTGCATACCTTAGTGAAGAATTTTTTCTTATCTTGCACAGTCCAATATGTCGGCGTCAAACCTGTAGCAAGATAATTTACAATATCAGTAAACCAAGGTAAATGAGAGAGTTTAAACAGTTGTTCATCAAAGAACATGTCATTTATAGGTGTCGTCTCAAGTGAATTAGGGAGATCAAGTCTGGAAATATGGTCAGCCACTACATTTTTTACTCCTTTTTTGTCTCGTATTTCTAAATCAAATTTCTGGAGTAGAAGGATCCATATTATCAAGCGGGGCTTAGCATCATTCTTAGAAAGAAAGTATTTGAGCACCGCATGATCAATATAAATGATGATCTTAGATCTGATTAAGTAGGACCTAAATTTGTCCAAAGCGAATATTGCGACCAAGAGTTTGAAATTACGGTAATGACTGCTCTAGTAGATGTAGGAATAGGTCAAAGTGTCCTAGAGGGGGTGAATAGGACTTTACAAAATTTTATGAAAATTTAAAATCCTATTATCATTATCTTGATCTAATATAATAATTTATCAAGATATCTTTAACTTAACTCTAATGGCTTCCAAGCCAAATAGAGGATCCAATCACAAGACTATTCAATATCTAAACAGTATATAAATTTAGTCTATGATGGATGCATTGAGTGACTGTGTGTGAGATGTGATACTTATTAATTCTAAATAATCATGCATTATGTGATCGTTCAAAGTATACACAATAAAAGAATATGCAAATAACAATCTCAAACACAGTCATTTTATAGTGGTTCGGCTATATGCCTACTCCACTCCCGGCGAACGCACTCAACCCTTGAGTGTACCGGATTTCATTAACAGAGGTTTCAAATCAGGTTTACCTCAAACCAATACAACCTACACAAGGTTGACTCTATGACCTACACAAGGTACTTAACATGTCTCCATGAGCCACAAGTTTATGCCTCACACAGGAGCAAGGGTCAACACACAACACTCAGGTTTTATGCCCTACACAAGAGTAAAGGAACCACACAAGGAACCTAGGGTTTTAGGCTACAGGATCCACACAAGGACCCTAGAGTTTATGCTCTACATAAGACCAAAGGTCAACACACAACACCTAAGTTTTATGCCCTACACAAGAGCAAAGGATCCACACAAGGAACCTAAATTTTAGGTCACATAGGCCAATGACCTACACTAAGGACCTAAGTTTATGGCCTACACAAGAGCAAGGGTCAACACATAGCACCCACACGTACTCTCCTGTCGGAGGCCTCCTATGAGGATTTGAAAAGGGTGAGAAGCACCTTTGACCTAAACCTACAAAAGGAATGATGAAAGGGTCTCTGAACTCTAATGACTTGCAGATAAGTAGGTGAGCCCCATTAATCATGTTGATGAAGATCTTCTCCTTGTTGATGAAGATTCTTCAGCTCCCTTGATCTTCAATACTTAATAATATACCAATAAAGGTGACGGGTTAGGTCAAGGTTATCTTGGAATCTACTCTAATAAATATTACCTATTAAAGCAACGTAGAGATTCTAAGGTCTTAAGCATTTAAGGGATCCCAGCTCAATGATTTTCCATTAAAGTGGTAGTTGGATGATCCTTGAATGCAAAAGTTCATTCCCCAATCCACTCTATTGAATATCAATGATGAGAGTGGATTGAAGGATGAACTCTCATGAGAAAAAGGGCTTAAGGTAGATGATATGTAGTTACTCTCTCAAATCTCTCTCTTTTTCTCAATACAGCAACTAAGAACAAGCTCTCCTTAAATAGACAAAAATTTTCAATGGTAATAAAGATTTCAGATTCTGATAGAGTTCGATATCATCAGGCCTGCTTTGATGTCATCGAATGTATACTTTTGATGCTATAGAAGCAAGGTTCGATGATATAAACTCCACTGAAGTATATACCTAAAACTTTTTGCCTGAGGATCGATGCCATCGAGCGTGCATCGATGTCATTGGAGTTTGAATTCTGATTTGATCGACAATCTGTTCGATACATCGATCATTTCCACATGATTTTTAAAAGAGCTTGCTGGATAATCTTTGATCCATTTCGATGATATCAAACATATATTGATTTCATCGATATTTGAATGATGATCATATCGAGACATCATCAATTCCTCAGTCATTTTCAGAGGATTTTCCTATTCAACTTTCTGGACTAGTTTGGTCTGAATTCGATAACATCGAAGCTCTCTCGATATCATCAAAATTTGAGTTTTGATGGAATCGAGGCTCTCTTCGAGTCATCAATAAGTATGAGATTTGCCTTAACAGCACGTTGAACACAAACTAGCTAGAATTCGATTATATCGAGCTGTCTCGATGTTATCAGCATTTGAATTTCGATGATATCGAAGAGTCCATCGATTCATTGAGAATTTTTTCCAAGGATCAAGTTGGTTGCTGGACACAAGATGTCCTCAATTCAATGATATTGAGTACTTTTCGAGGACATCGATAACATGTGTTCGATCATATTGATGTGATATCAATTATATCAAGAAAGGATAATGAAATTACGGTAATGACCGCTCTAGTAGAAGTAGGACTAGGTCAAAGTGTCCTAGAGGGGGGTTGAATAGGACTTTATAAAATTTCATGACTATTTAAAATCCTATTACACTATCTTGATATAATATAACAATTTGTCAAGATATCTTTAACTTAACTCTAGTGGCTTTTAAGCCAAATAGAGGATCTAATCACAAGACTATTCAATATGTAAACAGTATATAAATTTAGTCTATGATGGATGCACTAAGTGACTGTGTGTGAGATGTGATATGTGATACTTATCAGTTCTAACCAATCATGTGATCATTCAAAGTATACACAATGAAAGAATATGCGAATAACAATCTCAAACACAGTCATTTTATAGTGGTTCGGTTATATGCCTACTCCACTCCCGACAGACGCACTTAACCCATAAGTGTACTGAATTTCACTAACAGAAGTTTTAAATTAGGTTTACTTCAAACCAGTACAACCTACACAAGGCTGACTCTAGGACCTACACGATGTACCTAATATGTCTCCATGAGACATAAGTTTATGCTCCACACAGGAGCAAGGGTCAACACCCAGTACCTATATTTTATGTCCTACAAAAGAGCAAAGGTGTCATGCTCCAAACCTGGAAATCGGATTCACAGGAATCCCGATCGCCGAATCCGGTGCCTACAGCCTCTGTAGTACCCCATTCTCGGCTCCTAGCATTCATATGCCAGATTTTCGATCCTGGGATCCTACAAGGAGAATTTTTTTTATATACATTTAACTAGTAATAAGCATAACCACAAGTTTACCCAAATCATAAAGGCAATATCATCATCACATATCTACTAATATAATCATTTGAATACAATACTGAAAGAAAAATATATATGTCAAAATCAAAGCTTCAGAAAACAGCTGCACGCTCTAAGCTTAATGCTACTGCAACCTAACATCACTTGCACGCATCTATCGTGCATAAGCTTATAAAAAGCTTAGAGGGTGGTGTAAGTGTGTGCATGAGATAAGTGTCAAGTATTTAATATAATATCATAATCATACAATACCGGAAAGCTATTAATCCATAAACCATACAATGACTGAATAAGCAGAAACACTGATAAGAGCAGGAATTATTAGCGTAAACTGAAATACTGACAAGATTATAATCATGCGATAATAGAATAAACGAAAGTATGAACAAGTCCATAAGTTAATCAATATCAGAATACGTAATATAGGACAGCTATGCAAATGATGAGTCATAGATAATCAAATTTTGAATGACAAAGATATAATGTAATACACAATTCAAAAGACCTAACAAATATCATCACTCTTATCTAAGTCACAGGAATACAGAAACATAACAACCCACAATGCCACACGCCGAAGATGTAATGGAATATGCAGTATATGGTGCTAATAGAATGACCTTGCTGGAGTGTGATGTCGGGATGATAGTACGTAGTATCGCAGGCTACGGGGTCCACCACAAGGAACCTCTATCCAAACCAGTCCCATACTTAAATTTGTATAGTCTGACTAAACGTGGTAAACTCCTAATCTCAGGTTAGTCTCGCGCCCAACCAAAATCCTTTCCATAACGAAGATACACAACAATTAGTTACGCACCACCAGCCCGAGTGGATAGTGAATGGATGAATGAATGAGTATGCAACTCCTACTCAGTAGCATATCAGCACAGTAGCCTGCCAACTGCTGGTAGCTCACCCAGTGTGGTAACTTGCTCAGGCCTCAGCCCCGCCCACATCACACCCGCCCACATCAGCGTCCTCCCACGTGCGCCCGCCCACATGTACAACAGTGACGGTGTGTCATAATATCATGTCAGTCCTCATATCAGTACGGTTTCTCTCTGAAAAAATTATCGGGGTCTATTACACTTCACACCACCTACCACCCCAATCAAGCGTACAACTGGGTAAGTGGAAAAGGCCTCACTATCCGCCTGTCAGTAGTCTACCAATACCTACCTGGCTCGCCGATAGCGGACCCATTCCTCGAGCTGGTCAAACTCAGCCTAGCCATGCCTACTCCCTCGGGCGGGTAAGGCCGCACCCCCTTCCAACCGACCACGACACAGTGGAGAGCGCAACTATCTGGTAATCAGCACTCAATGCTCATCTACCCACTCGGTCTAGACATTGGAGTATCCTCTGGAACCAAGAGGGTGTTTAGAAATTTTCACCCAGGGCCATCTATGGCGGCCCGATGCTCGAACAGATTTTTGATGTCCCATCTGGCCATCCACGATATGCCTATGGAGGCTACGGCCCTGATGTCACTAGGGCGTACAGTAATTACAACACAATGCAAGATGCATGAGTCATATAATCCAATCATGCATCAATCCTGCGCATGTCATGCACTCATGTGAGATAATCTCCACCTATCAGGGAGTTTCACATCATCCTGCCCAATGACATATGCAATGGTCAATCACATCTCATAACAAGCATGCAGATGATGCGAATGGGCATGTATCATGATGTTATGATGTCACATACTCATAAACGGTATCAATAACCGGCATCGACAATGTGGACTTTTAACCAACATTGCCCCCAAGGAATGGCCCACATAGAATCAAATATATAATGGGCACATGGCCTTACACAGGGGCCAAATATACGAAACAGGTGGGCCCTGGTCATAGGCCTAACACATATCACAATGGGCCTTGCCCATAGGCCTCAAATACATCTGGATGGGTCGCATTCATGGGCCTCAGATATATCACAATGAGCCTCAAATATACTTCACAGGTGAGTCACATACCTGGGTCTAATACACATCAATATGGGCTACATCACATAGGCCTAATATACATCACTATGACCACAACCCATGGGCTTTAAATACACAATAGGTGGGCCCTACACATGGGCCTCAAATATATACCACGGGTGAACCTCAATGGACGGGTCACCAATACAACAGGATGGGCCTAATGACATGGACCCCATAAATATATCGAATAGGCCGCACCAATTGGGCCTTACATACATTGCAATAGGCCATGCATACATCACAATGGGCCTTGCAACATGGGCTTCATATATATTTAAGGTGGGCCTCAACAACGGGCCTCATACACATCAAGGTGGGCCTCAACAACGGGCCTCATACACATCAAGGTGGGCCTCAACAACGGGCCTCATATATGGCCTTAGCAACAGGCCACAAATATATCAAGATGGGCCTAATCAATCATATGGGCTAAATCAATCAAATGGCCGATACGAGCAGGCCGATCAAATGGACCGATACAAATGGGCTGTGCGTCACGGAGTTATACTAAGCATGTTATAAAGTAATGCCCTATCCTTACAACGTAGCTGGCCTAGACGGCTTGCATACAACAAGTACGGGCCTACTAATGGGCCCTAGGGAGAGTCACAATGCGGACATTTAACCAACATTATACTCACAATGTGGACGTCAAACCAACATTGCTCTCAAGGTGTAACCCGTAGTGAATAACATTATGTAAACCAGGTTGGGATCACACATTGCAATGGACCTTAGGTACACCCCATTGCGCCTTAAATACATCAAATGGGCCATGTCATATGAGCCTTTTACTCATCAAATGGGTCACATCAATGGGCTGCACCAATGGGCCTTATGTGCATTGCAATGGGTCATAACTCGTGGGCCTTAGATTGCATCAAATGGTTCTCGACCCATGGGCCTTATACATATCAAATGGGCCTAATCCCATGGGATTTAAAATACATCAAATGGGTCCAATCCCATGGACCTTGAAACACATCAAATGGGTCCACTCTATGGGCCTTAAATTACATCAAATGGGCTTAATCCCATGGGCCTTGGAACACATCAAATGGGTTCACTCTATGGGCCTTAAATAGTTCAACAACTAGCTACATTCATGGACCCAATTAAATTTAACTGTGGTGGGCCTCAAAAGTGCATTCATTAAGCCTAAAATTTAAGGAACTAAAGGTATAAATCATTTCGTCTAAGATCTTTATAATATGGTGGGGCCCACTCCTCAAAATTTCAGCCCAAGGCCAGCATAATTATAACATGTTGCTGTCCTAAATTTGGGCACTCCATTGGAGTGGGTCCAAGGCCTCTAAAACTCTGAAAATTGAGGGCTAAGGTCCCCCATCATGCATACAATGAGAGGAAACCCAAAAATGTGGCCCACCATCAAAAGAAATATTTTTGAATTATGATTTTTTATCAAGGCATATTGTTGGACTGCATAGCAGAAAAAAAATCTGGGAGTCCAACCATCTTGGCCCATTCTTTTGGATACCCAAAAGGGGTTACTTATGGCTGAAATTTCACAGAGTGATACTTCCATAGGTGGGACACACCCTCAAAAAATTTCATAATTTTTAAATATGTCTAAGTATTTTAATTAATTTAAACAACACAGACTGTCCAGAAAAATCGGACAGACCTGGACGTCCCAACATGGTGGGCCAGTCCGGCCCTCACCACGGTGTGTACAGGGGTCCATTGGCCTTGAAATTTGGTAGATAGGTTCTAACATAAGTGGACCACACTCTTAAAAAATTTTAAAATTTTTGGACATTTTTAAATATTTTAATTCATTTACATAAATCAATCTGTCATAAAAATTGGACTGATTTGGACATCATATTATAATGGGCCGGTCCTGCCATCACCATGGTGTGTACAGGCATCCATTGGCCCCAAAATTTTGTATGTGGGTCCTACCATAAGTATGCCACCCCCATGAAATTTTTTATAATTTTTAAACACCCATAGGTATTTTAATAAATTTCAAAAATCCAACTGTCCATGGTGGAATGTTGCTGGAACAGTGCAGAAAATCCAGACTGTCCACCTCACTTGGACCACACCTTTGGGACCCCAATGAAGGTCATTTGGGGCTGAAAGTTGGGGGACATCAAGATGAGATCCTCACCTTTCAGAAAAGTATATTTAATAGGTATGAATAGTCCTCCAAACAGTCCCAAAATCTGGTCCAAAAATAACTAAAAACTGTCCAGAAAATTCTACACAGCAACATGTACTTAGATAAAATTTATTATATAAGTTAAATAAAAATGAAAATACATTAATGGGCCACACACATCAGGAAATAAAATGAGGAAAAAAAGAGATAGAAGGACAATCCGGCCATAGGGAAAGGGGCTCCGCCACTATTGAGCCCTCCCAAGATCAATCACACCCGCACATCATACCTAGATTTACATTTACAACATGGATCTTGCACATACATGGCCTATAATTAAAATACATGGTGAGGATACCATCCCCACCATGGTTATAAGGTCTAGATGACCCAAACATAATATGATATGAAATAAAACTACCATGATGGGGCCCATAGAGAAAGGCCCCATGCATGGATCATGCATGCATAAGGTAGGCCATTAGGCCACAACCATGGGATTGTGTGGGAAGAAAACATCTAGGCTATAGAAATCAGATTTTTTATTTCTAGAGGAGCACCCACTGTTCGATCTTCTTGCTCCTATGAGTTCCTTAGCACCTTAGCTTTGATTCCAATGGAGGAGATGGGGAATGGATGGTTGGGATGGGAGATCATGGGGTAGGAAAATGGGCCACACTTGAAGTTTTGAAAGAGAGGGAAAGGCTTGGAGAATTCTCATACGTATGAGATTTCTCTCCTTAGATTTTTTTGAGTTTGAAAATGAGAAAGAGAGAGAGAGTTGTAAAGGGAGAGAGAGATGGGTGATGGATGTGGTGAGTGATGGATGTAAGAAAATCTTGAATTTTGTGACAATTTGTGTAAGAAAAGTATAGGTGGTGTAAGAACTTTTTGACTTTGAGGGCTTTTGGTGTAAGAGAGGTATGGGCTTGTAAGAGATTCTTGACTTTTGTAGTTGCTTGGGAATGGGTGAAAGGTGATGTGTACTTGACATGTACTTGACATGTGATGGATTGATGGATTGATAGATTGATGTGATTGATGTGACACCTAGTAGAGATTCTCTTGAGTTTCGCAATGCGTGGCATATTCTTCGCACCGAACGTTGGCCCATATCTCTTGACCAGGGTATCGCCTCGGCGCACAAGTCGCAGCATCAGAACCGCAGTGACGGCACGGTCGCTATGGTAAAGGTCTTGAGTTGAGTCAATACGGGTTGACGACATATGAATCAGGGTCGCACGTAAATATTGGTTAAGGGTCGAAGGTTGTCGGAATTCGATTGGTAAGACCGCGGAAGTCTATGGAACGGTACGGTCTAGGATACGGGGCTTACAAAAGGATCCACACAAGGAACTTAGGATTTTAGGCCACACATGCCAAGGATCCACACAAAGACCCTAGAATTTATGCCCTACACAAGAGTAAAGGTCAACACATAGCACTTAAGTTTTATGCCCTATACAAGAGCAAAGGATCCACACCAGGAACCTAACTTTTAGGCCACACAGGCCAAAGACCCACACTAAGGACCTAAGTTTATGCCTTACACAAGAGCAAGGGTCAACACACAACACCCACATGTACTCTCCTGTTGGAGGCCTCCTATGAGGACTTGAAAGGGATGAGAAACACCTTTGACCCAAACTTATAAAAGGAATGATTAAAAGGGTCTCTGGACTCTAATCACTTACAGATAAGTAGGTGAGCCCCGTTCAATATGTTGATGAAGATCTTGTCCTTGTTGATGAAGATTCTTCAACTCCCTTGATCCGCAACACTCGAAGATGTACCAATAAAGGTGATAGGTTGGGTCAAGGTTATCTCAGAATCTACTCTAATAAATATTACCTATTAAAGTAATGTAGAGATTCTAAGGTCTTAAGCATTCAAGGAATCCTAACTCAATGATTTTCCATTAAGGTGGTAGCTGGACGTTCCTTGATTGCGGAAGTTCATTCCCTAATCCACTCTATAGAATATCAATAATGAGGGTGGATTGAAGGATGAACTCCCATGAGAAAAAGGGCTTAGGGTAGATGATATGTAATTACTCTCTCAAAGCTCTCTCTCTTTTTCTCAATGCAGCAACCAAGAACAAGCTCTCCTTAAATAGAAAAAAAGTTCTAATGGTAATAAAGGTATCAGATTCTGACTGAGTTCGATATCATTGGGCTTGCTTCGATATCATCAAAAGTATACTTTCGATGCTACAAAAGCAAGGTTCGATGATACAAACTCCACTGAAGTATATTCCTGAAACTTTTTTCCTGAGGATAGATGCCATTGAGCATGCATCGAAGTCATCAGAGTTTGAATTTCGATTTCATCGACAATCTATTCGATACATCGTTCATTTCCACATGATTTTCAAAAGAGCTTGTTGTACAATCTTTTATCTCTTTCAATGATATCGAACATATATCGATTTCATCGATATTTGAATTATGATCATATCAAGACATCATCGATTCCTCGGTCATTCCCATATGGTTTACCTTGCAAGATTGCTGGAATAGTTTTTTTTTTTTTTTTTTTTAAATTCGATCTCATTGATAAACCTTTGATATGATCAAGATTTGAAATCCGATGACATCGAGTAGGGTTTCGAGTCCTTGATCTTTCTAGGTGATTTTCCTTTGAGGCTCATTGGAGAAAAACTTGACCAAATTTGATGATATCGAACTCATCTCGATATCATTGAAGTTTGAATTCAGATGAAATCGAAGATGGTTCGATTACTTAAGCAATGTCAGGACATTTTCCAAAGGTTGCTGGATAAAGCTCAAGGTAATTCGATATCATCATTTTTCATTCGATTTGATCGATATTTGAATGTCAATATCATTGAAATGTTATTCGATTTATCAAACATATTGTCCAAAATACTTTGTAGTTGCTGGACATAGAATGGTCTAATTCAATGATATCGAGTTGTTGTCGATATCATCGAACGTGAGTGTTCGATGCCATTGATGAGTACTCAATATCATCGAATACAATCTGAAAAACTTGGAAGATTTTCCTATTCTAAAATTCAAGTTTACAGACATACGATCCTATCTTGTTCTATGTTTTTGAAAGGCTTCATATACCTGAGTGTTTTGGACCATGGGATGTGAGGCTTAATTTACCTTTGGTAAGCTCGGAGTGCACATCCAGTTGAGGCAATGACTTGAACGATCTTCTTTGGGGCTCACTTGACTCATTGTCTCAATCCTCACGCTAATTGACAAACTAGGGCACTTTCAGTTGAAAACTTAGAAATTTTCTTATTTTGCAAGATAAGTTTTCATACTAAAACACCTATGTTGTTCTACTCATTTTAAGGGTTTATATACCTGGGTGTTTTGGGACATGGGATGTGAGGCTTAGTTTACCTTTGATGAGTTTGAAGCACATATCCAGTTGAGGCAGATGCTTGATGATCTTCATATGGGGCCCACTTGTCTTACCGACTCAACTCTCACACTAATTGACAAACCAGGGCATTTTCAATCTCACCCTTTGTCAATTTCGTGACAAAACACCTAAACAACATTCTAAATTGGGTGTACATGGACTTTACACAATTTTACAAAGATACTATGGAGTTCACACACAATCTTAATCCAGGTACAGCTACTCCCCCTATCTTCTTGCAACTGCTCCCCCTATCACCTGTATCACCATGCTCAAAACCATATACTAAGCAATGTTCTCATGGTGGGATTTGTTCTCCCCCTTTTTCTCAGTCATTGACAAAGGTTAATATACAAATAACATATCAAATGACTGAAATTAAGACTAAAGAGATTGGGAGAATTAAGGCAATAAGAGAGCAGTGATTCTAGACAGATATGTATTATAAAACATGGAATCACCACATCACACACAATATACCACTTCTATGGGCATTTAATAATCAACAGAGAATCAATTATCATTTGTCACATAATGTACATCCCATAGATAGTTAGGATAGGGTTCAAAACAGATCAGTAAAGAATGTGAGAAAATAGGCTTGGCAGGAAGTAGGCACAAAATATATAGAGCAACATTCATATACCAAAATATCCAAAAGAACTGCCCAAGCTTGGCAGTATTTAAAGCAATTAACAACAAACATCTATCAAAGTATTCAGCCCATCCATGGGCATATTAAAACAAAAAGTATTTTCCTCATCCAGAGGACGAACAACCCCAAAACAAAACTGACTAACAACCACCAGAAAATGTTAATATGTCCAATGGTAGTTGACCACCACATACACTCATAGGTATGTGGGGCATTCAAAAAGATACTCATGCCCTAAGTATAAATGCATAATTGGTGTATGTGATGGCATAAGAGCAACTGTCATTATGGTGCTGGGGCTGAGTGAGATGGCGCTATGTCATCTCGACGGCATGTCATTAAATTAATGAGCTGTTGTACTATATGCTGCACTCTAGCCACCATTTTCTCTAAGGCTGAAAAATGCTCATCATGCTTCTCTAGTTTCTCTTCTATCCGTGCCACTCCACGTAATTGTGCCCCAGATCTTGATGAAATTTGAACCATGGAGTCGGTGCAGAGTCCATCGGAGTCAAAATTGGCTGAGGCTTCTGTGGATTGCCTTCTGTTTGAGCTGCTCCTTCCTCCATGTCTCCTTCTCCTTGGATTTCTTCTTCAAACTGACCTTCCGTATGTGGATGGAACTTAAGGTCTATCTTCTGAATGTTAATCTTGTTGAAATGCTGTAGCGGACGCTCAGGATCGTCCATCATAGGTAGTCCAATTTTGTTGCATAGCACATGGATGATGTGAGGAAAAGGTTTCTCTGGAAGTGTGAATGAAACTGGCTAATTGGTGGAGAATTACAGTGGGAAAACATATTTTAACACTAGTTGCAATGCAGTGTACAACCATGACCATAAATCCAGTAATATTAGCACGATTCGTTCCTCTAGGGTAAGCATTGGTGGAGAACATCCCATGCAAGACACGGTATTTAGGACTCATATATTTTACTTTCAAAGCATTCACTTGATACTATGAGATATCTCTGTCCTGGCATAGGAATTTTGTGACCTTAGAGCAGGTTGTTGGGTCCGCAAGATCAAGATCGGATAGAATGATAGGAGAGAAGATAAGATTGAAAATGTTGGCAATGGATTCTATAGTGATTTCAACACTCTCTTCCCCAACAGTGATACTAATGGATAGAGGATTAAGAACTGGGGAATGACTATAGGCGAGAAATCGATAAGTCTTCTCATCATGACACGGACCTCCAAAGTTCAAAATAGGCAACCATTTGACCGTATCTAATAGAGGTTCTAGATTGAATTTTCTAATGCATTCCCTATCAACCCGTCGCTTGTGCACAGGGCGCCTTCCTATATATTTTTCAAGGATATGTGAAGGAGGTGCTACAATAGCAGGTGGAGGTGTAGAGGCCGTAGCCAGAGCTTCACTCCGCGACGTTTATCGAGCAGTGGTGCTCCGTTGGCAAGTCGGGGATCTTTGATCTTGTGCCCTGAGCCTTTCTTTTGGCGCTAGGGTTTTCTTCCTGGTAGGCTTGGAGGATTCCCCTTTGATAGGTGCTTTTCCCTTGTTTTTACCCATTTGGACAACCAGCAATTCAAAAAGAACTAATAGATGAAAGGAATCTTATAGATGACAGAAAGCTATGACGACCAACCAGAGAGAAGATGCCAAGAAATGAACTTTCAATCAATCTAGGAAGACCTAAAAATGTAGAATACCTTGAGGAATCAAAAGGATATGGCTAGAAAGTACCGGATTTAAGGCATTCTAGACTGTTGCAGTCATCAAAAGTGGGGAAAAATGGCCTGGGAAGATGAATAAAATAAAATAGAATATTCCCACTCATCCGTCTTTTTATCAGGCGGTGAACTTCGATATCATCGAATTTGGATTTGATGATATCAATATGTCTCATTTGATGTTATCGAAGAGGTCTTTGATAACACTTTATAATGTGTGACGCTTCGGGTTTTGAAAGGTCGTCGATGATATCGATATTTATTAGATATAATCAAGGATTAGTCCGATTCATCGACTGACTTATTGAAGAGAAAGAGTATGACATTGATTTGAGCACTTCGATGATCTTTCATATATGCATATCACGGTATATTTTCAAATCATCTTGTATACACATCAAAATTTGTACAAAAAGTTGTAACCTACAAAATTATAAACACTTGCAGTGTTTATATTCAAAAAGAATTTTTGAGGAGTATTATCCTCAGATATATCATGATACTCACAAAAGTACATCTTTTCACATATGTATGTCCAAATCTTTAGATGTTGTAGCCTGAACATATTCTCTGCGTTTCCATATTAGTAGGTAGAAGGATCATCCTTTCTGTTGCCTCTAATAACATAGCAATGATCATTAGTGCGAAGACCATTCACAGTTATTTTTCCTGATAGGTCCAAGATCTTGCACTCTTGTGTGGAGAATGTTACCACATGCTTGTTGTCACATATTTGAGAAATGCTTAGAAGGTTGTGTGTCAGTCCTTCTATACAGAAAGCATTCTCATTTTTGAGCATCTCTAATCCAACAATAGTTCCATGCCCTGGTACCTTAGCAGTGCTTCCATCACCGAAAGTGACATTCCCTTCATCAAGATTTGAATAGTTGGAGAAGAGAGTTTTGTCACCTGTGACATGTCTCAAGCACCCACTATCCAAGTACCACTTAGTATTATTGCCTGTCTTAGGATTTGAGTGAGTTACTAGGCAATTTTTCTTTTCTTTCACTACCCATTTTGTGCCAAGTTTACCTGAAGGTTTTGTTTTTACTTTGCATTCTATTTGTTTGGGTATGTTGGGTAGCTGAGTCACTTTTCCTTGTTTCATTAGTTCATTTGTTTTCTGATTCAGCTGAGCTACCTGACTTAGTAGCTTTTTCATATTCTTAGTTATTTCAGGTGGGGATTGAAATGGCTTACCTCTTACCATGTACTTTAGTGACCTCTTGTTAGTTTGTATCATTCTTCTAGTTGATCTATATTTTCCTGTAAGGTCCAAACTGGAATTGGATTAGTTCTCCCAGTAGCAAGGCATTCGGATTTATAATGACTAGAGTCGCCACATGAATGACACATAGGAGTAGTCATGGTGTTACTTCCTGATGTAACACTCTTTCCTACCATTGGTGTTACAGGAGTGAGGTTTGGTTTGAATTTTTCATATCTAGTCCTCTCTTGTCCTTTTGATGTTTCCCCATCTCCAAGAGTTTTTCTAATTTTTCACTGCTTTGGGAAAATTTGTAGAACTCAACAGATTTTTTGGATTTTTCTGCATCAAACATGAGTGTGTGATTTTCATTCTTAAGACACATGTTTTCATCTTTCATTGACTCAATCTATTTTTTCAGTTTCACCAACTCAAGATTTTAGAAATCGACTGATTCTTTCGAGCCTATCATTATTTGAGTGGTATTGCTGAATATCATTAATTATATTTGTATTGGTCTCTAAAGTTTTATCTAGATCCATTTGCAGTAATTTATTCTTATTTTCACTAATCCCAAGCCTTTTAAGGATGTTGATGTTGTGTATGTAAAGTTAATTATAGGAATCCTGTAATTTATCCTTTTCTTCTTCTTCTTTCTCTAATTCCTCATCATCAGATGTAAATGATCCTTTGGCTTGAGGTTCTTTGATTTTCTCAGTCTCTATGGGAATGTTGGAGGATGTATGGGCCATAAGGATTTTTAAGGATTTTTTGCCTCCATCACTCTCTGAGTCACTGCATTCTGAATTTGTGTAAGACCTGTATCCTAGACTGTACAGTTCTGTTGGCCTCCACAGTCCTTCTGGTCGAAATTCGGCAACCCTTGACCCTTTTCTAATGTTTGCGCGTGATCCTAAGCCAAGACCTGTATGCCAAAGTCGGCTAAAACTGAAACTTATACCTTAGCTACCGCGCCGTTGCCGCGGTTTTAATGCTGTGACTCGCGTACTGACCCGATACCCAGGGTAGAAGATGTAGGCTCACTTTCAATTCAAAGAAAACACCGCGCGTTGTGAATTACGAGGAAATCTCTACGAGATGTCCCATCAATCAATCAATCACTAATGTCAAGTACAAGCCATACCCAAGTACAATAACTCATCCCTTTCCTTTTCAAAAGTCAACTCTCTCTCTCCTCTCACCATCCCTCTTTACCTCATTTTTAACCTAACCCATACCTTTTCTTACAACACATCACCCATCACACCTCACCCATCCTTATCATCCCATCACTTCTCTCTCTCCCTCATTTCTCAAAAATCTCTCCCAAGCAACATCCCACGTCCAATCTTTCCCTCTCCCAAACCCCAAGTGTGGCCCACCCTCTCATCTCTCATCCTCACCATCAAAACTCCATCGACACCGTTGAACGTTGTGCATAGGTGTATACAAGCCTTAAGGAGTAAGGAGGAGTGCAAGAGGTGGGTGATCATCCTTTATTTTAATTTTTAAGGGGCCCACTTGTTGTGGGACCCACTTGATGTATGTGTTGTATCAATGGAGGGCCCATAATGGCGGGGTCCCTCGTCTCTATCACCGTGTATCTCTCTCCCTCTCTCTCTGTCTCTCTCTCTCTCTCTCTCTCTCTCTCTCTCTAGAATGAAGTGGGCCCCACCAAATCATGTTAAATCCACTCCATTCATCAATGGTGTGGCCCACCACATTTTAGGCGAAATCCATCGTCCATTTTGGAATGGTGGGAAATCCCATATGCTATATAATATATCATATTTACTCTATATTAATACTATATTAATATATATTTATACATATGGTGGGCCACGTACATGTGGGACCCACCATGGTGCATGTGTTGTATCAACATTGTCTAGCGTCCAGGGATGCTGGACGTGCAGCCATGGGCGTGGTCGGCTACGTGGAGTGCGTGTACATGGGTGTGTACTCACAGGGAAGTGTGAAGTGATATGGGTGTACTAAGCATGGGGTGGGCCACTCATGCAGGCCTCACCTTGATGCATGTACTTAATCCAAGCCATCCATCCTCTTCCTCAGATCATTTTAGGTGTTGAGCCAAAAAATGAGACCAATCCAATTATCTAGCGGGCCGTGGTATTAAGAATGCTAGTATTTTCTGTTAAAACTTGGGAAAATGATTGTTGGGGTCCACAAGAAGCTTGGATCCACTTGAAACTTGGTTTGGACTCCTAATTTTGTGGGACACATTCAATGGACGAGGTAGATCCGGTTAATGTGGGTCCCACCTAGGAAAATAAAAATAAAATACATTTGTTACATTGACGTCCAAAGGAGTCTGGACGTCCAACGTTTAAAAAAATGGGTGGCCCCCATTAGCTCCAGTTGTGGACCCTATCATGATGTATGTTCTATATCGATGCTGTTCATTTAATAGGTCCCCTTAATGATACATTGGCTCCAAAAATTAGCCATAAAAAGTTCTCGGATGACCCACACCATCATCATTCATGTGATGGTGTGCCAAACCACATGAAATCAAATGCTGGGGTCCACATTCAGCTTAGACCCACCTGAAACTCGGTTTGGACCATTAAATTGGTGGGACACACAATGAATGGGTTGGATTTTCCTGAGGCGGGCCCTACCTACAAAAATAAAATAAAAATAAAAATATTAGAGGCAGCAGCAGACGCTGCTGCCATTGTTACAGAGGCGCAGAGACACCAGCGTCTCTTTGACGCTGGCCAGTCGGCCCCATCTGACGACCCCATCGTGATATGTGTGCACGGCCCCACCATGATGTGTGCTGGCCCACATTACAGGCGACATTGTTGAATGAACACCAACCGTTAAAACATTTCAGTGGGCCCCTTGGTCCATGTGACCTCTCAACAGGTTGGATGAAAATAAACATTATGGTGGGCCCCTGCCCCTGCCTCACGTGACCCAACCAACAGGTTGGGGTGCAAATAAACATTATAGTGGGATCCTTGGTCCACATGACCATATCAACAACAGGTTGGGTGGAAATAAATATTACAGTGGGTCCTAGGTCCAGCGACCATATGAATAGGCTTGGATGGAAAATAAACATTTTTTTTGGTGGGCTCAAACCCATGTGACCTTATCAGCTGGTTGGGTGGAAAATAAACCTTATGGTAGGCCCCACATGGGACCCGCCGATGTATGTGTTGTAATCCATACCCTCCATTATTATGGGCCCCACCATAAGGTATGTTTTTCATCTATGCCGACCATCCTTTCCATTCCTATGGGATCCTCCATAATGCATGTGTTTCATCCAAACTGTCCAACCATTTGGGGATTATTTTAAGGCTCACTTTGATATATATGGGCGCATGTATTTAGGTCCATCTTGAGATGTTTATAGGCCCATTGTTGAGGCCACCTTGGTATATATGGGCTCATGTATTTAGGCCCATCTTGACATGTATTTAGGCCCACCTTGATGTGTTTTTAGGCCTAATGTTGTGGCCCACTCTGATATATATGGGCTCATGTATTTAGGCCCATCTTGGCATGTATATAGGCCCAATGTTGAGGCCCACTTTGGTATATATGGGCCCTTGTATGTAGGCCATTTGATGTATTTGTGGCCCATTGTTGAGGCCCACTTGATAAATATAAGGCCCATTGATACGGCCTACTTGCAAGCCCATGTGATACGACCCATTTAATGTACTTAAGGCCCATTGAGATGAATTTAGGTTCATTGCAACATGTGATTTCTCCGTGGTATATATAATGTTGTTTATAATGAAACGTGCCTTGGGAACAATGATGGTTTGACGTCCACATTGTATGGATGATGTCGGTTAAATGTCCGCATTATCACTTTTCCTAAGGTCCATTGATAGGCCCATATTTGTAGTCTGCAGGCTATTTAGGTCCATCTACGTTTTGAGCAGAACCCATTATCATATCATAAGTTTAGTGCACCCCATGATTCATGATCATACACATCATATGTATGCTTGAGATGAGGAATGACTGATCACAGCATATGTCTTCGGGCAGACTGTTTACGGGCTCCTTGATAGGTGGAGTTGCCCTATATGAGCAAGTGCTTCACGTAGGATGGTTGCATGATTGATAGTGTGATACATGCATTTGCATTGTGTGATTGTGATATGCCCTAGCGACATCAGGGCCATAGCCTCCACAGACACACCGTAGGTGGCTGGTTGGATACCGAAAACCTTGTTCTAAGTAATTGGGGTGCCATAGATGTCCCTGGGTGAATGTCCCTGAACCCGATGGTACCAGAGGATGACTCCAATGTCGAGACTGAGTGGATATATGAGCGCACGGGGGCCGAATACCAGGAGGCTGCGTCTCCCACTGTGTCGTGGTCGGTTGGAAAGGGGTGTGGCCTTACTCGCCAGAGAGTAGGGGGCAATACTAGGCTGATTTTGACCAGCTCGTGAATGGGTCCGCTATCGACGTGCCAGATAGGTATTGACAGACTATTGGTCGGGCGGATAGTAAGGTTTCTTACGCTCACTTGGACTGTGCGGCTTGGAAAGAGACAGTGCCATTTGGAGTGTACTAAACCCCGGTGATTATCCAGAATGAGAATTGTATTGATATATGATGAGGATTAACATGCTTGAGTTGCATCTCGCATCACATGGTCTAGATATGGCCGATAGCATTCATATCTTGCACCGCATAATCTTGGTACAGCTGTTTGCATTCATGTATTCATCAGCATGATTCCGTATTTCGCTAACCTTGCATTCTGAGCACACTTATATTACATACACACTTACACCACCCTCTAAGCTTTATATAAGCTTATGCACGATTGATGCGTGTAGGTGACGCCAGGACGCAGCCGTAGCTTCGCCGTAGTTTGGAGTCTGCAGTCGAGCTTTTAGAGTTTTATTATTAGCATTATCTTGTATTTTCCTCTATACGCATTGTATCTAAAGTTTTTTTTATCATAGTGGATTTTATGATGGTGTTCTTGTGGATATTATTCGTGGATTATGCTTGTGGTTATGCTCATTATGAATCAAATGGATATTAGAAATTCTCCTTATAGCATCCCAGGATCGAAACCTGGTATATAGGTGCTGGAACCGAGAATGGGGTACTACAGAGGCTGTCAGCACCGGATTGGGCGATCGGGAATTTTGTGAGCCCGGTTTCCAAGTTCGGGGCGTGACAATTTGACTCTTCAGCATCATCCCAAGTGGCTGCCATCGCCTTTCTATTGGTTTTTCTATTGGGGCATTTAGTGGACAAGTGCCCAAACTTTCGGCAAGTGTAACACTGTGGCTCTTTGGACCTTTTAGCAGGTTTACCTGTATAATGCTTGTTGTCCAACTATTTCCCTTTAAATGGTTGGCCATGGTTTTTATGGAAGAATTTTCTGAACCGTTAAGCCAAAAGGGCCACTTCTTCATCTTCATTTTCCCTTTCACTTTCATCCTCCTCATTTGTGGTGATGTGTTTTGAAGCTTTGAGGGCATTATTTTTGGATTTAGGAACAGGTTTAAAGTGTAGTTCAAATGTTTGTATGGAACCTATAAGTTCTTCTACTTTCATTTCATCCACATTTCTACACTCTTCAATAGTTGTTACTTTGGAGTTGAATTGTTCTGATAGGGATCTTAGTATTTACTACAAAATTTTGACACCGGAACCTTCTCTTCCAGTCCACCCATGGAATTACAAATGATATTCAGTTTTGTAAAGAATTCCATTAAAGTCTCATGCTTCTTCATTCTAAGAAGTTCAAATTATGATGTTAGGAGCTACAACTAAGATCTTTTCACAGTGCTAGTTCTCTCATGGGTTGTTTCCAACAAATCCCGTGCTTATTTTGATGTACCGCACATACTAATTTGATTAAATACTTCTTGAGACACAGAACAGTAAATAGCATTCATTGCTTTAGCTTTGGATGTTTTCTTTTCTTTATCAAATGCAACCCACATTTCTTTGAATTTTAGTTTGGAGATAGTTGTGCTATTTTCAAGTACCACTTGATTGGTTGGGGGCACATATCCGTTTTCAACAATGTCCCAAACATCATGATCCAGATATCTCAAAGTAATGCATCCTAGCCTTCCAGTAAGCATGATTTGATCCATCAAATACAAGAGGTCTAGTTACAAATGAGCCCTCTCCTTTGGCCATGATTCCAACTTAAGTCAAGATCACTCTCTAGGCGGTGAAACCCTTAAGAGAAACCCACTCTGATACTAATTGAAATCACAATAATGACCGCTCTAGTAGAGGTAAGAATAGGTCAAAGTGTCCTAGAGGAGGGTGAATAGGACTTTATAAAATTTTATGACAATTTAAAAACCTATTGTCATTATCTTGATCTAATATATCAATATATCAAGATATCTTTAACTTAATGAAAAGGCCTAGATATAAGTCCTAGAGGGGGGGGGGGGGAGGGTGAATAGGACTATGCCAAATTTAAAATAATAACAACGGGATTAAAGAATGAGATAGCTAAATAAAGAAAATCAATTCACAATGCTGAAATGAGAAGCAACCTCAATAAACAAGTATTGAGAAGTTGATACAAATGTTGTTCTAAGGACAACCTTACACCAAAAACCAAAGGTTTATGGTCGGACAACCTTATTTCTAGAAAGGTCTTTATATCAAAAACTCAAACTGAAGAGGAATAAAAGAATAGCAAGGAATTTGAAATAAACTGCAGGAAATCAAATCTAAACTATTACAACATTCCCCACAGTGCTTGAAATGAAAATATTACAACATTCACATCCACATATATATCCCACAAATTAGAATGATAAAAGATAGAAAAATAAAGCACATATCCACAATACAGAGAGAGTTATAGTGGTTCGCCTGTGTGTTCACCAACTATTATAAAACAACCACACATATTGCTACTCCACTCCTAATATCCTCACACAGCGGATATTAACGTTCACTATCAAAATAGGTTTTCACAGGTTCACCCAAAACCTTCACAATTGTGTCTTTCTATTGGGCTTACACAATTAAAAAACCCCACTTCTGAGTTTTCTAGCTTCCCTCAGATAACCAACACAATGAGATTTTTCTGGCTTAATCTCAAATAAAACCAAAAAGAACGGAATTTACAATAAAGTAAAATATCTGAAATTTTCCTTTTGTGTAGCCCGGAAGAACTAATTGGAGTAGAAGTTTGAATGTAGAAGTTTAATGTCCAATACTCACTTTAAAATGGTTTTAGTTGTAAAATGATTTTAAATTAAACCAGTTGGGTTAGCTCTATTTGATTTTGATTCCAAGAAGAAGGAATATCACAATTCCTCTTTTCAATTAAGATTGGAATATAAAAATAAAATCAAATCTATAAAGCTGATAAAAAGAGTATTAAATGTGCACAATGTAGCTTAAAATAAACACAAACTTATCTCAGAGTGGTCCCTTGATTTTTCTTGAATTGCGTTATCAAACTCTGAAATTCGTCATCTATTTATAGCTGTAGAAATCGCATCTTCGATTGGTCTAGTGGACACTACGACTGGTCGAAGGAGAAACAGATTTTTGAAATTTTGAGCGCGATCGGATAAAACCGTTCCACGACTGGTCAAATGCAGTCTAGGACCGGTCGTAGGCTGTCCACGATTGGTCGTAAGAACCCTACGACTGACCATGAGACACCGAATTTCATTGCTATACTTTGAGTTGTAGATCCAGGACTGGTCGAAGAACGAGCCGACACTGTTCATACAATTGGTCGAATAGTCTCCATGACTGGTCCTAAAATTTGCAACAAACTTTGGATTGGTCCTGAAATTTCTTTGACTGGTTAAGCCAGTTCTAGGACTAGTCGAACAGAGTCCATGACTAATCTTAGAACAGTCCAAACACTTACAAAGTGATTCAATTTGACATATGGATACAAAATGACCTACCCTAAGGTCAATCTAAGGTCTTCATACCTGGAACATGAAGTATGAACATTGAAACTTCATTTCTTCAGTTGATGGTTGACCTTTGAAGTTTATGTAGCTTGAGATCTCTTCATGATGTAGCTTAAACTTGTGATCTTCTAAAGCTTGAGAACTTCATCTTGAGTTATACTCATTCTTGAAATGTACTTGAGTCTTGAGCAGAACTTGAGTTTTGACGTGGCTCTTGCAAGACTTTGAACATTAAAGCTTATTGCATGTCTTGAAGTAGAGCTTCATTCTCAAACTTGTAACATTATTTGCAGTGTCTTGAACATGTATATCTTCTCATGCTACACAACACAAGTTGATGTTTTAGCACCACAAAATTTGACAACTAAAGGAGGTATTTGTCATAGCACTTATAATCTCCCCCTTTGTCAAATTTGTGATAAAACACACTTAACAAAAATAACCCAAGCATCATGCACAAGTTATAAGAGAAAACCAGTAAACCAGTTATAGCTTGGTTAAAGAATCATGCACCAGTGATCATTAATTAGCACATAACCTCATGAACACATATACTCCCCCTGAGTAGCACACTCTTATCTCAATAACACACATAACACAAAAAATGCTACTACTCATCAAAATCAATTATAACCCAAGCATCATGCGCAAGTTATAAGAGAAAACCAGTAAACTAATTATAGCCTAGTTAAAGAATCATGCACCAATGATCATCAATTAACACATAACCTCATGAACACATATAATCCCCCTGAGTAATACACACTTATCTCAATAACACAAATAACACAAAAAATGCTACTACTCATCAAAATCAATTATAACCCAAGCATCATGCACAAGTTATAAGAGAAAACCAATAAACTAGTTATAGCCTGGTTAAAGAATCATGCACCAATGATCATCAATTAGCACATAAACTCATGAACACATATACTCCCCTTGAGTAGCACACACTTATCTCAATAACACAAATAACACAAAAAATGCTACTACTCATTAAAATCAAAATCATCAAAGCCACAATATTAATCTATACATTCTCCCCCTTTTTGTCAAAATATGACAAAGGAAGGATGAAAATAAGAAAGAGTATAGGTAACAGGAGTAATTAGAGAATTAACTAGTTAAGATATAAGAATATGAAAGTCCACATACCATTAACAAGTCTAAACAAAAGTCATTAAATAAAGTTCACAAGTAGACTTAAAAGTTATTACAGACCAAAGAGTAAATCATTCAATCAGATCCTGAAGAAGGAGCAGATATGGAAGGATCAAGTTGATACATGCCCTTGTTTAAGCGCCTAAGATACTTGCACATATATTTAAACTGTAAATCATGAGTAACATTCATATTCTCAACCTTCTCCTCAAGTGCACGAAGACGCGCATCAAATTCAGCTGGCTCATAATCAGGATCATTAGCAGAATCATCTTTTATCTCATTAAAAATATCATCCATATTAATATCATCTGGCGGAAGATCATCAGCTTCTTCTTCATTCCCAGCTTCAGCTCCACCACCTCCAACATCCACTTAGCCAGGAGCCAATTCTAATTTTATCTTGTTAATATTTGAATTGTTAAAAATAAGATGATGGATGAGAGCCTCTCTAACAGGCATAGCGACCAACATATGAGTAGCTAAAACAATCATAAGATAGGCAAATGGGATATCACTATGACCTGGATGGAGATGAAACTGAATGATGGAATGACATATCAAAGATGGAAGACACACTTTAGTACCAGAGATAAAGAGTGCAAAACACGAACCATAAAGAAGTTAGTTCTGTTTTTTTACCAGAAAGCGGATACAGATTTGAAGTAAAGATTATGTGGAGAACTCTATATCTGGGTAACAGGTACTTTGAGGGGAGTGTATTCCCTTTATGAGTTCATTGCATATTTATTTTGCATAAATCTCTAGTGAGTATTTATTTTTCAGATTCTGAGGGTTTTTCAGTTAGAGTATGAATTGGAATACCCTCGTCATTAACAGGAATATCCATTAATCCAGTAATCAGATAGTGATCAACTTCAAATTGTCCTTCTCTAGT
This sequence comes from Magnolia kwangsiensis, assembly GCA_037074715.1. Lineage (NCBI taxonomy): Eukaryota > Viridiplantae > Streptophyta > Magnoliopsida > Magnoliales > Magnoliaceae > Magnolia > Magnolia kwangsiensis. Next base: position 2,313,987 of record CM073581.1, read on the forward strand.
ATCAATTTTAAAAATCAAGTTCTCAGTTGAAAAATCAGAGATACATGCAAACATGGACTGAGCAATAGATTGGTATGCAGGCCCACCAAAATGTAAGATGTTATCCCAACCTATAAATTGGAGGAATGAAAGAACACCAAATGGAGCAATGTGATTAAGAAATACAGGATGCTCAACAATAACTTTACGCAAATGCAAATCCTGCATATATGTAGGATCATCTTCGGGTGACCGAAGGTGGCGCCGAGTTATTGGAGCAGATCTGGAAGAAGATGGACCACGGGAAGTTTTTTTTCCCTCTAATATCCACTTCCAATAAGAAGCACAAAGAAATAAGAAATCATAAAGGAAGTAGAGATGGGTTTTTCTATATCAGCAAATGGAGAAAAAAATCCCAAAATCTCAACAAAGCTTGAAATCAAGTACTCCAATGACAATAAAGAAGAGAATAGAACATGAATTTACAAGATTGACTGAAAAAATGCACTAACCTTGAAGATCAGGTTGGTGGGTTCGATTGGGCGGGCATTGACTCGTTGGAGAGAAAATAGGAAATGAGGAAGATGAGATTTTCCCCAAATTTTAAAAGACCCAACGCACTCCATGACTAGTCTTGAGCTGTCCTCGACCAATAGTACCAGGATCGGTCCAGCACATTCACGACTGGTCGTGTACTGACTAAATTATACAATTTTCATAAAATTTTAAAATTTAAACACATAAATTATCAGATATATACACTATGATACACATATTCCTGAATATTCAATTTAAATTGTACATACCAACATTAAATTTTAAATTATTAAACCTGCTTTTGTCGAGCGATTTAGTGAAAATGTCAGCAAGTTGAGTCTCCGTAGGAATGTATTCCAAGGATATTATTTTTTCTTCTATTAATTCACGAATGTAATGAAACCTAATGTCAATGTGCTTAGTACGTGAATGCTGGATTAGATTTTTTGAAATATTTATGGCACTGAAATTATCGCAATATAAGACCAGAATCCTGTGCAATTCCATAATCGCTTAATATACATTTCATCCAAACAATCTAAGTACATGCATTTCCTACTGAGATGTATTCAGCCTCAGTAGTTGAAAGCAATATGAACTTTGCTTCTTGCTAAACTAGGAAACTAGACAATTTTCAATATAAAAACAACCACCACTGGTTGATTTCCTGTCATTAATATTACCCGCCCAATCAGCATCTGAGTACCCAGCCAATTGGACGCTAGTTTCATGAAGATACCAAAGACCCAAATTAGCTGAACTTGCAACATATCGTATAATTCGCTTAACAGCAGTTAGATGTCTTTCTCTAGGATCAGACCAATATCTAGTGCAAATACCAACACTTAGAGCAATATTCGGTCGACTTGCAGTTAAATAAAGTAAACTACTAATCATACTATGATATAATTTAAGATCAACATTTTTACCTGTAGAGTCCTTTGAGAGTCTTAAGCTAGTACTTATAGGAGTATCAAAATTCTTACCATTCTCAAATCTGAACTTTTTTATCAAGTTCAGAGCATATTTAGTCTGAGAAATGAAGATACCATTAGGTTGTTGTTTTACTTGCAACCCAAGAAAATAGTTTAAATCCCCAACCATGCTCATTTCGAACTTGAATTTCATTAGATCCGCAAACTCAACATTCATGATAGAATAGGTAAATCCATAAACAATATCATCAACATAGATTTGCACTATTAAGATATGATCGTTATGTTCTTAACAAAAAGAGTCTTATCTGCACTTCCCATTTGAAAATTATGACTTAGTAAAAGCTTAGTCAATTTTTCATACCATGCCATAGGAGCTTGTTTTAAGCTGTAGAGAGCCTTTTTAAGGCGATAAACATGATCAATGTTTTTAGGGTCTTCAAAACCCATTAGTTGTTCAATATACACCTCTTCATGTACATCACCATTTAAGAAGGCACTCTTCACATCCATTTGATAAATTTTAAATTTTCTAAAACAAGCAATGGAAATAAATAGTCTGATTGACTCAAGACGAGCTACTGGGGCAAAAGTTTCATCAAAATCAATTCCCTCAATTTGAGTGTATGCTTAAACAACCAGCTTATCCTTGTTTCGAATTATATTTCCAAGTTCATCGGACTTATTTTTGAAGATCCACTTAGTTCCAATAATATGTTTATCTTTCAGTATAGGAACGAGGTATCAAACATCATTTCTCATAAATTGGTTAAGCTCCTCTTGCATCGCAACAATTTAGTTTTCATCAGAAAGGGCTTCTTTTACATTAGTCAGTTCAATCTGGGATGTAAAGCACACGTAATTACATATATCTTCTAGTTATCTCCAAGTGCGCACACCAGTGAGAGGGTTTCCAAGAATCTGAGTGGTTGGATGATCTTTAATAGTCCTCAATTCAGAATTGTTTTGACTTGATGAAGTATCTGGTTTGTCAATCAAAAAAACTTCATCATTATCTGAACTTAGAGCAGGTGTATTCAAGTGATTATCTATGACCACATTTATAGATTCTTGAATTACACTGGTCCTTTTGTTCAGTACTCGATATGCGCGACTGTTTAAAGAGTATCCTAAAAAGATTCATTCATTACTTTTAGAATCAAACTTTTCCAGATTTTCCCAGTCATGTAAAATATAACACTTGTTGCCAAAAACTTGAAAGTATTTGACAGTAGGCTTCTTATTGAACCACATTTCATAAGCAGTTTTATTATTTGACTTACTTATATAAACTCGATTAATTATGTAGCAAGAAGTATCTACGTCTTCAGGCCAAAGGTTTTTAGATAACTTCATACTATTTAACATTACATTAGTCATATCTTGAAGCACTCTATTTTTTTTTTCAACAATTCCATTTTATTATGGTGTTTTAGGTGTAGAGAATTCATGTAATATCCCCTGATCACTACAAAATTTCTCAAACTGCTATTCTCAAATTCAGATCCATGATCACTACGAATCTTACAAACTCGAGAACATTTTTCTATTTGAATCTGTTTGAGAACTCTTTTCACTTCATCAAGGGTTTCTGATTTATCCATTAAAAAGGCTACCCAAGTGAATCTGGTAAAATCATCCACAATTGCCAAAATGTATTTTTTACCACCTCGACTCTCCGTCCTAGTAGGTTCTATAAGATCCATATGGAGAAGCTCGAGTGGTCTTGATGTGGCATTAGAGTTCACATTTGTGAGAGCTCCTTGATTGCTTGCCAAGCTGGCATTCACCATATATTTTTTCTATCTTTTGTAATTTAGGTAGACCTCTTATCAATTCTCTTTTTCTTAGCTTATACAAATTATAGTAGTGTACATGTCTAAGGCGTTTATGCCACAAATCTGTCTGATTAGTATGGACCATGTAACACGTTTGACTAGATGAGCTGGATTCACTAATAATATAGTAGTTTTTAGACGTTCTGTGACCAGTTAAGATTACTGAACCCTTATTATTTAGAATTTCACAACCTTGGTTAAAGAATTTTATGCTATGATTGTTATCGCATATTTGAGATATCTTAACAGATTTTGTTTCAATCCTTTAACATATAAAAAAAATTTAAACAAAGGGAGGTTATAGAGTTGAACCCTACCTTGGCCAATAATCTTACAATTATTGTCATCACCAAATGTGACTGAACTATCAGCCATGTCTTTGAGATCGGTGAATAAACCTTTATTACTAGTCATATGTCTTGAGCATCCACTGAGTACCACTTTGAATGACTTATAGCTTTGAAAGCAGTGTGGGCAACCAAGCAGGTAACCTTATGAACCTATTTCATAACTGTTTTGGGTTTAGGTATATAGTTGGCCTTCTTTTATTTGTAGTTATTGTAAGAATGACCTACTAAGTTAGATTTTAAAAGCTCCTTAAGCAAATCAACTATTTTTTCAGCTAAGGGGTTTTGGTTCTGATTTTTATAGTTGATGTAGTTACTTTTAGGTTTTTGAAAAGATTTAGTATTTTTAGAAAAATCTTGACTTGTACTTTTCCCTTTTGAGTTTAAGATCTCTCCTTTCACAAACTTAGGAGGCTTATTCTTCTGTTTAAGAGGAACATTTTTATCGTAGCCCAATCCGGATCGATCGCCACATGCCTTTGATCCAGATAAAAAATTTTCTAACTTTGGATCTCCTTGGGCATACTTCCATGTATCCTTTAAACTTAAAAGAGAAGAGACTTTAAGTTTAAGTTTCTCATTTTCATATTTCAGATTTTCAACCTGGGAGGTTTTGAATTCTAAATCGCATTTAGACTTTTCAAAATAATCTGAAATATGGGATTTTTTAAAAATAAGGGACTCAAAATTTTCTTTAAGCTTTGAAATTTTTTTTTTTTGAAGTTTAAGTTTGACAACAATTTTACAACTTTCCTTGTATAGGGCATTGTAAGCATCTTGAAGGTCATCTTCATTTTCACATTCACTGTTCAGATTTTCTTCACTTAATGAATCATTATCTGAAAATGTGATTTTGGCTAGAGTCATAAGGGCTTTAACTTCACTACCCGACTCAGTTTCAGAATCTTCTGATTCATAAGAGACTTCGGAATTAGAGGATTCATCCCAAGTAGCCAACATACCCTTATTTTTGGGTTTGTCCTTTTTAGGACACTTGTTTGCTAAATGCCCATATTCATGGCAGTTGTAACACTAACTATCTTTTAATGATTTTTGAGTTTTAGGTTTAGAATTTTTTTTTATCATTCGATTTTTGAAAATCAACCCGTTTTTAACTTTTGAAAATTTTGAAAAAAATTTTGCTAAAAGGGCCATATCATCTCCAGAGGTTTCTAAATCAGAATTGTTAACATTTTCTTGAAAACTATTTTTAGAAGATTTTAAGGAAATAGATTTATCTTTTGGAGCTTTAAAAGTCAATTCATAAGTTTGTAAAGAGCCAACTAATTCCTCTACCCTCATATTGTCTGTATCACCAAGTCCTAGATCGCAGTTACCTTAGAATTGAACTGTTCAGGAAGTGAGCGCAGTATTTTTGCACAAATTTTACTTTCTGGGATTTTATCACCAATACCCCACATAGAGTTTACAATGTCATTTAATCTTGTATAGAAGTCCATGAACATTTCACTTTCTTCTATACATATTTCCTCGAATTTGGATGCGAGGATTTGAATCTTAGAATTTTTTAGAATTGATGCACCCTCATGTGTCATTTCTAATATATCATAGGCTTGGTTTACAGAATCACGGGATATAATTCTTTTGAATTCATCTGATGATAGTGTACAAGTGATTACATTTAGTGCTTTAGCATTTGCACTACTCTCACTTTTCTGAAGAGTGGTCCAATAGAAATAAGGTGTAACACTCATTGATTTTGATCCATCGATACCAGTTACTTCAGTGGTAGGAGGGGTCCATTCATTCACTTTGGCTAGCCATACACTTTCATCCATGGATTTAAGAAAAATCCTCCTCCTGGCTTTCCCATAGGCATAATTGGTGACATCGAAAGGTGGAGGCCTAGTGACTGAAAGGCTATCAAAATTTGACATCTTAAATATGGCTTAGATCGATTAACTCGGGAAATAAATCCAAATAAAAAGAATTAAAATGAGCTATTAGGCTCTGATACCACTTGAAAAGGCCTAGATATAAGTCCAAGAGGGGGGGGGGGGGGGTGTGTGAATAGGACTATGCCAAATTTAAAATAATAACAGCGAGATAAAAGAACGAGATAGCCAAATAAAGAAAATCAATTCACAATGCTAAAATGAGAAGCAACCTCAATAAACAAGTATTGAGAAGTTGATATAAATGTTATTCTAAGGACAACCTTACACCAAAAACCAAAGGTTTATGGTAGGACAACCTTATTTCTAGAAAGGTCTTTGTATTAAAAACTCAAACTGAAAAGAATAGCAAGGAATTTGAAATAAACCACAGGAAATCAAATCTAAACTATTACAACATTCTCCACAGTGCCTGAAATGAAAATATTACAACATTCACATCCACATATACATCCTACAAATTAGAATGATAAAAGATAGAAAAATAAAGCACGCATCCACAATACAAGAGAGTTATAGTGGTTCACCTGTGTGTTCACCAACTGTTATAAAATAGCCACACAGATTGCTACTCCACTCCTAATATCCTCACACAGGGGATATTAGTGTTCACTATCAAAATAAGTTTTCACAGGTTCACCCAAAACCTTCACAATTGTGTCTTTCTAATGGGCTTACACAATTCAAAAACCCCACTTCTGAGTTTTCTAGCTTCCCTCAGATAACCAACACAATGAGATTTTTCTACCTTAATCTCAAATAAAAATAAAAAGAATGGAATTTACAATAAAGTAAAATACCCAGAATTTTCCTTTTGTAGTAGCCCGAAAGAACCAATCAGAGTAGAAGTTGGAATGTAGAAGTTTAATGTCCAATACTCCTCTAAATTAATTTTAAATTAAACCAGTTGGGCTAGCTCTATTTGATTTTGATTTCAAGAAGAAGGAATATCACAATTCCTCTTTTCAATTAAGATTAGAATATAAAAAAAAAAAAATCAAATCTATAAAGCTAACGAAAAGAGAATATTAAATGTGCACAATGTAGCTTAAAATAAACACAAACTTATTTCAGAGTGGTCCCTTGATTTTTCTTGAATTGAGTTATCAAACTCTGAAATTCGTCGTCTATTTATAGTTACAGAAATCACATCTTGGACTGGTCTAGTGGACACTACGACTAGTCGAAGGAGAAACAGATTTTTGAAATTTTGAGCACGATCAGATAAAACTATTCCACGACTGGTCGTAAGAACCCTACGACTGGTCGTGAGACACCAAATTTCATTGTTGTACTTTAAGTCGTAGATCCAGAAATAGTCGAAGAATGAGTCGACACTGTTCATATGATTGGTCGAACAGTCTCTAGGACTAGTTGTAGCACAACTAAAAATTCTTAAAATTTGTAACAAACATAGGACTGGTCCTAGAATTTCTTTGACTGGTCGAGCCAGTTCTAGGACTAGTCGAACAGAGTCCATGACTAGTCTTAGAATAGTCCAAACATTTACAAAGTGATTCAATTTGACTTATGTATACAAAATGACCTACCCTAAGGTCAATCTAAGGTCTTTTATACCTGGGACATGAAATATGAACATTGAAACTTCATTTCTTCAATTGATGGTTGACCTTTGAAGTTTATGTAGCTTGAGATCTCTTCATGATGTAGCTTGAACTTATGATCTTCTAAATCTTGAGAACTTCATCTTGAGTTATACTCATTCTTGAATTGTACTTGAGTCTTGAGCAGAACTTGAGTTTTGATGTGGCTCTTGCAAGACTTTGAACATTGAAGCTTATTGCATATATTGAAGTAGAGCTTCATTCTCAAACTTGTAACATTGTGATGCAGTGTCTTAAACATGTATATCTCCTCATGCTACACAACACAAGTTGATGTTTTGGCACCACAAAATTTGACAACCAAAGGAGGTATCTGTCATAGCACTTATACTTAACTCTAATGGCTTCTAAGCCAAATAGAGGATCCAATCACATGACTATTCAATATCTAAACAATATATAAATTTAGTCTATAACGGATGCACTGAGTGACTGTGTGTGAGATGTGATACTTATCAGTTCTAAATAATCATGCATCATGTGATCATTCAAAGTATACACAATAAAAGAATATGCAAATAACAATCTCAAACAGAGTCATTTTAAAGTGGTTCGGCTATATGCCTACTCTACTCCCAGTAGACGCACTCAAACCTTGAGTGTACTAGATTTCATTAACAAAGGTTTCAAATTAGGTTTACCTCAAACCAAGATAACCTACACAAGGCTGACTCTAAGACCTATACAAGGTACCTAACATGTCTCCACATGACACAAGTTTATGCCCCATAAAGGAGCAAGGGTCAACATACAGCACCCAGGGCCAAGGATCCACACAAGGACCCTAGAGTTTATGCCCTATATAAGATTAAAGGTCAACATAACACTTAAGTTTTATGCCTTACACAAGAGCAAATGATCCACAGTAGGAACCTAACTTTTAGGTCACATAGGCCAAGGACCTACTCTAAGGACCTAAGTTTATGCCCTACATAAGAGCAAGAGTCAACATATAGCACCCACATGTACTCTCCCATCGAAGGCCTCCTATGAGGACTTGAAAGGGGTGAGAAGCACCTTTGACCCAAACCTACAAAAGGAATGATGAAAGGGTCTCTGGACTCTAATGACTTGCAGATAAGTAGGTAAGCCCCATTAAGCACGTTGATGAAGATCTTCTCCTTATTGATGAAGATTCTTCAGCTCTCTTGATTTGTAACACTTAATGATGTACTAATAAAGGTGACAGGTTGGGTCAAGGTTATCTTGGAATCTACTTTAATAAAAATTACCTATTAAAGCAATTAAGAGATTTCAAGGTCTTAGGCATTTAAGGGATCCCAGCTCAATGATTTTCCATTAAGGTGGTAGCTAGATGATCCTTAAATGCAGAAGTTCATTCCTCAATCCACTTTATAAAATATCAATGATGAGGGTGGATTGAAGGATGAACTCCCATGATAAAAAGGGCTTAGGGTAGATGATATGTAGTTACTCTCTCAAAGCTCTCTTTTTTTCTCAATGCAGCAACCGAGAACAAGCTCTCCTCAAATAGACAAAAAGTTCCAATGGTAATAAAGATTTCAGATTCTGATTGAGTTCAATATCATCGGGCCTGCTTCGATATCATTGAACGTGTACTTTCGATGCTACCAAAGCAAGGTTCGATGATACAAACTCCATTGAAGTATATACCTTAAACTTTTTTCTTGAGGATCGATGTCATCGAGCGTGCGTCGATGTCATTGGAGTTTGAATTCCAGTTTCATCAACAATCTGTTTGATACATTGATCATTTCCACATGATTTTTAAAAGAGCTTGCTGGACAATCTTTGATCCATTTCAATGATATCAAACATATATCGATTTCATCAATATTTGAATTACGATCATATCAAAACATCATCGATTCCTCGATCATTTCCAGAGGATTTTCCTATTGAGCTCACTGGACTAGTTTGGTTCGAATTCGATAACATCGAAGCTCCCTCGATATCATTGAAATTTGAGTTTCAATGGAATCGAGGCTCGCTTCGAGTCATCGATAAATATGAGATTTTTCTTAACAGCACACTGGACACAAACTAGCCAGAATTTGATTATATCGAGTTGTCCCGATGTTATTGGCATTTGAATTCCAATGATATCAAAGAGTCCATCGATTCATAGAGAATTTTTTCCAAGGATCAAGTTGGTTGTTGGACACAAGATGTCCTCAATTCGATGATATCGAGTACTTTCCAAGGACACAAGATGTCCTCAATTTTCTTATTTTATAAGGTAAGTTTTCATACTAAAACACCTATGTTGTTCTACTCATTTTAAGGGTTTATATACCTGGTTTTTTTAGGACATGGGATGTGAGGCTTAGTTTACTTTTGATGAGTTTGGAGCACACATCCAGTTGAGGTAGATGCTTGATGATCTTCATATGGGGCCCACTTGTCTTACCGACTCACCTCTCACACTAATTGACAAACCAGGCCACTTTTAGAGTTCCTTCTTCATAGTAGAGTAATTCACTTGGGCAAGATTTTAAGTTTTACTTGCATAGTGAATAACATAGGTCTTCTGTCCTTTTCTCTGGCCTGACACCGCCCCAATAGCATAGTCAAATGCATCACATATAATCTTAAAAGGTATGTTTTAATCAAGTAGCTGCATGATAGGTGCGGTAGTCAACATTCCCTTGAGCTTAGTGAAAGCTTCCTGACATTGCTCAGTCCACTCGTATGGTACATCCTTTTGAAGTATATTGCATAAGGGACGAGAGAGGTGACTAAAATCCTTTATGAATCGTCTATCAAATCTGACGTGTCCTAAGAAGGATTGCACATCTAGTATGCTCTTGGGTGGAGGTAGGTTAAAGATAAGGTCAATTTTAGCCTTGTCCACCTCAATTCCCTTAGATGAAATTATATGTCCAAGAACTATTCCCTTAGAAATCATGAAATGACACCTCTCCCAATTTAGTACCAAATTCTTTTCCTCAAATCGCTTCTACACATTTTCAAATTTTTTAGACATTCATTGAAGGATAGACTAAAGATAAAGAAGTCGTCCATGAAGACCTCTAAATATTGCCCCACAATGTCAGAAAATATACTCAACATGCATCGTTGAAAAGTGGCAGGAGCATTACTTAGTCTGAATGACATCCGTCGGTAAGCAAAGGTGCCATAAGGACATGTGAACGTTGTCTTCTCTTGATCTTCAAGGGCTACCTCTATCTGATTGTAGCCCAAATATCCGTCAAGGAAACAATAGTAAGAGTGACCATCTAACATTTCTAAGATTTAATCAATGAAGGGAAAAAGAAAGTGGTCATTCCTCATGATGATATTCAACTTCCTGTAATTAATACACATTCTCCAACCAGTAGTAACTCTAATTGACACGAGTTCATTATTGGCATTGGTTACAATGATGATTTCAGACTTCTTAGGAACCACCTGAGTTGGACTTACCTATTAGTTATCGGATATTGGGTATATGATGCCCACATCCAACAATTTAAGTACCTAGGCCTTAACCACTTCCTTCATTTTTAGATTTAATCTACATTGTGGTTGTCGAGAGGTCTTCGCTTTATCCTCAAGATGAATGTGGAGAGTATGAATCAAAGGGTTAATTACCTTAAGGTCTATAATTGACCATCCATGGGCTTCTTTGTGCTCAATGAGAATAAAAATAAGCATACTCTCTAGTTCTTACTAAATGTGGGAAGAAATCACCACCAAGTATGTCTCATCTTGACCTAAATAAACATATTTGAGATCAGCGGGCAAAGGTTTTAGATCAAGCTTTGACACTACATCAGTTTGGGGTAATTCTTTAAATTGTGGCCTCCACCGGTTAACTTCAAGTACCAGCGTAGAATCGAGCATGGCATCCATCTCCCTATTTGTGTCATCATCCAAATCAAGGAAATGTACTAAGGATGCCTCTAGAGGGTCAGAGGATAAGGTCATCAGAGTTCTATCTTCCATGAAAGAGTCTATTACATTAATGTCATGGGCCTCATCATCATCCTCTGCCTGTCTGCTCATGTTGAAAAACATATTGAGCTCCATTGTCATATTTCCAAAAGACAAATTCATGACCCCATTCCTACAATTGATGATAGCATTGGATGTAGCAAGGAACGGGTGACCAAGTACTGGATAGTAGAATTTATCGACTTGGACCAATACATCATCAATCATCCCTCTTGGTACACGATCTAAGCGATCCGCAAGCTATAATGTGGTCCAAGTGGGTATTAATTCGCCTAGACCTAGTTGTTCATAGACCGAATAAGGGATCAAATTTATGCTCACCCCCAAGTCAAGAAGTGCCTTCTCAATTTGGTGATTCCCTATTATACAAGTGATAGTTGGGCTACCTGGATCTTTATATTTTTTCTGCAGATCTTGCTTGAGGATGGCACTCACTTTTTCTGTCAGGAAAATTTTCTTTTTTATACTTTTCAACCACTTGGTTGGGCATAAGTCTTTTAGAAATTTAGCATATGAAGGAATTTGCTTCATGACATTCGGAAGAGGGATGTTGACCTTCACTTATTTCAACACCTCTACAATATCCTTTGAGCTAGCTAGAGGTTTTGATGCAATTAACCGTTGGGGGAATGGAGTAATAGGCTTGCTCAGAGGTTCCAGTTCTAACCCATGTGAGGCAATACTAGGTCTATCATCTGTGTCTTCTTCCATATCCTTAGACTTGTCAACCCTTACCGGAATAGATTTGTCAATTATCTTTCTGCTTCTAAGAGTAGTGATAGACTTAACTTGCTCCATCTGATTTGAAGAGCTTGGGTTACTAATTTCACATTGCGGTTTTGGATCGGGGAGAGGTTAGGCTGGAAGCATCCCTTTCTCTCCACTCGCTAAGTGTGCCTCAATCATTTGAATGGATTTGTTAAGGTCTTGGAAAGCCTTTAATGTGTTTTGATTAAAAACCTCCTGATTTTGAATTTGTTTTAAAACCAGATCCTCCTAAGGCTTATTTTGATTTAAAAGTTAAGATAGAGCCCCTTGAGGGTTAGCTGTTTGTCCATTCCTCCAACTGAAATTAGGATAGTTCCTCTAGCTGAGATTGTATGTATTTAAGGTGGGTCCATTGAAAGGTGTTTAGTAATTGTTCACAGCATTCGATTGCTCATTCAATACCTCTTGAAAAGTAGGTATGGTTGGATAATTTTTAGTTGTATGTATGTTACAAGCACAGATACCACAAACAACTTATCCTTCTTAAGTTCCATGACCTCTCTTTTCCTTGTGAGGTTTTCCACTTTAGCATATATGTCATCTTCCTCTTTCAAAATATATATTCCGCTCTTCTCTTTGATTGAATAGGCTTAGAAGTGGTGTTAAGTCTTGGGGAGATGTCCCATGATTGTCGATTTCAGTGAGTTTGTCAAAGTAATCCCACACATCATCGACATCTTTGTTCATGAATTCCCCATTACACATTGTCTCGACAAATTGGCAGATGGAAGATGTCAGTCCTTCATGGAAGAAATTTGTTATGCGCCACGTTTCAAAACCGTGTTGTGGGCATGAACTGACAAGATCCTTGAACCACTCCCAACATTGGAAGAATGTTTCATCTTCCTTTTGGGTGAATTTCATGATCGACTTTCTGATGGTGTTCATCTTATGATATGGGAAGAATTTCTTTATGAAATCCCTTATCATGTCATTTCATCTGCCAATAGATCATGGACATAGAGAATGCAACCATGTCTTAGCTTTTTCTTTAAAGGAGAAAGGAAAGAGTTACAGCTTGGTTGTGTCCTTAAACACATTGGAAAAAGATAAAGTGGCTATTATCTCGTCAAACTCTTTCAAGTGTAGATATGGACTTTCAAATTTAAGTACTTTGGAAGGAGTTGGATCACTCTTAGCTTGATATCTATATTTCCTATATTTTCAGGAAAAATTATACAGAAAGGTTTGCTCACCCCTGTCGGTTGTAAATAGTCTCATAAAGTACAAGTTGGGGGTGCACGATGCACTTCATTCTTATCCTGGGCCTCCTCAACTAGAGGTTGAGGTTAATTCGTAGGGTGATTAATAACCATCACTTCTATTGACTCTGAGGATCTTAAGTGGTGTCTAGTCTTGTGATGGATAGGTAACCCTTGGACTAATCCTCCCTCACTCAAAAGACATAGGGTGTTGTCACGAACCCACTTGGGCATGAAACACTTTCAGCTTTCAAGTACAAAATTTTAACCTAAAATCTAAGAATTGAAAACTACAGTAAATAAGAAGTGAGAGAGAGAGAGAGAGAAAAAAAAAGAGAGTTAGAACAAAGTTACTAAATAGAAGATGCTAGGTTAGGATCTTATAAAACAGAGAACAAAGTTAGTTTTTAAAAATAAAGCAGAAAAATTCCTAACCTAAGAATAAAACAGAAAGTTAATCATAATCCTAAACTAATTAAATTCAGAAAAGTGCAATTGTAGTCCCTGGCAATGATGCCAAAAACTTGTTCACAACCCCAAGTGTAGGATCTCGATGTATAAATAATCTCGGTAAGACCGAGATCAAATCTACATGGACTAATCTCATACGTTTCTAAAAGTAACTAGAACTAGAACTAGAAGAAGATGTAAATCTAAATCTGAATAATTGGAAAAAATAATTGTGAATGATGTAATTGAAACTTATGAATTTAAAGGTAGGAACTAGGGTACCAAGGATCCACTTGTAGCTATTAAGATGCTACCTTACTTGATTTAAGTAACACAATTAGAATTGGAGTCATTTCCTATCCAATTGGAAAATATAGCAATTAAATCAAATCTGAACTTTCATTGGCCTAATTCTCAATGGATGAGGATTGTGAGGATTGGAAGGGATTCCATCACCCTACCATGCTCAGGAGATGATGGTGAATGACAGGATTTACCTATCCCATAATCTCAAGTAGGAAAAGAAGATATTTAAAGTTATCGCAGCGTCTATTTTAATTTGAGTCACAACAAACCATAAAAAAACTAAAATTATTCTTTAAAATCAAACTAGAAATCAATGAAGTTCAACATAAATAAGAATAAAAGTAAAGTAAACATCCTAATCATGCTACAAGCTTCACCTCTTAGCCCTAGCTAATAGGTTTAGTTAACTATAGATATAATTAAAAAAATTCTCTTAATGAAAGTATAAAAATAAACTAAGGAAGAAGAAGATGAAAACTATTAACGGCGGTTCTCTACCCTTTTTCTCCACTCCTTAAACCCTAGAAGATGCCTTGGAGCATCCTAGAAACTCTTATTTATAGTTGAGGAACTCCAACTTTCGCATCGAGTTGGAAAAGTCCAAAAACCTCCTCAAATTTATGCAGTCTGCGCAAAATCTGCGTAACCTTCAACTAGTTGAGAGCAATCTTTGACTAGTTGAGTGAGATCTTCGACTACTTGAGATTCGTGTGAATTTAAAAGATAATGTTTCTAGAATTCGAGCTGAAGTATCTTAGGCTAGTCGAACCAAATCTAGGGGCTAGTCAAATTTCACGTATATCCCTTTTCTTTACTTCAATCTTCGATTCTCTTCATTCCTTACTTAGTTTCCTTAGATTTTTGGCATGTGAATTCTCCAATCTTGGTTTTACAAGATACATCCCTTGCCTTCGTGATTCTTGAGCATCAAATCCATACTTTTAACATTCTTTTCAATCTAAGCTCTCAGATTCACCTTGCAACACAAAACATGTATAAAATATTCCATTATGCATTATCATGTTTATAAAACCAAGATATAATAGGAAAAAATATGTAATATTTGACACTCAACAAGTATTCCTTTGGGACATGGCTTGTCCACTTATCTAATCTCGGTTCGCGGGTGTAGGAGGTTAAGTGCATGCTCCCACAAGGTCTTTCCCTTTGGGCTATGCAGCTCCCTGAGATGGACCTATCCCGGCTACCGTGGTGGTAGGATAGGTTAGTGAGCTAGGGCGTTCAAGCTGTGCTTTCGCTCAAGTAGCCAACTTGATTGCATCATTCATCGTCTAAACGAGTTGCTTATGGATTCAATTCTGGATTGCCATCCGCAATCCACCATTGAATTGGGTGACTTATTGTGATTCAGTTTCAACCAAATCATTACACGCCATCAAGCGATAGAATTCTTCTGTGCAATCGCTCACCGACCAACTACCCTGCCAAAATTTTTAGCATTGTTGGAATTATACATGATCATAGTCACTAGGAAGGAATTGTGTGCGTAGCAGCTGTTTCATCCGATGCCATGTGAGGATTGGTGCTTTCATTTATCTCATCTGTGCGAGTTACAGTTGTTCCCACCAAGCTGAAGCTCTACCCTTTAACTTGTAGGCCACAAGTTTGACCTTCTTTATTTTAGAAATTTTCATATAGTTAAAGAATAGCTCAACTTCAGAAAGCCAATCGAGAAAATCCTCAATGTGAAGTTGGGCATTGAAACTAGGGATATTGACCTTCATCTTGAACTCTTGATCTAACTGATTTGCTCGATCACCGCCATGTCTGGAATATTGGAGGATCATGTCATCGACCTCCTCATCACTAGATTCCCCTCCCTCAGGAATGACTCTTTAGTTCACTGTGGGTACCATCCTATGATCGGGGTGATTACGAGTTCCAGTAATTGCTAGTAGCAGATCACCACCAGGAATACAGAGTTGCCCTATGGCCTCTTCATGCAATTAATGAAAGCTTACAGCCCTTGCATGGCTTGTCGATTCTTTCGCTACACTATTTCAAAAGTTGTTTTGAAATCTGTTAAAAGACAATTCCATGGAGCACCATTCATGGGATTATTGCCTAACTCTTCGTTAGAAGTCATTGATCCGAGGAGAAAGCCTCACTTTGATATTAAACTAATGTAAGGGAGGACCTGTAAAGGTCAAGCATCGTCTTCCTTAGAGGGATAGCTATTCCGAGTCCACGGAACTTCTCTAGACTCCTCATAGAGATACCTCGAATCCACAAGGGGAGATAGATAATAAAAAATAATTATTATAAAATTTATAATAATTTGATTGATGAAAAATGAGCTTACAACCTCTTAAATAATAACATAAACCCTAGGAAGAAGTTTTAAAATTGTATTATAACTAAAACTCTTAGAAATCTTGACTTACTATAAATAGTAAACTTACCATTTATAGACAATCGTGATTTCAGAAATAACGTTGAAGACCGCTTGAGTTGAAGTAGGAATATACCAATATGTCCTAGAGGGGGGTGAATTGGACTTCTTAAAATTTTTATGGTTTGTTTAAAATCCAATTATACTAATCCTAACAACCAACACATATTAGGATTACTCATAAGTAACTCTACTAGCTTCTAAGCCTGGTAGAGGATCCAATCACAAACTTTTTAAGAAGTGAATGATATGCAAACTAGTTTGTGATGGATATGACTGTATATGTGTGTGAGGTGTGATCTCAGATATTCAGATATAAAAATATTAAAGTAAATCACACAAACTAAAGAATAACAATCTTAAACACATTCATGTTTTTAGTGGTTCGACTACTTGTCTACTCCACTCCCAGTAACTGCACTCAACCCTTGAGTGTATCAGATTTCACTAAGGAGGTTTCACAACGGTTCACCTCAAACCTAAGGTTTTAAATCAGGTTCACCTTCAACCTTTACAACCTACACTGAGGTTAACTGTTTATGCTCTCACGAGCAAGGGTCAATACATTGCACCCACTTTTAGGCACACTGGCCAAGGATCTTCCATAAGACCCTAACAGAGGTTTTACGCGGTTTACCTCAAACCCAAGGTTTCACATGGTTCACTTTAAACCTAAAGTTTTGACTGGTTCACCTTCAACCAGATGTTTATGTTCTCCACAGAGCAAGGGTCCACACAACGCACCCACCATGTACACTCCCTCCAGAGGCCTCCTAGAGGACTTGTAAGGGTGAGAAACACCTTAGACCCAATCCTACAAAGGAATAATCAAAGGTTCCTCTGAACTCTAGATACTTACAGATAAGTGGATGAGTCCCATTTAACACGTTGATGAAGATCTCCTCCTTGTCGATGAAGAGTCTTCTGCTTCCTTGATCTACAACTCAAATGATATACCAATATATGGCGACGGTTTGGGTCAAGGTTATGATGGAATCCTACTCTCTAAATGTTTTCCTATTAGGAAGATAGAGCGATTCTAATTATCTATGCATTCAAGGCATCCCAGCTTAATGATTTACCATTAAAATAGTAGTTGGAGGATCCTTGAATGTGAAAGTTCATTCCCCAATCTACTCTATTGAATATCAGTGATGAGGGTGGACTGGAGGATGAACTCCCTTGAGAGAAAGGGCTTTGGATTAATGATCTAAGGTTAAACACTCAAAAGCACTCTCTTCTTTCTCTACTAGCAACTAAAGTCCAGCTCTCTTTATATAGGCAAAAGGTTTCAATGGATATAAAATGATCACATTTATGACAGAGTTCGATATCATCGAGCAGGGTTGATATCATCAAGCGTATACTCTCGATTGTTTTGATGGTCCGCTCGATGACACAAACTCAATGTTATACGCTTTTAAAAACCTCTTGCCAGCTGGTCGAGGGAAACGAGACTTGTGTTGATCCCTTCAAATTTTGAACTTCGATATTATCGATACGAGGATCGAGTCCTCGACATTTGAAAATGAAAGATACTTTCTTGATATTTTTCAGGTCATCAGATATGATCGAGGGATACTCGATATTATCAAAATTTAAATGTGATGATATCGAAGGTCTTGTCAATGCATCGATAAATTTAAGGATTTTATCAGTGAGCTTGCTGGACAGTTTGTGTCCATTTTCGATACAATTAATCCTGCCTCGATGTCGTCAATATTTGAATATTGATTCTATCGAGTGACCCTCGATCAGAATTGGAAAATCACCTGAAAAATGTTGTTGGACAACTTCGTGCCCATGACCGATATCATCGAGAGCCTTCCGATATCATCAAGATTTGAACTCCGATGGTATTGAGGATGGCTTCGATATATCGAAGCATATATGAATTTCTTAAGTAAAAAACAGGAGCGCCGAAGATCTGCCTGTCAATATTATCGAGTCACCTCTGATTGACTCGAGATTCAAATATTGATGATATCGATAGGTATATCGATACATTGATAATTTCATCCAGATATGTATGTGGTTGCTGGACACTTTTATCCTCATTTCGATAGGATCGATTTGTTACCGAGGACATTGACAGCGCGGGTCGATCATCGAGACGTATATTGATAAGATCGATAAAGCAAGAAAACTTAAAGATTTTCTGTTTTTTGAAAAAGTTCTCTCACTTAAAAACTCTATGATGTTCTAACTTATTTTAAGGGTTTTATTCACTTCGTGTTTTGGGACATGGGATGTGAGGCTTAAATTTACCTATGGTGAGCTTCCACACATCCGGTTGAGGCAGACGCTTGAATTAATCTTCCTATGAGACTCTGTAGTCTGACTGACCCAAAATTCACGTTAATTGACAAACCAAGGCACTTGCAAGGGCATTTTCAATTTCCACTAGACCTTATGGTTTTCGCCTAAAAATAGTAATTGTCCAATTTGGCTCAATCATGCTATACTCCTAATTATTCTATGCACTTTTCATAATACCTTATGAGATAATAAAAAATAAAACTATCACACAACTTTAGGTTAGCAACTAAACTTACAATCCATGTATAAGATGAAAATGTAATTGGGTTCTGTCACTGCATTAATATACCCTTGAATCTACACTGTTATACAAGTTGATTTTATTTTTGAACCATATGCTAATTTTTTTAAAAAAAATTCAGCATGTTGGTTTCATTGAGTTTTTATGAATTTATAGCTATTGCATTCACATGGTTGAAAGATCATATGTATGCATTATATTGTGGAAGCATGTTCATTATAAGAATTTTATGAAATTTTTATGAAAAGTGTCGGTGCTATGCCTTAAATTATTTTTAAAATATTATGGGTCTTCTATCTTGAGTTATCCCTAAAAAATTAAAATTCATGGAAAGTGGCTTATGAGAAGCGAGTTATTTTAGAAAAGTATATTTTGATATCAATTTGTGGAAAGATTTCATACATGATTGTGTGTGTGTGATTCAAGTGAAATTCATGCATTGAGTATCTATAAACACTTGCAAATAGTTGGACAAATTGATGTCCCATGGGTTGAAAATCCTTTAAAGTAAAATAAGTAGGCTGTGTAATGCCCAAAATCGAACACCCAAGTATCAAAGACTTAGATCCCAAATTCAAGGGTGTTAGGTAAAATAACAGAGCTTTTTTTTTTCCATTCAATTCATTTTTCACATTCACATAATATACATCATCCAAAAGTAAAATAAATTAAACTTTTAAATCAAAGTTCTAAACATCTAATAAATCATCTACTTATCCACTCAATTGGGGACTTATTACATAAAGTATAAATCTAACTATTCTCGACTCTAGAAGCTTCGTAGCAATCATGTATATGGCAGCATATCCACTTGATCAATTCTTTAGGCACATTGTAGTATTTTTCTAGTCCTTTATTATCTTTTTTTTAAAAAAATTATTTTTTTTAACATCCAAGTGGTGACCCCCCCCACCCAAGATTACACATCCCTTAATTAACATAGTCAAGTTGGTAAACATAAAATAAACAAATAACACATTCACTTCACAATGCAAATCTTAATTAATGTGGGATAGTTAGAACCTTAGTGATTTGATGGACGATCTGGTTTTGTGTGTTGGACCTTATAGATGGTGAAGATTAGTTAATGGGTTGGTTAGTGAGCCCCACTTTCTGCTTGGGTGGACAAAGACCACATGACTTCATAATCTCTCACTTCATTGGAAATTTAATAAAACAGGGTGCTATAGGGGGTCAATGGACTGAGCTCAGGCCTGAAAAATCAGAATTTTGAATAAGGTCAGCTGGCCCAACGACTTAACCCAAAATAGTTCAAAATCCACACCAAGACTGTAATGTCTAGGATTTTTGCTAATTTGGATTTCAACAATCTTCAAATTGTTTTTACTAGAATTAATTTATTTTGTCACTTAGAGCTTTAACACTGGATCTTAGCCTATATACGTGTGTTACCAGTAAAAAAAAGCTATACAAATTTTGTAAGCCCCGTATCCTAGACCGTACCGTTTCATATACTTCCGCGGTCTTACCGGTCGAATTCCGGCAACCTTCGACCCTTAATCGATATTTACGCGCGACCCTGATTCATATGCCGTCAACCCGAGTCGACTCAATCCAAGACCATTACCATAGCGACCGCACCGTCGATGCGGTTCCGATGCCGCGACTCGTGCGTCGAGGCGATACCCTGGTCAGGAGATGTGGGCCAACATTCGGTGCGAGGAAAATGCCACGCGTTGCGAAACCCAAGAGAATCTCTATGAGGTGTCACATCAATCCCATTAATCAATCAATTCCATCACATCACATGTCAAGCACATGTCAAGTACACATTACTTTTCACCATTTCTCAAGCAAGCCACAAAAGTCCAAAAGTTCTTACAAGCTCATACCTTTCTTACATAAAATGCCTCCAAAGTCAAAAAAGTTCTTACACCACCCATGCCTTTCTTACACAAATGGCCACAAAAGTCAAGAATTTCTTACACACCCATCACTCACCACATCCATCACCCATCACTCTCTCTCTCTCTCTATCTTTCTCTCTCCCTTTACAACTCTCTCATTTCTCAAGCTTCAATCCAAGCAACCAAAAATCCCATACATATGAGCCTCTCCCTCTCTTCCAAAACTCCAAGTGTGGTCCACCTTTCCATCCCAAGATCTCCCATCCTAGCCATCCATTCCTAATCTCCTCCATTGGAATCAAAGCTAAGGTGCTAAGGAACCCATAGGAATAAGAAAATCAAATGGTGGGTGCTAGATAATAGTAGTTTTTCATGTTTTTAAGATGCGCCAAGTGAGACCAACCGATCAATGGTTTGGATCTTACTTACGACCCTAAGATTTGGCCGATGGTCCACTAGGATCATCATGATCATTCCATGATGGGGCCATTCTCCATGGACTCCATCATGATGTTTATTTCATTGCATTAGGAAGGTCATCTAGACCGTCCATATTGGTGGGGAAAGGATCCCCACCGTTGATTTTCAATTTTGGTTGTCCCATGTGTAAAGGGATCCATTTGATTGTATGATTTTTTTTGGGAGGGCTCATAGTGGCGGAGCCCTCCATCACAAGCGTGTCCCACCCTCTATCTCTATCTATTTCATTTTCTTTTTAAGATCATGATGTGTTTTTGTGGCCCACTTGAATGGACCCCACCTTGAAGTATTTATTTTGTCCAAGCTATCCTCAAGTGGGGCCCACCTTATGTGCGTTATACCCACACCGTTTATCATGTGGTGGCCCACCTAAATCCACCTTGGTTGTGAGGACCGTCCAGCGTCTAGGGACGCTGGACGTCTCTGTGAAAGCACAAATATTAGCTTGATTTCCAAGCTTTTGGGGTGGTCCACTCACTTAAGCCCCACCTTGATGTATGTATTCAATCCACGCCGTCCACCTCATTCCTTGGACCATTTTAGGCGTTGAGCCAAAGGGTGATGCTAATCCGAGGTTCTGGCGGGACATAGCATAGAAAATGATGGGTTCCACCGTTGAAATCTTCCCTGGAATTTCTATACATCAAAATTATACTCAATATTAGACTCGTTGGATTTGTTACGAGCCGTGGAATCCTATGGCCGCAGTGGATTCTCTTGGAGCTGGCCCCACACTCGAAAAACCTCAAAATTAATATTTTCAAAATAAAAAAAAAACATGTAAGAAGTAGCGCCTCTGCCTCTCTGGCGCTGCAGCAGCAGAGAGCTGCGTGCAGCGGGCGGGCGGACAGCGTCCCACGGCGGCTACCGTGGCCCCCACCATGATGTATATTTCGTATCCACATCGTCCACGAGGTGGGACACTCCCAGCAGTGGGCCCCCTCCAAAGTCTGGCCCCATCCACTAATCAGGTGGCCCACACTGTAGGAAACAGTGGAATTGAACCTTTATCATTAAAATCCTTTTGTGGGCCCTAGAAGTTTGGGATCAAGATGAAATTTTTATTTTCCTTTCACTCAGGTCCACGTGACCTCATAAACGAGTTGGATGGCATGTAAGCATTGTGGTGGGCCTCACTTGGGACCCACAAGTGATGTATGGGTTTTATTCCCACCGTCCGCCTGGACCATGGAACCCACCTGATATATGTGTTTAATTCCCACCGTCCAGCAGACGGTGGGCCCTGGTGCATGTGTTCTATGTACACTGTCCGGTGATAGTGGGGCACTCCATGATGCATGTGTTGCACCCAATCCGTCCATTCACCTTGTAAGCTCATTTTATGGCTTGGGTTAAAGAATGACTCGGATCCTTAGCTCATGCGGACCCCACCATGATGCGTGTTGTAAGACCCGTATCCTAGCTCGTACTGTTCCTTAGGCTTCCGCGGTTCCCCCAGTCGAATTCTGGCGACTCGCGATCTGTATCCGACGTTTGCGCGCAATCATGAGTCGTATCCTGTTTTCGAGAATCGGCTAAACTCGAGACTTGTACCGGTGCGACCGCGTTGTCGCCACGGTTCTGATGCCGCGTCTTGTAAGCTGATGCGGTACCCGGGCTAGGAGTTGTGGGCCCATGTTCAGTTCAAGGAAAACACCGCGCGTTGTAAATTCCAAGAAAATCCATCACATCAATCACATCATTTGTCAAAAGTACACCCATCCCCAAGTACAACTACCCATCCCTAAAAGTCAACTTTCCATCACCTCACCCATCTCTCTCCCCATCACTCCATCACTCTCTTACCCATCCCTCTTGTTCTTCACATCACATCTCTCATTTCTCTCTCTTTCATTCTCTCTTATTTTTCCTCCCAAGCCACCCACGTCCAAGCTCCCCATGAGAGAGCTAGTGTGGCCCACCTTCCTACCATCTAATCCCACCCTCTAAAATCAATCTCAACCATTGAAATTGTACCTTTGGAGCTCTATCATGCATTAGCGAATGAAGGAAGGGGAGATCAAAGGTGGGTGCCTCTCTCTCTCTCTCTCTCTTATTTTGGTGTGATGTGTGGCCCACTCGGATGTACCCCACCTTGATGTATATCTTATCCAACCATCCAAACCATGTGGGTCCTACCCTTGGTGATGGGAAAACACAAGTATAAGGTTGATCCCAATCAAGTGGGCCACGTTAACGTCGGACCCACCTTGATAAATGTCCACGTCCGACGTCCCTGGACGCTGGATTTGCAAAGTGAGATTGGCCAGTGAGGCATGAGCAGATGTGGGTGCGGCTAACAGGGTAGTGTGGACGGAAGTGGGTTATGGATAACAATGAAGTGTACACTCTCATGTAGGCCCCACCATGATGAATGATTTTAATCCATGCCATCTAACCTACTCCTCGGCTCATTTTAGGCGTTGAGCCGAAAAATAATCTCAATCCGAGTTTCAGGTGGGCCATAGCTTAGCAAACAAAGTTTTCTAGCGTTGAAATACACCCTAATGTTGCTGTAGACCAAAAACCCATTGAATATTGCTCTTGATAGGTTGGTATTGAGCCATAGGAGCCGATGGTTGGACCTTATCTACCTGATGTGGACCCCACCTGTGAAAAACTCTGAGAAATCAGTTTTTTTTAAAAAATAAAAACAAACAAACACCTGCAGCAACGCCTGCTGCTGCTCGTACAATTGTGGGCGTGAAGGGGGCGAGGGAAATGGGTCCCACTTGTAGGCCGCACTGTGATGTGCGCCAAACATCAACACCTTGCACTTGGTGGGCCCCCCCTCAGGGCAGCGAACCACCCAAAAATCAGCTATATCAGTGACTCAGGTGGCCCACCTCACATGAAACAGTGTGATTGCATGTCTTCCATTAAAACCCTTTCTGGGTGTCACAGAAGTTTTGAATCAATATGAAGTTTATTTTTCCTATTCACCCGGGTATTTGCCACCTTATCAACGGTTTGGATGGTAAATAAATAATTAGGGTGGGCCCCACATAAAACCTAAGGATGTATGTGTTATATACCACACCGCCCATGGACGGTGGAACCACCATGACTATATGCGTTGTGTACATGCCGTACACCCATTCTCTGCAAGAGACGGTGGGTCCCACTGCTGTTGACCTCACCAAGGTTTGTGGGACCCACGTATGATGTATACCACACCGTCCATATCACTGGATGGTGGGACCCACCATGATGCATTGTATTACATCCTAACCGTTCATCCAATTGGCGGGTTGCTTAAAGGTTTGAGATGAAATGAGGCAGATTTGCCTGTCAGTAGACCACGCAGTAATAAGTAGTGGAATTTGAGCGTCTGCCATTGAAACATTTTTAGGTTGACAGAAGTTTAGGATCAGATATGAAATTTGTCTTTTTTTTCTCTCCTCCGGGTCTGTACGACTTTAGTAATAGAGTGGATGGAATATTAACATTATGGTGGAGCCCACGTGGGACCCTCCTTGAAGTAGACTGGCTGGTGAATCTCAAACCAGCCATATATAGCTAGTGAATTGACGTCGCCAAGTTCTGTGGTCCCCACGAGGTATGCGCTATATCTATACCATCCACTCATGTGGACCCTACCATGACGTATGCTTTGTGAAGCCACACCGTCCATACCACTGGACAGTGGGACCCACCACGATGTATGTATCGTATCCAATCTATCCAACCATTTTGACATATCATTTCATGATATGAGGCAAGGAATGAGTCAGATCTAAGGTTCTAGTGGACACCACCATTTAAAATAGTAAGGACAGTGATATCCACCGTTCAAAACTCCTTAAGGGCCACAGTAGTTCTGATCAAGTCGATGTTTTTGCTTTCACTTCATCTACCTGTATGTTAACTTATGAATAGGTTGGATCTCAAAATACATAAGAATGGGCCCAATTAATATACACGAAGCTCATTTGATTCAGCCCATTGGTTCGTCCCATTGTGACGTATTTAAGGCCCATGGGTCGTGGCCCCTGGTGACGTATATTAGGACCGTATATGTGGCCGCCGTGATGTATGTATTATGTATCTATGCCATCCATTTGTGCGGCCTGCCGTATTGTATGTGTTTTATATCCATGTCATCCATTCGTGCGGCCTGCCATGTTGTATGTATTGTATATCGATGTTGTTCATTTGATGAGGCTAGTTGAGATGTATTGGGACCCATGGGTTAAGACCCATTGTGATGCATTTAGGGCCTATGGGTAGAGGCCCATTGTGATATATTTGGGGCTGTGTCAAAGGCCCATTGTGATGCATATTAAGACCGTTGATGTGGCCCATTGATATGGCTCCCATTTGACGTATATGAGATCCATGTATTGTGACCCATTGTGAAGTATTTTCGGCCCATATGTGTGGCCCACTGAGTTGTATATGTGGCCCTGGAATGAGGCCCATGTGATGTATCTATGGCCCCTGTGTAAGGCCCACATGTTGTGTATGTTAGGCCCTTGAGAGAGGTCCTTGGTGGTATATATTGGGCCATTGTGTGAGGCATGGGCCCACTATATGTTTGGTCCTATGAGGACTACTCCTTGGGAGCAATGTTGGTTAAAATGTCCACATTGATGGACAATGTTGGTTAAATGTCCTCATTGTGACCTTCCCTTAGGCCGGTCGTTGAGGCTTATTCCAATTATCAAGATCGATTATTGATCGAATCTGATTATCTTGGACGATTGCCGATCCTGATCATCGATCGAGGCCAATTATCAGGACCAATTGCTGATTATCGATCGAGGCTGATTATCGATTAAGGCCGATTACCGATTCTGATTCGTCGTGGCCGATTGACGATTATCGATCGAGGCCGATTACCGATTCTGATTCGTCGTGGCTGATTGACGATTATCGATCGAGGCCGATTATCGATTCTGATTCATCGTGGCCGATTGATGATTATCGATCGAGGCCGATCACCGATTCTGATTTGTCGTGGCCGATTGTCGATTATCAATCGAGGCCGATTACTGATTTTGATTTGTCGTGACCGATTGCCGATTCTGATTGTCGGGGCCCAATGTGATGTACATGTGACCCGTATTTGAGGACCGACGTGATGTGTATTCAGCCCGTGTTTAAGGCCCAGTGTGATGTATATTGAGGCCCATTGTGATGCATTTAAGGGTCAGGCGAAGGAGCCCATTGTGATGTATGTTAGGCCCATGAGCAGGGCCCACCTGTTGTGTACATGTAACCCTTGAGTAAGGCCCATTGTGTTGTATATTAGGCCCTTGTGTGAGGCCGTGGGCCCATTATATGTTTGGATCTGTGAGGGTCACTCCTTGGGGCAATGTTGGTTAGATGTCCACATTGTCGAGGCCGATTGTTGATGCCAGTTATTGATACCGATTATAAGTATGTGACTGCATAGCATCATGATCCATGCCCATACGCATTATCTACATGTCTGTTATGAGAAATGATTGACCATTGCATAAGTCATAGTGCTGGTTGTTATGAGACTCCCTGATAGGCAGAGATTGTCTCACATGAGCGCACGGTTTGCGTAGGATTGATGCATGACTGGATTGTATGACTCATGCATCTTACATTATGTGCTGTGATTACTGTATGCCCTAGCGACATCAGGGTCGTAGCCTCCACAGGCATATCGTGGATGGCCAGATGGGACACCGAAAATCTTTTCTACATGGGGTGCTATAGATATCCTTGGGTGAAAGTCTCTAAAACCTCTTGGTTCCAGAGGTTTCTCCAACGTCTAGACCGAGTGGGTAGATGAGCGTTGAGTGCCGATTACCAGATGGTTGCGCTCTCCACTGTGTCGTGATCGGTTAGAAGGGGGTGCGGCCTTACCTGCCCGAGAGGAGGGGGCAATGCTAGGCAGAGTCTGACCAGCTCGAGTAATGGGTCCGCTATCGACGAGCCGGGCCCGATATTGGCAGGCGGATAGTGAGGTCTCTTCCACTCACCTTGTTGCGCGCGATGGGGAGACAATGTGGTTTGGAGTGTAATAAATCTTGATGATTTCTCAGAGAGAAACCGTACTAATATGTGGACTTATTGGATAGGAGTTGCATGCTCATTCATTCATTCAATCATTCACTCACTATCCACTCGAGCTGGTGGTGCGCAACTAATTATTGTGTACCTTCGTTATGGCAGGAATTTCGGTTGGCTGCGTGACTAACCTGAGATCAGGAGCTTACCACGTTGAGTCTGACTATCCAAATTTAGGTATGAGACTGATTTGGATAGAAGTCCCTTGTGGTGGACCCCGTAGCCTGCGATACTACGTACTATCATCCCGACTTCACACTCCAGCATGGTCATTTCATTCGCATCGCATATTGCATTACATCCGCAGGCATATGGCATTTTGGGTTGCTATGTTTCTGCACTTATATGGCCTAGATAGACCTACCAGGATTTGTATATTACATTACATCCTCGGCATCTGATATTTGGCTCTTTATGACTCCTTAGTGCATAACTATTTTATATTGTGTATTCAGATATTGATTGACTTGTGAACTTGCCCATACTTCCGCTTACTCTATCATTGTATGATTTATGATCTTGTTAGTATTTCTACTTATTCCAATAATGTACGATTTATGAATTACTAGTAATTTCGGTATTGTACGATGATGGTATTGTATTGAGTACTTGACACTTACTTTGTGCACACACTTACACCACCCTCTAAGCTTTCTATAAGCTTATGCATGATAGATGCGTGCAGGTGATGTTAGGTTGTAGCCGTGTTGAGCTTGGAGCGTGCAGTGGTCTTCTAGAGCTTGATTTTTTATTTATGTATTTTTTCCTTCAGTATTGTACTCAAATGATTATATTAGTGGATATGTGATGATGATGTTGCTTTTGTGATTTAAGTAATCTTGTGGTTATGCTTATCATGATTTAAATGTAAAAATAAAAAATAAAAAAAATCCTCCTTGTAGGATCCCAGGATCGGAATCTGGCGTGTGAACGCTAGGAGCCGAGAATGGGGTACTATGGAGGCTGTCGGCACCGGATTCGACAATCGGGATTCTTGTGAATCTGATTTTCGGGTTTAGGGCGTGACACATGTGTTGAGCCCAAACCGTCATCCATTTTAAAGGCTCATTTCTTGGCATGAGCTATAGAATGGGCTAGATCCATTGTCCAAGTGACCCCAACTTGGCACGTTTTGAGGTCCATCTTAATGTATTCTTTGGGGCCCACTTGATGTGGATGTAAGGCCCACGGAATTAGGCCTTTTGATGTATGCTAAGGCCCATGGGATTAGACCTATTTGATGTTTTAGGGGCCCATGGAGATGTACTAGGGTCTATGGGATGAGGCCCATTTGATGTACATATGTGGCCCAACTAATGTGGTCCATTTGTTACATATAAGACCCATGAGTTTAGGCCCAATTGATGCATTCAAGGTCCAACGAGTTATGACCCATTGCAATGCGCATAAGGCTCATTGGTGTGGTGCATTGATGTGGCCCACTTGACGAATGAAAGGCCCATATGATATGGCCCATTTGATGTATTTAAGGCCCAATGGGTTATACCTAAGGCCTATTGCAATGTGTGATCTCAACCTAGTTCATGTAATGATATTCACTACGGGCTACGCCTTGGGAGTAATGTTGGTTTGACGTCCACATTACAAGTTTAATGTTGGTTAAATGTCCACATTACGACTCTCCCTAGGGCCCATTAATAGGCCTGTACTTGTTGTGTGTAGGCCATCTAGACCCATCTGCATTGTAAAGGTAGTTCATTACTTTATTACATGTTTAGTATAGTTCCATGACTCATGATCATAATTCATACGCATCATATGTATGCTTGATATTTGAGGTGACTGATCATAGCATATGCCTTCGAGCAGGTCGTTTATGGGCTCCCGGTTAGGCAGTGTTGCCCTACATGAGCGCATGATACGCGCATGATTTGCTGCATGACTGGATGGTGTGATTCATGCATTTCACATTGTGTGATATGGTTATTATACGCCTTAGCGACATCAGGGCCATAACTTCCACAGACGTATCATGGTTGGCAGGATTGGATACCGAAAATCTTATTCTACATGGGGTGTTATAGATATCCCTGGGTGAAAGTCCCTAAACCCTTATGGTACCAAGAGGTTGCTCCAACGTCTAGACCGAGTGGGTAGATGAGCGTTGAGTGCTGATTACCAGATGGCTGCGCTCTCCACTGTATCGTGGTTGGTTGGAAGAGGGTGCGGCCTTACCCGCCTGAGAGTAGGGGGCAAAGCTAGGCTGAGTCTGACCAGCTGGAGGAATGGGTTCGCTATCGACGAGTCGAGCCCGATATTGGCAGACGGATAGTGAGGTCTCTTCCACTTACCTTATTGCGTGCGATGGGGCGATGATCTGGTTTAGAGTGTATTGGACCCCGATGATATCTCAGATTTGAGCTGTATTGATATGTGGACTTAGATGAGGATTGTATGCTTGACTTGCATCTTGCATTGCATAGGCTTGGTACGGCTCATGATATTTATGGATCCATCTGTATATTCCGCATTACTCTGATATTACATGATCATATTACTACCTTGCACACACACTTTCACCACCCTCTAAGCTTTCTATAAGCTTATGCACGACCGTTGCGTGCAGGTGATGTTGGGGCACAGTAGCGTTGAGGCAGGAGCGCTTTGCAGATCATTTTGGAGTTTTTGTTCTTCATCATTGTATTTCCCTTTATGCTCATTGTACTTATAAAGTTTTTAATCATAGTGGAAATGTAATGGAGGTTTTTTTTGTTGTTGTTTGTGGGTTATGCCTTTGGTTATGCTTATTACACATCGAACTAACATTGAAAATCCTCCTTGTAGCATCCCAGGATCGGAACCTGGTGAATGGGCGCTGAGATCCGAGAATGGGGTTCTATGGAGGCTGTCGGTGCCAGATTCAGTGATCGAAAATTTTGTGAGCCAGGTTTTCGAGTTTGAGGCATGAAAATTTTGATTAATTAACCATAAAAAAGTAATAAATATGTTCGATTGCCAAAATCTTAGGCCTAACCTTATGATTTATTCATCTAGTGCCCAGACATAAGCGACTCACCGTTGATAAATAAGAAGTAACCATATCTTAATGAATATCTATCTAAAATCAAGATGACCATGAATCAAATATTGATTATCCCATATACATAAAATAAAATGACCAAATTACCCTTTTTAACTAAGAATCAAAGAATTAGGACTATTATGACCAAATCACCATTTTCGCTAATTGTGAATAGGCTACACTATATATGAACTTAGCTCATACAAACCCTAATCATCACACACAAGAAATCTCGCTACCCGATTCATTCAAAAAATATCATGATTATCTAAACAAGTTCTAGACCGCTCGTTCATTAGCCACAAAACTCGAAACTATAGAAAGATGTTCGTCTTAGTGGGAATGTCGTCCATCGTGAGACATCGAGCCAAAAGCGCATCTTGAATAGTTCAACTTGAGCTCACAATGCGAGTGCATGAGATGTATAAATATCACTGAAACTAAGTAGAAACTTAAGTTATTTGTCCTCATCCAATCTCTGCCAAAGTTATGTCTTTCAAACCGTTAAATTGTGACCAAATTTAGGACACTAACTTAAGTTAATATGTTACACATATATAGACACAACCCCAATCAATGATTGATAATTGCCAAATTGACTTCTAATCATAGCCATCGATCGTCGCATCCAAATTGCGAGGCAATCGAAGTCTTACATAGATCATCACTAACGACAATTATCTTATGACATATATTGACCCATACATTTTCTAGTAGGCTCCAATAAGTAGAAACAACATCTCACAAGGTTATAATACTAATTACCTAGTCCATATTGCCATTTGCACAACTTTTGACACTATATAAACTCTTATTTGGGGAGCTCCTCTCCCTATATAAATTTTTCCTAGAAATTGGGGGAGAGAGAGAGAGAGAGAGAGAGAGAGAGAGAGAGAGGTGTGTTTGGTGCTTGATCCTACCAAGCTCCTTCAATTGAATCCTAGAACTTCCTTATCCTCCACCAAATTCACTCATACTTACAATCAAATGTAAGATTTGTATCCAATTATTCGATTCCACAATCTAATCATAATTTTTCTTGATTATTGATGGAATTTCATTACTTTGCATAAGAAATTGGTATTTTCCCTTAAAAACCCTAACCCTAAGAAGTCGGAGATTGAGATCTCTCCCTATAGTACGAACCATTCTTCTAGGTTTCCCTTTTTATCAACACTTGATAGTGTTGGATAATGATTTTTTTAGTTATTTTTAAGATATCATGTATTATTTATACTTGAATTGCTTTATTATTTAACCCTAATATTATGTGTTAATGGTAGCCAATATGTTTGATGAAATGCTTGAGAAATATAAAATTCCTATTGTTAGAACCTTTTTATGCCATTTGATATACATTGGATTATACTAATTCGTACGAGTATTTTATTGGTATACCTTATTATGGTATAAATTTGTGTTATTGATATATGTGGGATTGTGTTAATAAACATTAGATCGAAACGATTCGCACATGTGTTTAATTAATATACCATATTATGATATGAAGTTGTTATGTGATTATGATTATGTATTGCAAATTTGAATTATTATTGGGTGGATTGAGCCCTACAAATCGCTTAAGTAGATTGCCCGCTCTGGGTTGGCTATCCCAGACTTATGCAGTTTACTAATATTGAACATGGACAACCAATAGTAGTTGGAACTATACCGGATGTTTTGCACCTAAAGCTGGATTTATCCACAGATCTCCGTATGTGATCAAATCAATCTAATGCCGAGACGATCATTTTTTTCTAATATTTGTGATTGTATAACTTTCAATAGAATCTAGGATACCATGTTACCATTTATTTAAGTCCCTTTATAACCATTAGTGTGTTACGATTACACAAAGACTAGGGATGGTAGTATGTGACACTGTGTCTGACTATAGGCCTATGTTAGGGTGAACGTGTTTGTCACATTGGAAAAATATTAGGTGACCAGCCCTTTATGTTGGTAAAACATTGAGTGAGAGCCTCCCTATAGTGACTATTGAGTACTAGTGAAGGACACGAGCCTATTGGATTGTTAATAGATTTGATGTCGTGCTTTCACCATATTTATGTTCGAGTAACAACTCTTACATTATTTGTAATCATCCTTAGGTGATGAGCCCCTACTGTTGTTTAATTGTATGAGTTAAACTTTTAGGTGACAAACCCAGAACATGATTAATGGACATTGGCGAGGGGCCTTCGCGGCTGTTTTGTGACTTTTGAGAGGTACTCCAGCTTCGCCAATTTGTAGTTTGAACTTATAATAATAAATACTTGGCGAATCATGCATATTATGACAAACATTTGTGAGTTGTGCTAAAGGCTAACCATTGCTCAAATGATTAAGTGTTTTGTTGGTGAAAGTGTTAATGTGGAAAGTTGTTAAGGTGTAATCGGTTACTTAACTTACTGTTAAAAACTAGAGCACTATTTGAACCCCTTTATTTATTCTTCAGGATATGCATGTCATGACATACATGCACCTTAATAACTAGCTTTCGACATTGCTTGTTTTAGTATGCTATCATTACATACATGTAACGCCTCGAGTTTTCGTTCTCTAAAAATCTGAGTGTTAACCTTTAAATATAGTCAAATTTAGTTTTTTTTTTTCTTTTAGGGTTAGTAGTTTAGTGAAAGATGGACAAATCAACATAAAAGAAAATTTTCATTTACATTCAGAATATAAGAGCGGTTGCCCATAATGACTTATACAAACCAATGTCTCGGTATTAACAAATATAAGAATTACATAATTCACACATGAGAAATGATAAAATGTATATAAACTTGAGCAATAAGATTTTACAGCTTCTCTTGGCAAATACAGTCATGTATCCCTGATAATCGTACCCTGCTCTTTATTAATTTAAACATGAATATTATTTAAGCCACCTGTATTACTTATATATTTGATGAATAAGTGGCTAACTTAGTGTGAATTCCTCTCAAGATTACACACTGCCGCCTTAGCTAAACATAGTTAAAAATAACAAGGTATTCAAAAAAATACATGATACAGTCTTATTTAAATGCATAGATGCATGAATGCACATCGACATGGGGATACTCATCTAGTTAGACTTGGGCTCGTCACCCATGCATAAGACCAGTCATCGGCGTAGCACATCACGTACAACATAATGACCAAATCATCGTACATCACGTACGTAGGTCGATAATCGAGCTAGCGAAACGATATCCTACTAAGCCTAAGGGCACATGCTACACTATCCAGAATTAGCCACCCATCATCGCCAGTATGATATGAATGCATGATTAGCTAAACCATTATTATTCCAATTATAACCAGCCAATTTAAGTAACTCAAGGGTCACTACGGGGGGCTCGTCACCCAACGTACGCCGACTACTCGGGCATAGTGTCCCATGACCACCATCCCTAGCTCATGAAATCTCCTGCCTTAAGATGTTTAATGGATGCCCATCGACTAGTGGCCAATCAAATTCATTACATGGAAATTACCATCGCATGGTTATATGGGAATGAACCATCGAAGCCACATAGGACAAATATTAATTCTAGGACAAATATTAAATCAAAGCGATAAAAGGTCGCATGAAATAAATACTAAATCAAAGTGGTAAAGAGGTTAGGTAGGCAAATGTTAAATTAGGGTGGTAAAGTAGTTATCGCTAAAGCCACATAGGCACAACAACCTATGGATGGTAAACCCACATTAACATTCCACCACCAAAGGAAACCTCTAAGTCAAGGGTCCATTTCCAACACATTCTTTCCCGTTACATCCTAAGTGTGGGTTCACATACATGAGTGGAGTTTTCCACTAGTAGATGTAGTGAATTGAATTCCATAAGCGACTTATAAGTAACTCATGAGAAAGTATATGGATACAACATGCAAGATATATATTGACAATGAAATTCATAGCTACCACAAGAGATCATGAATCAAAGGCATAAACTATCGATTAGAATTTAATGGAAGCTAACATGCAAGTAACTATTGCATGTGATTATGGTTTACAAGCTATTAATAGGAATTCAAATGTAATCCATCCCTTAAGAGTCAATAATTAGTGTAAGAAATCATAAGTTATAAGATAACAACTATAATTCAATAAAAACTATTCCTTAGACTGATTAGGAAGTGGAAAGCTTAAAGGGAAGAAGTCATCACCTCAGGAGTAGACTTTTTTCGACTTTGATAGCTAAAAGGCGATGGAGGAAAAACTGGTTGTGCAGGTTCAAGGGAGTGCAACTAGCTGGATACAAGCTCGTTTTAATGTGGCAGTTTTAGATTGCTAATATTAAGTTAACGCAACTAATTTAAATGTGGTTGGGATCATTTCCTGGCCAAATGTGGCCGTATAAGGGATGATCTTTGTTGGTTTCCTTTTCCATGGGACAAATCTACCAAGTCCTTGAACTAGCCAACTCGCCACACATCAGATCATCCTCAAACTGGGAGTTAGTTTAGGTGGAACTGTACTCCTAACAACCTTAGCTATTGTACAACCTAAAGGCGATGAGTCCTAGGAAAATGGTGGTAACCTGGGCGTACCACAAGTGAGTCCAGCACCCACTACAATTAGGGACCCAACTCGCTATTGGGTCAGCATTGGCTAGTGCTAGAAATGATTCAACTCGACCTGGTTCAAGTTCGTTCACTTGGTGGCAAGCGGAGTCATCTAGACAGTGGCTACACCAGTGTCACGCCCCAAACTTAAAAACCGGGCTCATAAAATTCCCGATCGCTGAGTCGAACGTCGACAGCCTTCGTAGTACCCCATTCTCGTCTACTGGCACCTATATACTAGTTTTCGATCCTAGGATCCTACAAGGAGGATTTTCAACATGAATTTAATTCATAATAAGCATAACTATAAGCATAACCCATGAACAATAATGAGAACACCATCATAAAATTCACTATGATCAAAACTTGAGTACAATGCGTATAAAAGGAAATACAATGATAATAATGGTAAAACTCCAGAAGCTCTGCGGCATGCTCCTGCTCCTACTCAGCTATGGCCTAGCATCACCTGCACACAATGGTCATGCATAAACTTACATAAAAGCTTAGAGGGTGGTGAAAGTATATGCGTATTGTAAAAATGTAAGTATGTAATATCAGAGTAATGCAAAAATGCTGGTAAGTCCATGAATGCCATCAGCCGTATTAAGGTTATGCAATGCAAGGCATGAATGTTATCGGCCATACCAAGGCTATGCGATGAAAGACATGAATGCTATTAGCCATACCAAGGCTATGCGATGCAAGACTTACAAAGCTAATGTCATATGTGAGGTGCAACTCAAGAACACCAAATCTCATTTGAATCCTCATATCAATACAGTTTATCTCTGGAATATATATATCACTAGGGACTAGAACACTATACATTAGATCGCCGCCCACTTGACACGTAGCCATGCAAGTGAAAGAGACCTCACTATCCACCTACCAATATTAGCCCAGCTCGTCAATAGCGGACCCATTTATGAGCTGGTCAGACTCAGCATAACATTTCCCCTACCCTCGGGCCGATAAGGCCACACCCCCTTCCAACTGACCATGACACAATGGGAGATGTGGCCTACTAGTATACGGCCCTTGTGCGCTCATGTATCCACTCAGTCTCGACATTGGAGTCATCATCTGGTACCATCAGATTTATGGATTTTCACTCAGGGACATCTATGGTGCCCCGATGCTAGTAACAGTATTTCTGGTGTCCAATCCTACCATCCATGATATGCTTGTAGAGGCTAAGGCCTCGATGTCACTAGGGCATACAAAAATCATATCTCACAAATGCGAGATGCATGAATCATACTATCCAGTCATGCAGTAATCTTGTGTGTACCGCATGCTCATGTGGGTAACTCCTCCTTTCAGGGAGTCCCATAATAATCTGCCCAATGACATGTGCTATGATCAATCACTCCTCATATTAAGCATTCATATGATGCGCATGGGCATGGATTGTGAAGCTATACTAAGCATGTTATATGATGATGATGTACTCTTCGTATATCAAGGATGGGCCTAGACGACCTACTCATATTAAGAATGGGCCTAACGATCATGGGGGCCCAATGGTTTGGGTTAGCCCACTTAGGGGAGGTGAGAATGGGCCTAACAATGGGTTATAGGGAGAGTTACAATGTGGACATTTAACCATCATTGATCTTACAATGTGGACATCAAACCATCATTTCTCCCAAGGCATATCCCATCATAAACATCATTACATATATCATGGTGGAATCACACATCACATTAGTCCTCATATACATCGCTTTGGGCCTCACACAAGGGTCTTTCATACATCGCATTAGGCCTCACTCATGGGCCTCACATGCATCACATTGGGGCTTATACAAGGGCCTCATATACATCGCATTGGGCCACATCCCATGGCCCTCAAATATATCACAATGGACCACGTCCCATCGGCCTCGAATACATCACTATGGGCCACATCCATAGGCATCTTATGCATCACATTGGGCCTCATCATACATTGCAATGGGTCACACTTTGGGGACACACAAATATCATATTGGGCCGCACCCATGGGCCTCATGTACATCAAGTTGGGCCTCATCAAATGGGTTGTAAATACATCACGTTAGGCCTCACCAAATGGGCCTCATATACATCATAATGGGCTTTCGTAAATGGGCCGCAATTACATCATGGGGTGACCCACGCAGCACCCTCTAGATGGACGGTATGCATATACAACACATATATCATGGTCAGTCCCACAAAACTTGTTGACTTCAATACAACAGTAATAGCTACTGGGACCCACTGTCCAAGGTCTGGACTGTAAGACTCGTATCTTAGTCCGTACCGTTTCATAAACTTCCGCGGTCTTACCGGTCGAATTCCGGCAACCTTCGACCCTTAACCGATATCGACGTGCGACCCTGATTCATATGCCGACAACCCGAGTCGTCTCAACCCAAGACCACTACCATAGCGACCGCATCGTCGCTGCGGTTCCAATGCCGCGACTCGCGCGCCAAGGCGATACCCTGGTCAAGAGATGTGGGCCAACGTTCGGTGCGAGGAAAATGCCGCCCGTTGCGAAACCTAAGAGAATCTCTACGATGTGTCACATCAATCACATCAATCCCATCAATTAATCAATCCATCGATCCATCACATGTCAAGTACATGTCAAGTACACATCACTTTCACCCCTTTTCCCAAGCAACTATAAAAGTCTTCACCTCCCATACCTCTCTTACACAAAAGGCCTCAAAAGTTAAGAATTTCTTACACCTCCCATACCTCTCTTACACAAAAGGCCACAAAAGTCAAGACTTTCTTACACAACCATCATTCATCCATCCATCCATCTCTCTCTACAACATTCTCTCTCTTTCTCATTTTTCTCATCTCATTCTCTCAAGAAAAAATTCCCAAGCTCCATAATTATGGAATTCTCCAAGCTTCCTAAGCTCCAAATGTGGCCCACTTTCCTATCCCATCATCTCCCATCTCAACCCTCCATTCCTCATCTCATCCATTGAAATCCAAGTTAAGGTGCCAAGGAACCCCTAGGAGCAAGAAGATCGGACGGTGGGTGCTAGATCATACTAATTTTTCTTATTTTTATGATGGGACAAGTGAGGCCCACCAATCAATGGTGTGGATCTCACTTGGGACCCTAAGTTGTGGCCGATGGACCACTTTAATCATCATGATCATCCATGGTGGGGCTATTCTCCATGGACCCCATCATGATGTTTATTTCATTGTATTTAAAGGTCATCTAGACCGATCATATCGGTGGGGAACGGATCTCCACCGTTGATTGTCAATTTCGGTGATTCCATGCATAGAGGGATCCATTGATGTATGATTTCATATAAGGGAGGGCTCGTAGTGGCGGAGCCCTCCATCACACGCGTGTCCCACCCTCCATCTCTCTCTTTCTCTCCATCTCTCTCTCTTTTTTTTTTTATTTCTTTTTATTTTATTTTATTTTATTTGTAATAGGGTTGTGTGGCCCACTTGAATGGACCCCACCTTGAGCATTTATTTGGTCCAAGCTTTCTTCAAGTGGGGCCCACCTTGCATGTTGTACCCCCATCATCCATCAGCGGTGGCCCACCACAATGTATATTTTAAAAAGGGGCCAAACCGTCTAGCGTCTGGGACGCTGGACGTCCCTGTGCAAAAAAAAAAAAGAAAAGAAAAAGAGAAGCTTTTGGGGTGGTCCCCTTGTGTAGGCTCCACCTCGATGTATATTCCCTATCCAAGCCGTCCATCTTCTTACCCATCCCGTTTTAGGCGTTGAGCCAAGTGATGGGGCTAGTTGGAAGGTCTGGTGGGCCATAGCATTAGAGAGTTGCACCCTTACCATTCAAGATCATTATTTTATTTTATTTTACTTTCTAATCATCAAAAAAATTTAAACTCTAGACTCTTTGGGTTCGTCTTGAGCCAGGGAAACTAATGGACGGTGTGGATTCTCATGATGCGGACCCCACACGACGAAAACCCCAGAAAAATTGGGTTTCCCAATTTTTGCAAAGAGGCCCTGCCTCCTCTCTGACAAGAGTGCAGGTGCTGCACGCTGCTGCGTGCAGCATCAGTGAGCGGGCGGGCGCGTACAACGCCCGGACGGCGTCCAACATGGGACCCATGGCTCCAGCCGTGGGCCCCACCGTAATGTTTGTTTGTCATCCAACCTGTTCATGAGGTGGGTCCCATCCTCAGGTGGGCCCCCTCCAAATTCCGGCTCGATCCAGAACTCAGGTGGCCCACACCACAGGAAACAGTGGAATTGAATATCTACCATTGAAATCTTTTTGGGGCCCACAGAAGTTTTGGACCAAGCTGAAATTTGTATTTTTCCTTCAACCAGGTCTGTTTGACCTTATCAATGGGTTGGATGCCAAATATATATCACAGTGGGCCCCACATGGGACCCACAATGATGCATGTCTTAAGTCCACCGTCCAGTGGACGGTGGCACCCACCTTAATATATTTGTACTCCCACAGTCCAGCGGACGGTGGGGCCCTTTGAGAAGTATGTGTTTGGTCCTCACTGTCCAGCGATAGTGGGACCCGTCATGATGCATGTGATGCATCCAAACCGTCCATCCACATGGTGAGATCATTTTAAAGGCAAGGGTTGCTGATTGGGTGGGTCACTTGTGCATGGGTTAGGCCCATTTGATTTATAACAGGCCTATGGGCTAGACCCATTTGAATTACAAAAGGCCTATGGGTTAGGCTCAATTGATTTATGAAAGGCTTATGGGTTAGGCCTATTTGATTCATATAAGGCCTATGGACTTGGGCCCACTTGATATGTAAAGCCTATGGGCTTAGGCTCACTTGATATTTAAGGCCTATGGGTTTAGGCCCACTTGAAATGTTTCAAGTCCATAGGACTAGGCCCATTTGATGTTTCCAAGGCCCATGAAATTGGACCCATTTGATGCATTTTTAAAGCCCATGGAAGTAGGCCCATTTGATATATGTAAGGTCTAGGGGTTAAGGCCCATTTGGCGTACATATGGGGTTCAATTGGTGTGACCCATTCGTTACCTTTAAGAACCATGAGTTAAGCTCATTTGATGCAATCCAAGGCCCACGGGTTTTGACCCATTGCAATGTACATAAGACCCATTGGTGTGACCCATTTATGTGGCCCATCTGATGAATAAAAGGCCCATAAGATATGACCCATTTGATATATATGTAAGGCCTAATGGGATGAACCTACGGTCCATTACAATGTGTAATTCTTATACAGACTATCTAGCAATATTTACAAAGATTGTGCCTTGGGAGAAATGTTAGTTTGACGTCCACATTGCGAGTGTAATGTTGGTTAGATGTCCACATTACGACTCTCCTTAGGGCCCATTACTGGGCCGTACTTGCTGTGTATAGGCCGTCTAGGCTCATCCGCATTGTAAGAATGGTTCATCACTCATTTACATGTTTAGTATAGTTTCATGACTCATGATCATACGCATCATATGTATACTTGAGATGAGGATTGACTGATCATAGCATATGCCTTCGGGCAGGTTGTTTATGGGCTCCTGGTTAGGCGGTGTTGCCCTACATGAGCGCATAATATGCACAGGATTCGTTGCATGACTGGATAGCATGAATCATGCATTTCGTATTTGTGTGACATGGTTATTGTACGCCCTAGCGACATCAGGGCCGTAGCCTCCACAGACGCATCGTGGTTGGCAGGATTGGATACCGAAAATCTTATTCTACATGGGGTGCTATAGATATCCCTGGGTGAAAGTCCCTAAACTCTTATGGTACCAAGAGGTTGCTCCAACGTATAGACCGAGTGGGTAGATGAGCGCTGAGTGCCGAATACCAGTTGGCTGTGCTCTCCACTGTGTCGTGGTCGGTTGGAAGGGGTGCGGCCTTACCCGCCCGAGTGTAGGGGGCAATCCTAGGCTGAGTCTGACCAGCTCGAGGAATGGGTCCGCTATCGACGAGTCGCGTCCGATATTGGCAGACAGATAGTGAGGTCTTTTCCACTTACCTTATTGCCCGCTATGTGGCGCCAATCTGGTTTAGAGTGTACCAGACCCTGGTGATATTCCATATTTGAGCTGTATTAATGCGTGGACATTGATGAGGATCTATATGTTTGAGTTGCATTGCACATCGCATGGCCTTGGGTTGGCCGATACCATTCATGTCTTGCATCGTATAGCCTTGGTACGGCTCATGATATTATGGATCCATTTATATATTCCGCATTACTCTGACATTGCATGTTCATATTACTACCTTGCACACACACTTTCACCACCCTCTAAGCTTTCTATAAGCTTATGCACGACTGTTGCGTGCAGGTGACGTTGGTTCGCAGCAGCGCTAAGGCAGGAGCACTTTGCAGATCGTTTTGGAGTTTTTATTCTTTACCATTGTATTTCCCTTTATGCTCATTGTACTTGTAAAGTTTTTGATCATAGTGGAAATGTAATGGAGTTCTTGGTTGTTGTTTGTGGGTTATGCTTTTGGTTATACTTATTACAAATCAAACTGACGTTGAAAATCCTCCTTGTAGCATCCCAGGATCGGAACCTGGCGAATGAGCGCTAGGAACCGAGAATGGGGTTCTTCGGAGGCTGTTGGCGCTGGATTCGGCGATCGGGAATTTTGTGAGCCCGATTTCCGAGTTTGGGGCGTGACATGGACAGTACGAATCCAGCACCCATCAAGGTGAGTTTTCACATATGGACGACATGGAAGATACAATACATATATAATGGTGGGTCCCACACTCGTGGCCCACTAGAGATTTGAATCTACCTCATGTCCAGATGGATGGTGAGGATATAATAATTACAACAAGGTTGGGTTCCCAACGTCCAACGAACTAGACAGTGTAGATAAATCACATGCATCACAGTGGTCCCACATGGTGGGCCACACGTGTCATCAAGGTGGACCTCAAGCCAGGGATGGACATCTAGATGAAACAGATACACCTTGGTGCGCCCCACACCGTAGAAACAGATAGACAGCGTGGAAAAAAAAACACATACATCAAGGTGGGTCCCCCTCCCACACGTGTGGGCCGGGCCTCACCCAAAACAGATCGACGACTTGCGTATAAAACACATACTTCATGGTAGCCCACAGAGCTTGTTAACATCAACTAGCAGTGGGACCCACCATCCTAACATTAGATGGTGTGGATTTAGAATTCATACATCAAGGTGGGCCTACCCCACAAGTGTGGCACGTGTGGGTGGGTCACATGTCCTAAAAGGATAGATGGTCCGAATATAACC
This sequence comes from Magnolia kwangsiensis, assembly GCA_037074715.1. Taxonomy (NCBI): domain Eukaryota; kingdom Viridiplantae; phylum Streptophyta; class Magnoliopsida; order Magnoliales; family Magnoliaceae; genus Magnolia; species Magnolia kwangsiensis. Next base: position 2,356,037 of record CM073581.1, read on the forward strand.
ATACCTCATGGTGGGACCACAGAACTTGCTAACGTCAACAGCGGCCATGTGCTGCTGGCCCTCAAGCTGATGGATAGCCCAGATGTAACACATGCACGAGGTGGGTCCACACGTGTGGGACCCACCAACAGCTTTGAATAAGTCTGATATTTGTGTTTTCTCTTCATATGGGCCTATCTAGACGGACAGGCATCAAGCCCGTCCACTGGATAGTCCAGCAAGGTGGGCCCATCATGTGGATGATGTAGATAAAATTCATGCATCATGCTGGGCCGCAAATAGGGAAGAAGAGAGAGAGAGAGAGAGAGAGAGAGAGAGAGAGAGAGAGAGAGAGAGAGAGAGAGAGATGCGTGTGATGGGAGGGCTCCGCCACAATGTGCCCTCCTAGGGATGATATACAACACATACATTAAGATGGGTCCCATCCTCATGTGGGTCCTCAAATCAAAAATCAAGGTGGAAATGTCATTCCCACCAAAGAGTCAAGGTCTAGGTGACCTTCTACAAATTGGCCATCAAATAAACATCATGGTGGGGTCCATGGAGAATGGCCCCATCATGGATCTACATATATGAATCAAGGTGGGCCATTGGCCACACCTTAGTCCCAAATCAGATCCATACCATCAATCAGTAGGCCCCACTTGTCCCAACGCTAAAATCACAATCTAATCTTACAAACACCCATTGATGGTCTTCTTCTTTAGCTCCTTGGACTCCTTAATTCCTAAGCTTCTTCTTTAAGGGTGGATGATGAAGTTTAAGGGTTGGATAGTGAGATGAGGGGCTAGGAATGGGCCTTGATCTTTTCTCTCCTTAGAGCTCTTCTCTAATGGAAGCTTAAGAAATGGTAGAGAGAATGAGAGAGGGATGGAGTGAAATGGTGTTGTAAGAAGGATGGGATGAGAGGAATGGTGGTGTAAGAGAGGGATGATTGGAGAGAGAGAGAGAGAGAGAGAGAGAGAGAGAGAGAGAGAGAGAGTTGACTTTGGGGATGGAAGAGAGATGGGTGTCATGCTTTGTCGGTAAGAGAGGGATGGGTTGTGCACTTGACATGCGATTGATTGATTGATGTGATGGGTTATAGAGATTCTCTTGGGATTTACAACGCGCGGCATTTTTCTCAAAAAAAAATGCAGGCCTACAACTCCTGGCCTGGGTATCGCATCAGCATGTGAGATGCGATATTGGAACCGTGGTGACGGTATAGTCACTAAGGTACAAGTTTTGAGTTGAATCAACTCAGATATACGGGATGCGACTTAGAGTCGTTTACAAATGCTAATTACAGGTCGTGGGTCATCGAAATTCGACGAGGAGGATCGTAGAAGCCTACAGAATGGTACAAACTAGGATACAGGTCTTACAACCAGTCGCTGAAACTACCTAGATTCAACTCAGTGGGATGCTCTCGGTTGACGTTCGAACTTAAGAACCATGCAGCACGTTCGAAGGGAGGCAGTTGTCCACGCAGGCCATGACTCGATAAACGATCCTCTAGCTGAAGGTTGTGGCCTGACTCGTACTGGTTGTGGTCAAACCCAGCTAACACTCCCCCTAATCTCTCTGTCTCTCTTTTCCTCACTCTCCCTTTCTCTTCCTCATCAGAGCCCAAGGCCTCTGGACCCGCCCTAACTTGACATGAATCGAGCTAGCCTGGTTGACTCGGTGCAATGCGACACCGAGCTGAGCACCAATGCTCGAACTTTCTCCCTCTTTTCTCACTTTCTTTATCTCTCTCTCTCTCTCTAAATTTCTTGGTGTGAATCCTAAGGAAGCAGAGCCGGTTTTATAGGCATAGGGTCGCCCTAGCCGCTATAGTGGATAGTCGGGATTGGTGTGGTCCTACTCGCGTCCTCTTGCATACATTGGTTTGATCCATTATGAAGGATGGATTTCCATACCTAAGGCCCACCAGAAAAGTAACTTTGATATTGAAATGGGGCCCACATCATGATGATGGGTTCTTGGGTCAGATGGGGAAGATGGTGCCACCTGCAATGGTGTTTTTTCCTTGGGCCTATCACAGTGATCTGCACCATTTGGACTGGCCATATGGGACCCATGATCAGTGTGGGGTCCACTTTTCGACTTACATTTGGTTTGAGTGTAACATCTCATGAGATAATCTGCCGTGTCTTCCTTCTTGCATAGAGGGGGAATTTCTCGGCTATCTCTGGAGCTACCCTAGCTTGGGAGGTTGTGATGAGCCTGCGGAGCTTAGGCATAGGTTAGGATCACGCCAACATGATTTCCCAAAGGGGAAAACTCCCTGCATCCTTTTTGCCTGGCAAACGATTGTCCCTCCTTTTTTGCCGCCGATCGAGGGGCGAGGATCATTGCTGGAGGAATGGCTAAGATGGAGGATGAGGGGTGCACACGGATTGCTAAGCTGCAGTGAAAACGGTCTTATTTTCGAAAACATGCTGCACGCGGCTCTGCTTGGGTCCACCTTTGTGTGCATGCACGCATGCATGAACTCATGTGGAGGGCATGGTTTTGGTAGAATTTGAGTGGTGGATGCGATGGACGGTTCGGATCAGTTATCTAGTTCTCGTTGGTGGGCCACCTGATGCTCAAATGGATGCTCATCCATTCTCTGGGAAAGAAAAACTGGAAAGGAAGGAGTATCCCTTCCTCTTCGGTAGCCTCAGTCAAACGTGGTTTGACCGAGCTGGTAGGTCCAGTGCACAGCAAGTGTACCATGCCCTGATGAACACACACGGAAGCATGGGGCTCACAGTGAAGTCCTGATGAAATCTACTACATCCATTCTCCTTAGAGGCTCTTATTAGGTCGTCTGACCAAAAACCAGGCAGATCCAAAGCTCAAGTGGGCCCCACATCTTGATTCAGATAATATTTGTGGATTTGCCTCGATCCAAGGCTCAGATTACATCTAAACTTATCATTAATGGTACAAAGGGTCTACGAGACTACTTAACTAGAATTTAGTGGCTGGATTATGGATCAGATGGCCTAATATACACATTATAATATTCAATACCCTCTTTATAATGTTTTTAATATCATTTTATTATTATTATTACTATTATCTTCCTTTAAGTTGTTTATGTGGGTCTCGTCCTGATCAGCACCATCCATTTACTCACTCATCCCCCTATCGGGCTTTGATCAAAAAGATTAAACTATTTCAATTGTAAGTGGCCATACTTAGTAATCTCATGGCCAACTAATGATTCCCGCTAATCCGATTGTCGAATTTCTTCTAGATTTGATCATCACCAATCAAAAGGGTTTTAAAGGCCCAAGGGCTATCCACACTATGATTATTAGTGGGATTTAAGGTTTGTAAATCTCAATTGTGTTTACTCGACAATTTTGAGTCACGCAGATGTAATTTTCTAAGATCCATACTGTTTAGGAGGCTCCATGGGTTTAAATAGTAGACCTGGCCCGAGAGATCATAGACAATTGGGATGGTTTGGTTTGTTTTAAAATCATTTATCAATGGTCCTAGTAGTCCTAAGAACTAAGTGGACTTTAATGCTTGATCTAATACCTAGATTATTTGATTAGTGCATTCATATAGTGGATCACTATGCAGGATGTTGTGGACTCAATGATCAATGGATCTTATGAATCAAGAGCCGAATTTATATATGTACAGTTGATAAGACGATCCATGACCTAATGCTGAAAGTGGACCGTTCACCTTTCCTAATAAGGTGTCATGCTAAGTCTTGTCGAGATTGAGTTGTTATAAGTAGAACTTTGTGTATAATTTCAAATTTTCAATATAAAGATGATTTGACTATCTGATTTAATAACCCACGATCAGATGACCTGGTTTATGGATGAAAATTACTCCAAACTATTAACTATGTGTTAGAATAAAGGTGAACATTTTATTTAGTTAGATTTGTGTTTATACTAATCTACGTCTTCATAGTAACTCTCGAGTATTGAAAAGTATGGGGTGTACGCTTAATTGTATTGATAAAATATTGAAACTTTAAAAATTTTACAAATAAGTTAGCTACTCACTCCCACTTGAGACGATGTTTTAAACACCAACCAAACAATATTATTAATGTAGGTTCCATCAAAATTTCAAATGGGATGCCTTAGAGCAACATGCACCATCGTCGTAAAGTTTTAAGAGTGTTGGGCAAAAATAGAAATTTTTACATTTTATTTATTTTGGACATGTATATATTGGAGTCCCTACCTAGGTGAACTTCGTGGTTTGGTTCTATCGAATATATATTGTGGCTTGTGTAGTACCCATTTGGGTGGATACCATTTCTCGAATTTGTACATTTTAAATTTTAGCCATATATTTCTGAGTTTAATTATCTCTACTTAACTTTTGATGTCGTTGATTTAAAGCTACTTTGATTATTAATTATGGTTGAATGTTAACCAGACTACATAGTCACATAGAAACTCACTCACGTGCATTTTTAATAGGTTCACACCCAAGAACTCCAGATCGGAGTATCCATATTCGGGTACTGAATTTTAGGGCGTGATAGAGACGTAAATGCTTGGCTCTCTAACAGCCATACATTGTTAGACTCTTACATCCACTTTCTAAAGATAGAAGTTGGGTTCTAGAGGTGGGCCTCACACGGGTTGAGTTGGATCTTGTGGATCGATGAAATTTCAAGAAATTAGAGAAGTTGTTAAATGAACCATCAAAATCTTATTTGGATGGGCCATTCAAAGGCTATGACAAAGTACCGTGAACCAGACAGTAAACCCAAATTAAGGATTAACTAAAGGCTAATAAAGTGCATGAGGAAAAAAATTATATTTATTTTTTCAAAATCAAGGAGTGTAAAGTATTTTTCCTCCTACTTTTTTAGGAAAACAACTTGAGATTAATTAAGGTGACATTAGCACCCTTAAACCTTAATTTGGTTGGACAAATCAACCTTAAAATAAGGAACTGCTTCCACATAAGTACTAATCTAAAAGCCTCTCCTTAATTATTCTCTCCTCTCTCTCTCTCTCTCTATATATGTGTGTGTGTGTGTGTGTATATATATATATATATATATATATATATATTCCTTCCCTAACCCAAATTTAGGCTTAATAGTGCATAATTTTCAAGCCATATTTAACTCTTTCATAGAGAGAAAGAGAGGAGGTGCGCCACCCATCAAGACCATCCATCAAGAAATTTTACCCATCCAAGGAAATCAACATCATACTCTTCCCACACTTCTTTCCCCTTGTTTCCCTTTTTATTCTCCTTTTTTATGGCATACTTGTGGAACCCACAATGGTGGACTCTACAATGTAGATGACAAGCCATTCAAACCATTGTAAGACACAAATATTAGCTTGATCTGAAACCTTTGTGAAACCCACTGACCGTGGGCTGCACCGTACCATGCACAACCATCTAACTTATTCTTGAGGTCACAAAATCCTAGAAGCAAGCAGTAGCAGCATCTCGGCTAGGTGGGGCCACTACAGGGCCCATCATGTATATCTCTTACATCCATAGCATCCAGCTAGACTGTCAGATCATTTTAGTTTATGGTCCAAAAAATGGAGCATCTCCAAATTTAAGGTGAATTGCACCACATGTAATTGGAAGGATTATTGTTCACCATTTGGAAATCTTTTGTGGGGCCAGCATGGCATTTATTTATCATCAAACCTACTGATATTGTCACACGGACCAGGATGAAGGGACCTCACAATTATCAGTGACATCCTAATTTATTGTGGGCCCCACTGCATTGAACAGTGGTGATTTATCACCTGCAGTAGAAGTGTTGCAAAAAATATTGATTTTAAAATATATTTTAATAAAATATAATATATATATATATATATATATATATTATAAAAAGTTTGAAAAAAATACCTTTTTTGTGGGTTTTAGGAATAATCCCATATTGGAAAAAGAGGAGAAGAAAAAGTAATTTATATGAGAGTGGTAGAGTATTATAATACTTACCCACATGGTCCAAAGGATAATGGAACTTGCATGTTCCAGTGCATAGCACTGGAACACCCGCACACGCTTGGGCAAGAGCACGGTCTCAGTCTCGGTCACGGGCTCGGTGCGAGGGCGTCGGCATGGGCATGAGAGGTAATGTGGCTGTAGAGGTGCTAGTGGTGCACTTTACACGAGTCGTGATGCGACTAAGTGGCTAAGGTGGATGGATGGTTGGACAAAATTTAGAGGACTGAAAGAGAGTCCCTCTAAATATATAGAGGCTGGAAATATAGTTGTTACACAAATGTGTAACAGCTATGGACTTAATTGCAGAAGTCATGTAGAAACTGTTGCATGACTAGCCCAACAGCTAGAAAACGGCTAGCCAGCTCTCACAATAGTCAACATGCAGCTACTGTAATGGGTCATGCACAACAGTCAGAAACATCCATAAAATATCTAGTTTCCCAACAGCTAGAAATTGCATTAATGGGATTTATGTCTCTGGACCATAACCCCCAGTCACCATAGCCTATAAAAGGAGGGCCTGGATGGGTTTCCAAACCATCTATCAACCCACTCCAGCAAACCCATATGAACTAAGCCTAAGCCACTTTTCTCATATACACCAGTGATTCCAGCAATGTAACAAGTTTCGTCTGAACATTACTTGAAAATTAGACCAACGGTGTAGTCTAGAACGTTCAACTAAACCAGTAGCTGAAGATCAATAAAAATAGACCAGTGCAGTGGTTTAAGTTCCAAATATTCTTCTTCTCTCTTTTCTTCTGAGATTTTTTCTTTTTTATGTATTTCTGTCAGATTGTGTAACAGAGTTCCATTAGTGGGTCTTCGTGTTTGCTGAACGCAGACCCACATCAGGCTTGTTATATCCTAGAAGTAGTTTTCCTGTAACCTATCAGCATACTCAACTAACTTGAGTAGGGGAAAATAATTCTTTAAAAACAGCGTCTCAGATGTGCTTCAGCCTGTCCTTAGTTCAGATCATCTTGATTTTTTAGTTTCCATATTTTATAGAAATATTTTTATTTTATATAATTATCAACAATCTTAAAACATTATTGATGGAAACCGACAGTGTTTCATCTATCATGTTGATAAATCAGGACTTGATACGTCTTGATCGGTTCGATGGAACCAATTTTACAAGATGACAAGACAAGCTTAAATTTCTTTAAACAGTGCTGAAGATCTACTACATATTATCCAAATCTGTAAGCACTACCTGAAGCATCCGATAAAGACACACCTGAATAGGTGACTTCTCTCACCAAATGAACCAAAGATGAACTCTTATGTCGAGGACACATTCTAAATGTGATATCCAACCGCCTGTACAATCTGTACCAACAGACATCATCAACAAAAGAGATCTAGGCCGCTCTGGAGTTCAAATACAAGGCTGAAGAAGAAGGTATCAATAAATTTCTCATCGCCAAGTATTTTGACTTCAACATGGTAGATAACAAACCGCTGCTACCCAAATCTAAGAACTGCAGCTAATAATAGCAAAAAAAAATCAAAGCCATCGAAATTGATCTTCCTAAATCATTCGAAGTCAGGGCTATAATTGCTAAATTGTCACCGATGTGGAAAGACTATAGAAAGAAGTTATTGCATAAAACTAAGGACTACACGCTTGAAAAAATCCAGAAACACCTCAGAATTGAGAAAGAATCTCGTAACCGAGATAAAAAGAATGATAATGAGAATGCCTCATCCAAGGTATATATATGTAACATCCCGAAAATCGGGGGTCGAGTAAAAACTCTACTCTCGAGTTCTAGAACATCACTTATGCAACATAAATGTGTATGATTGAATGTTGTCTATGTTAATGTATTAAACATGAGTGGGATTAAGCCAGAACAGTATATCATACTCCAGAGACAGTTAAATTAACAAGCGGAAGACTGTGATAGTATGTATAACCTATATAGACTGTTGTATGTCTCCAGAGTGTGAACATGTTACCAGATTAAATATATACATGTATACTCCAAAAATGATCAAAAGAATATACATGAGTACTCCAATACTATAAAATGACAAGTATCAGGTCATCTAATCAATCTCCCTGTAATCCTGCCATTCAGAACACGCATAAAGGAGGGATCCTCCTCATCATCATCAAGTCCGGCTTTGCCTCGCAGGTCGCGCCATCATCTGCAATCATAATAGGGACTGGTGGGTGTCCGGAAACACCATCCCGTAATGTGGGAGTGAGTGATCAACTCAGTGGAATAATAGAGCAGAGATTAGCATGTTCTCAAATCAATCATGCGATAATAGTAAAGTAATAAATCAAACATTTCTAAATACTTTTGTTAATGTAATATGACATGACATGATGGATGCCCTCACCGACGATCTCCCTCATACGGCACCATCTTACGCCCGCGACATGCTTTCTTCCCACAGTGCTCCACATCTTCCAAGCACATGCAATGTGATGTAGATATGATTACCAAGTAGTTATTAGTCCTTTTCATACAGCAGGATTGGGAAACTAAGGTACCTTCCTTATATCAATCCCAACACAGATCCTGTCTAGGGTCGTCACTCCTAGTAATCTCATACGATGTTATATTTATAGGTCGCTGCAAGGGTTGTCAGGGCTGTTGCACACACTCGTTGCTCCTCTCCCCCATCACCTTATCAATACAGGCTTATTATATCCTTAAGACTACATCAGGACTCGTCGCCCCCATGCGGTGTCAGGATAAACTCAAAGTCACTACAAAGGGCTCGTCACCTGATCAGTGTAGGCCGACAGCAAGAATATAGTATCCCATACCACCATAATCTGCTCAGAGTAGGGTGCTCACTAGTCACTACGGGGAGGTTTATGGCCCCAGCGTAGGCCGACAGCTCGACCACGGTGTCCCATACCACCATGCCCGGCTCATGAGTCTTTATGGATCAAGGTACCATGGTTAACAGGGTTTCCAATGGTAAGTTCAGTACCCTAGGTTCAAGCAGTTATGACACATACATGGTGAACATACAATGGCCAGTCGGGTTACTTGACGGGCTCGACTAGTATGAACGCATCTCAAGCTGAGCGACATGAAGTGCATGAAACACTTCGTGTGGCCTAACCACTGCCGCCAACCCAAGACACGACTCGGGTTCATCGACGCGTCCTTCGTGGCCAATACAAGCAAACCACGAACTTACTCTGTTACCGACTGCCTGGACTAGGTATAGTCCCAAACATTTTTGAATCCACTTCTTCAATCATATAAGAGTAATAGAAATACATTACAACAATGTGAGCATGTTAACACATATTATGACATACAACTTAAGTAAATCTTCTAACACATGCATCTCATACATATAATGAAATCATACATATAGCCACCATGAAGGAAATCATTTACATCAGCATATTATTTGAGAATTCAATCTCAAACAAATTCACAACACCATTTAATTCAATACATACTAATACAAACATTTATACAAACACTTAGTCTACACACTTAAGTCTGCATAGTGTATGTCGACTCAAAGTGCGCATTTGAGCGAATCTCTTCACCAAACTGATTATGCACGCATTCCTAATATCCTAAGGTGACAAAAAGCCATTTCAATCATATCAGAAAAATATTGATGCAAACAGTATTTCCTACAAATGACTAAAATGCCCTAAATCTCATATTTTTCGTCTGCTTACGAAACAGGAAATGGACAGCATGTTGTACATGTCAAACGGCATTGCCGTCGATAATCTACTATTAAACGGCATCGAAAGCATTGAAAGCAGTCAATCAAAGCGTCTAAAATCCGCACCTTTCACTTTAGATGTTTATCGTTCCGAACGGAGCGTATATGCTTCGTCTACCGCGAACAGGCGACCTATTTCACAAGTTATATCAACTACCTTGCTATTTGAATTGACGAAATGCTAAATCAGTAAGTGGACAGGGTTTTCCTTACCTAGAAAAGCATCGGAATCACCAACAAAGTGATTGGAATACATCGCTTAAGCACGTGCAGCAGCAGCAGCAGGTGGCAGGAAAATCTCTCCCACCTTCTCTCACAAACTCTTACTTTTTCTCTCTCTCAATTTAGGGTTTTTAGCAAATTCGGATGGGAGAGAAATGAGAGGGTTTAAGGCCCTTATATAGCCCAAAACCTTTCCAAAATAGACTTAGGAACAAGGTTTACTTGGGTTATAACCAAATCGGGGCTGTTCTGGTCCAAAAGAACATTTCTGGAGGTCCCCTAACCGAACGTGGTCGAACTTAAGCTCATGCATACTGGATCTAGCACACATCAAGTTTTCAGACCGGAAGAGTTCGCAGATCGTACGTGGTGGTCCAATTTCAGTTCAGCGGTCATCGCACCTAGATCAGGTCTACAAGTCTCATGATATGAAAGAGAAATTTTTCCTGATCCGAGGGTGTAATTTGGCTGAATTCTGACGGTCAGAACGCTTAATAATAACGCGTCAAGTCATGTGCCAGATTTGAATTAAAATTTCTAAATCTAACCCTATTCTCACTCTCTTCACTCCAGGCTCAATCAAATAGCCTCTGAACGTCGGTTGGGCTTAATTTTTGAAACGGTTGTCAAGTCCAGCTAAGCGGTCATAACGGTCTAAGATTGTAGGTATCGGACTTTCAACGCGTGGTCTAGATCTAATACAAAGTTTCAAAGAGTTCCTGAAAGCAAACGGGTTTAGAGTTTGATCCAAGGTTTTAGGATATTATAGCATCATTGGTTCTACAAGTTTTGGGTCTTGTAGAACATATTTAAAGCGATCAGGGATAATTTCACAACTACTCCAGCGTAGCGCTAGCTAACTTATGCTTAGTTTCTAAAGAAATTAAGCCTAAGTGATTTCTTTGGCTATGGAATTGGGTTCTGAGCGGTTACCAAGGTGTTTTGGTTAACCCATTTCCTAAGGACGTCTAACCCCAGGTTGGCAAAAATCCAGGGTGTTACAATATAGTAGAGAACACTAATAACAAGAATCCTGAGAAGGACGATTCCCTGAAACCCAATAAAGAAAAATTTAAGAAAAATGCCCAAAAGAAGAACGAAAAGTTCAAAGGCCTATGCCATGTCTATGGAAAAACTGGGTACTATACTCGAGTATGCCGATATCGCAAATCTAAAAAAGAGTCAAGTGTGGTAGAAGAAAGCGATATTGTGGTTATGATCACTGAGGTGAATACCATCTAAGGTAAGTTACAGGTGAGTGGTATGATACTACCGCTATAGTATATGTGTGCTATGACAAATCAACCTTCAAAACCCATGAGGAATTGACCGATGGTCAAGGAGTCTAAACGGTTAATGAAGTCCGATCGAATGCCGTCAGCAAAGGAACTATCGAACTGATATTCACCTCTAGAAAAAAAGTGATTCTGAATAATGTATTGCACGTCCCAGACATGAGGTGAAACTTAATTTCTGGGGATCTTCTAGGTAAACCAGGCATAAGGGTGGTGCATGAGTCAGGTAAACTGATTCTGTCAAAGAATGAGAATTTTATCAGAAAGGGATATGCTTATAATGGGATGGTTAAGTTTTCTTTGAATGAAAGTATCACTTCTGCATATATAATTAAATCCGTTGGACTGTAGCATGATAGATAGCCCATATAGGGTATAGTACCTTGAAGTTCATGGTTAAGAATGGCTTAATCTCATACACAGATAATGAAACCGATAAATGTGAAGTGTGCATATGATCCAAAATGACGAAGAAACCTTTTCTAAGTGTTGAAAGATCATCTCAAGTATTAGATCTTGTGCACAATGACATTTGTGAGTTAAACGACATTCTTACTTTAGAGGTAAACGGTACTTCAAAACCTTTATAGATGATTACTCTAGATATGTGTATGTTTATCTATTAAAGAGTAAAGATGAAGCATTGAAAATGTTTAAAATATATAAAGCAAAAGTAGAAAATCAACTAAATAAGAAGATAAAAATTCTCTGTAGCGATAGAGGAGGAGAATACTTCTTTAATGAATTCGATAACTTCTGTGAAGAACATGTACTGCGCCATACACACCTCAACAAAATGGAATAGCTGAAAGGAAGAATAGAACATTAGTAGATGGTCAACTCAATGTTGATAAGAGAAAACTTGTCACTAAGTCTATGGGGTGAGGCACTACTTGCAGCATGTCATATAGTAAAAAGAATTCCATCTAAAAAATATAAAATATCTCCATATGAAATATGGAGAGATAGAAAACGTAACCTAGGATATCTAAAAGTGTGAGAGTATTTTGCATACTACAAAACTCTTGATCCAAAAAGAACTAAATTAGGACCAAGAGTTATTAAGTGCGCCTTCGTTGGGTATGCACAAAATAGTAAAGCTTATAGACTTCTAGAGATAAAGTCTAATACAATAATAGAATTAAGAGATGTTGAGTTCTTTGAGAACTCACTATCCTTAGATTCAAAGGATAATGAAATTCAAATCCTAATAGAGAACCAGATAGCACAACTCCATAGATAGTGTAAACTTCTGTTGAACCTCATATGAGTCAAAGGACAAGAATAGAGAAGAGTCTAGGAGATGACTACATAGACTCATAACACGTCATTTTTCATCTTGTAGAATGAGATAGAGAAAATGTTATAAGAAAAATACCTATAATGATGACTATAGAAGATGATCCTAAAACATATAAAGAGGTTGTACCCTCTAAAGACTCAACTTTCTGGAAAGAAGTTATAAACAATGAAATAAAATCCATAATATCAAATCAAACATGAGAACTAGTAAACTTACCTCCAAGTTCTAGACCCATAGGTTGTAAATGGGTATTCAGAAAGAAATAGCACACTGATGAGACTATCCAAGCCTTTAAAGCTAGATTAGTAGCTAAGGATTTTAGACAAAAAGAAGGGATAGATTACTTTGACACATACTCTCTTATAGCTAGGATAACATCCATTAGGATATTATTTGCGCTATCTTCCATACATCGTCTTCACATCCACCAAATGGATGTAAAGACTATATTTCTGAATGGTGACCTCAATGAGGAGGTACACATGGAACAACCTTAAGGATTCTTTTTACCAAAAAATAAAAATAAAGTATGTAAATTAGTCAAATCTTTGTATAAATTAAAACAAGCACAAAAAAATGACATAAGAAGTTTGATTCCAAAATACTATCTCATGGTTTCATGCAGAATGTAGCTAACAAATACATATATTCTAAAGTAGATGGTAGTTGTATCATTATTATTTGTCTGCATATTGATGACATGTTAATATTAAGTAATAAAATGGAAGGTATGACTGAAACAAAGAGGTTTCTATCTTTCGTATTCAAAATAAAGGATCTTAGACAAGTTGATACCATCATAGGTATTAAAGTTAAAAAAATATTGTGAGGGTTATGCTTTATGTCAATCTCATTATATTGAGAAGATACTACACGAGTTTAACCATTTAAATATAAAAGAAACAAAGACCCTAGTTGATCCAAGTATCAAGCTAAAAGAGAATAACGGAAGAACAGTTGCACAATTGGAATATGCGAGTGCTATAGGGAGTCTTATGTATGTTATGCAATGCACTAGACCTGATAGACCTGATATCATATATGTTATGAGTAAACTCAGTAGATTTACTAGTAACCGTAGTACTAAACACTGGAATGCAATTAGTAGAGTCCTTGGTCACTTAAAAGTAACCAAGGACTTAGAACTATTTTATTCAGAATTTCCTACCGTATTGGAAGAATATACCGATGTGAGCTGGATATCGAGTGTAGGGGATAACAAGTCTACTAAGGAGTGGATATTCACCCTAGGAGGTGCAGCTGTATCTTAGGGATCTAAGAAACAGACTTGCATAACGCACTCGTTTATGGAGTCTGAATTTATAGCCCTAAGTGCAACAGGCAAAGAGGCTGAGTGGCTAAGGGATATTCTATTAGAAATTCCTTTCTATGTAAAGCTTATATCAGCTGTGTCACTACATTGTGATAGTGAAGCCACATTAACTAGAGCCTATAGTGGCACATATAATGGTAAGTCTATACATATCAGTATTCGACATGATTATGTCAGACAATTGATTCGATATGGAATCATTGGTATTTCCTATGTGAAATCAAGTAATAACCTGGCAGGCCCTTTTACTAAACCTCTACCGAGAGAGGTAGTAAAGGCTACATCTAGAAGGATGGGGTTGAAACTTTTCAACCAAAGTTTCATCAGCAATAGTAACCCAACCTAAAGTCAAAAATCTCTAATTGTGGGTTTAATGGGTAAGAACAAGTCACTGATATGTGAAAAGTTTTCAGCACTAAATTATAAAACCTCATCCATAATAGATAAGTGTTGAGCGTTACGAAAGAAGGTTGAGTCTTAGAACTCTTTATAAAATTCAGTCTAAAGGACAAGTGTTTTATATTAACAAAGACACTAGAAGGATTTCACCTATAAGAACGTAGAGATGGTGTCATCTCTCATGAGAGTTAGGAGTTTTCTCTCCAGATCGTTCACAAATTAGGATAAGTATATGACCATTAATTATATTGAGCAAGATTGTAGGAACACTAACAAACACATAGCGAATATGTGTGTGGTTTCTCTGACTCTGTTATCTAAGAATAACTGGTTCAACGCTATGGCTACCAGTCATTTTGACAGATTTTGAGATACTTACACTAAGGAAAGATTAAAATCAAAAGACATCTTTTTTTATATATATAAGCGGATTATTCTGATAGAAATGTTTAATCGAGGAAAATATATTTTTAAAAATCAAGTGTGAGATTGTTACAAAAAATATTGATTTTAAAATATATTTTAATATAATATAATATATATATATATATATATGTTATAAAAATTTTGAAAAAATAACTTTTTTGTGGGTTTTAGGAATAGTCACACATTGGAAAAATAGGAGAAGAAAAAGTAGTTTATATGAGAGTGGTGGAGTATTATAATACTTACCCACATGGTTCAAAGGAGAATGGAACTTGTGTGTTCCAGTGCGTAGCACTAGAACACCCGCATGCGCGAGCTAACACTAAGGCTTGGGCACGGGCATGATCTCAGGCTCTGTCTTGGTCTCAATCTCGATCACGGGCTCGGTGCGAGGGCATGGGCATGTGAGGAAATGTGGCTATAAAGGTGCTAGTGGCACACTTTGCACTTTGTAGCTAAGGAGGAACGAGACATGTGTGAGTCGCGATGCGATTAAGTGGATAAGGCGAATGGATGGTTGGGATGGAACTTTAACTCCCTTCGTGGCTCGGAACAAGACATGTGAGAGTTGCGGTGCGACTAAGTGGCCAAGGCAGATAGATGGCTGAACGAAATCTAGAGGACTAAAAGAGAGTCCCTTTGAATGTATAGAGGCTGAAAATATAACTGTTACATAAATGTGTAACAGCTATGGATTGATTACAGAAGTCATGTAGAAACTGTTGCATGGCTAGCCTAACAGCTAGAAAACAGCTAGCTAGCTATTACAACAGTCAGCATGCAGCTGCTATAATGGGCCATGTATAACATTTAGAAACGGCCATAAGACAGCTAGTTTCTCAACAACCAGAAATTGCATTAATGTGATTTATGTCCCTAAACTATAACCCCTAGCCACTATAGCCTCTAAAAGGAGGGCTTGGATGGGTTTTCAAACTATTTCTCAACCCACTCCAGCAGACCCATATGAACTAAGCCTAAGCTACTC
Source organism: Magnolia kwangsiensis (assembly GCA_037074715.1). Lineage (NCBI taxonomy): Eukaryota > Viridiplantae > Streptophyta > Magnoliopsida > Magnoliales > Magnoliaceae > Magnolia > Magnolia kwangsiensis. Next base: position 2,371,678 of record CM073581.1, read on the forward strand.
TTCTCATATACACTAGTGATTCCAACAATATAGCAAGGTTCGTTTGAACAATTGCTTGAAAATTAGGCCAATGGTGTGGTTTAGAATGTTCAACTAAACTAGTAGCTGAAGATCAGTAAAAACAGACTAGTGCAGTGGTTTAAGTTCCAAATATTCTTCTTCTCTCTTTTCTTCTGGAATTTTTCATTTTTTTATGTATTTCTACTAGACTATTTAACAAAGTTCCATTAGTGGGCCTTCGTGTTTGTTGAACGCAAACTCACATCGGGCTTGTCGTATCCTAGAAGTTGTTTACCTGTAACCTATCAGCATACTCAACTTACTTGAGTAGGGGCAAATAATGCTTTAAGGATAGCGTCTCAGACGTGCTTCAGCGTGTCCTTAGTTCAGATCATCTTGATTTTTTTATAACATTCCGAAAATCGGGGGTCGGGTAGAAACCCAACTCACGAGTTTCAAAATGTCACTTATGCAACATAGATAATGATGAATGCATGTTGTCTGTAGAATGGCATAAAACAAGATTGGGACTAAGCCAAAACAGCATATCATACTCCAGAGACAGTTAAATTAGCAAGTGGAAGACTGTGATAAATATATAAAATATATAAATAATTGTAAGTCTCCAGAGTGTGAACATATTACCAGGTTAGCTAATTACATGTATACTTCAAAATAGAAAGAAAAGAATATACATGGGTGTGTAAATAAAAGGCAAGATACCAAGTGTACTGGCATCTAATCAGTAACCCTGTAAACCCCGACAATCAGAACGTGCATATAGGAGGGATCCTCCTCATCATCATCAAGTCCGGCTCTACTTCGCAAGCATCGCCATCATCTGAAATTGAAATAGGAACTGGTTGGTGTGTACAACACCGTCCCGTAATATGGGAGTGAGTAACTAACTCAGTAGAATCATAGAGCAAGGGTTAACATGTTATCGAATCAATCACGCGATAATAGTAAAGCAAACAATCAGACAGTCCTAGATACTGTGATTAATGCAAGCATGAAATGACATGATGGATGCCCTCACTGACATACTCCCTCATGCGACACCATCTTACGTCCGCGGCATGCTTTCTTTCCTCAGTGCTCCACATCTTCCAGGCACATGCAATGCGATATGAATATGGTTACCGAGTTATTATTAGTCATTTTCATAAAGTAGGATTAGAAAACTAAGGTACTCCCCTCATATTTATACCCAAACAATGATCCTGTCTAGGGTCGTCACTCCTAGTAGTCTCATACGATGATATATTTCTAGTTCGCTGCAAGGGCTGCCAGGGCTGTAGTACACACTCGTTGCTCCACTCCCCTATCACCTTATCAATACAGGCCTAGTTTATATCCTTAAGACTGCATCAGGACTCGTCGCCCCCATGCGTTGTCTAGATAAACTCAAGGTCACTACAAAGGGCTGTCAGGGCTATTGCTCGCACTCGTTACTCCATTCCCCCATCATCTTATCAATGTAGGTCGACAGGAAGAATATAGTGTCCCATACCACCATAATCTACTCAGAGTAGGGTGCTCACTGGTCACTACGGGGAGGTTTGTGGCCTCAGCGTAGGCCGACAGCTCGACCACAGTGTCTCATACCACCATGCCCGGCTCATGAGTCTTAGGGGATCGAGGTACCAAGGTTAGAGGGGCTTATCACTGGTAAGTTCAATACCCTAGGTTCAAGCAGTTATGACTAATACAAGGTGAACATACAATGGTCAGTCGGGTTACTTGATGAGTCTGACTAGCACGAGCGCACGTTGAAACGACCGACATGAAGTGCACAAGCACTTCGTGTGGCCTAACCACTGCCGACGACTCTAGTACGACTCGGGTTCGTCATACACATCCTTCGTGGCGAAAAGAATCCAACTACGAATTCTAAACTGTTACCGACTGCCTGGACTAGAGTACAGCCCCAAACACATGTAATTTACATCAATAATCATATGAAAAAGACAGAATTGAAATACAAGAAATTCTAGCATGTTATCAGCATATTATAACATACATCATAAGCAGTTAACCATACACGAGTATTTCACACCTAAGGTAGGCAATTCAAATACAACAAGCATGGAGGAAATCATGTGCATCATCATAGTAGTTGAGAATCCAGTCTCAACACTAATCTACAACACCATTTACTCAATACTTACTAATACATACATTTATACAAACACTGAGACTACTCAACTCCAACGTACATGACATATGTTGATTCCAACATATAATATGACAGATCCTTATATCAAGGAGTTGTCTAATACACAACAATCATGTTCTTACATTCAAAACATATGGCAGGCATAAATCATATTGATTTAGGCATTTCAACAAACACTTAGTCTACACACATTAGTCTACATAGCCTATGTCGGCCAATATGTGCATTAGGGCGAATCTCTTCACCAAACAGATCATACACGCATATCTTGCATAATAACAGGATAAATAAACATGGCAACCATTTTAGCAAAATACGGATGTATACAGTATTTCCTACAAATACCTAAAATACCCTAAATCTCATATTCTCCGTACGTAGTCGAAATGAAAAACAGACAGCATGTTTTACATGTCAAACGGTTATCTTGTCGATAATCTACGATTAAACGACATTGAAAGCTTTGAAAACAGTTAACCTAAGCATCTAGAATCCTCACCTTTCACCGTAGAAGCGTATCGTGACGAATAGAAAGTCTACGCTTCTATTGTGATTTATACATTTATACAAATCAATTCTATCACTGTATAGTCTCGTCTGTCATAGAAGCGTATCGATTCGAATAGAAAGTCTACGATTCACCAACGTCGATATAGCAACCTAATTCACAAGATAGGTTAGACACTTCGCTACTTATATTGCTAGAATCCCCAAAACAGGTTGAGGTTAGGGTTTACTTACCTAGAACGGAGTTAGAATCGCCAGAATAGCGACGCAGGTGGAAGGATTTGGCAGGTGGAGCAGCAGGGAAGAATTCCAGGAAGCTTCTCCCACTTCTCCCACACTTTCTCTCTCCTTTCTCTCCTCTCTCTTAGGGTTTTCCCCAAATTCGTATGAGTTAGAAGGCTAAGGGTTTAAGGCCCTTTTATAAGCCCAAACATAACCAAAACAGACTCCAAGTCAAGGTATACTTGGGTTATAGCTAAATCAGGTCTTTCCCAGTCCAAAAGAGCATTTCTGGAGGTCCCCTGACCAAATGCGGTCGGACTTAAGCTCATGGATATTGGATCCTGATCACATTAAGTTTTCAGTCCGGTAGTGTTCGCAGATTGCACGTGGCGGACCAGTTTCAGTTCAGCGGTCACGGAGACTCGATCAGAGATTCCAAGTACACTGACCTGAGTGGGAAATGTTTCCTGATCCGAGGGTGCATTTGGGTCAGATTCCGACGGTTTGAATGCTTATATTTAACCCATAAGAGAAACGTGCCAGGTTTATTTAAATCACATTTAATTTATAAAGAATTTCACTCTTTCTCACACTCCTTGCTCCAGGCTCAATGAAATAGCCTCAGAACATCACTTGGGCTTGATTTTCGAAACGATTGTCAAGTCCAACTAGGCGGTCATAATGGTCTAAGATTATAGATATCGGACTTTCGACGCACGGTTTAGATCCAATACAAAGTTTCAAAGGGTTCCTACAAATAAACCGGTTTAGAGTTTGTTCCTGGATTTTAGGGTAACGTAGCGTCCATGATTCTATAGGTTTTGGATCTTACAGATCGTATTTAAAGTGGTTGGTGCTAATTTTGCAGGAGATCTAGTGTAGCACTGGCTAATTCACGTTAAATTCTAAAGAATTAGGTTCTAAATGATTTCTTTAGCTTTGGAATTGGGTTCTGAGATATTACAAAGGTGTTATGGTTGACCCATTGCCTAAGGGCATCTAATTCCAGGTTGGAAAAAATTCAGGGTGTTACAATCTACCCCCCTTAAAACAAAATTTCATCCCCTAAATTGGCTAAGGGTAATGAGTCCCTAGAGAGACTTTAGTATTGACATTTTAAGGAAGTTTCAAATCCTATTTAATGACCTAACCTTACGTATAACCTAAACCAACTTCTTCGATCCTGGGCCAGTGGGGAAGAGGCCAACCACACTTTCGCTGCGCTACTCTGATCCAATGGTTGTACTAGATAATCCTAAGTAGATTAGGCTCAATACGTTCTACCCCCCTTAAAACTTATTTCTACTTAAGGTTCACGAATCTATTTCTCGATCCGTATATCGGAACCAGGTGTAACTTAGGGCCTATCCTTGACATGAAATGGGAAATAACCTATCGCTACATTGGTCTTCCTTTGTTAATGATGCGTTCTATGGCATTGGTACTTATGGTTGTAAAAAGGAGCCTAATCTCTATTGTGATTGAGTTCAGGGGCAGGTGTGAGCTTGCGGCAAGATGTCTAATCTCTTTTGGCTATATGTCCTCAACATTTTCTAAAGGTAAAGCAATAACTTTTGGTTGTAAATGGTCGGGCCAACACGGAAGAAAAGTTGTGTAGTGGGTCTGAGCCGGATACATAGACTTTCTGACTATGACAGAAAATTTTTCGCATCGGTTCTTAATCCTAGTTGATCCCGATATTCTGCTTGATCAGAGCATTGGATTTATTGGCAACTACCAGGATTGAGAAGTCAATTCAAACAGCGAATACATCGCTTACATATACAGTTCCTTACTCCGCGTTCCCGAATGCAATAAGCCCTTGGGGAAGGCAATTCAAAGGGGCATGCTGGTTTATTCTAAGTTCAATCTGAGGAATTTATAAGTTTTCCCTGCGAGTGAATGGTTCTAAGTTAAAACAACTTTCCTAAGGGTTATAACAGAAGTCTATAAGTATTAAGGGGATCTATTGAAGGAATGAGGTTCTACTCCAACCAAATCTAACTTACTATTCCTAGCATATATAGGCTTTACACTGCTTAATTCAACTAGTAGCCTAGTCTGTAACTCACTAGCTATAATCCAAAGTCTAGGCTTATACGCTAGATGGTTTCATACTATTTCTACTACAGGGAATCGTTCTATCACTCAGGGTCAAGATTGTCTAAATGGAATTGAATTTCCTATATTGTCAGATCTTTCAAAACCTAGGAGTACTAACTCTAAGCCTAAAACTCCAAGGGCATATGTTGCCAGTGGTCTTAAGTTGTGTTAAATGAGACTGCTTTCCTACTCCCACCTAAGAATTGGGAGTGACATGTTTAGTAGGTGGGTGGGTTGCGATTCAACTCAATTTCATGAACTTTGAAAAATGGATCTTGTGTTGGAAAGTGTGAGATGGGATTTCCAAATCCCATGACGATGAATTCCTACATGATGAACTCACATAGAGCCATAGGAAGTGGAAGAAAGGGATAAAAGGAATAGGGTTTGATGGGTTGTTGAGTTGTGAGGTAATGAGTCACAAAGAGGGGTTCGTGAACTCAAGACAAGTGAAAAGAAGGAGGTGGGAGATGTATGTAACAATGGAGGCCAGTTGGAAGCATAAAATGATGAAGGAAATCTATTTCCTAGGAAGGAGAGAATGGTATTTGAGGTTTGCACGATTTTGAGACCAAAAAGAGAGTGCAAAGGATCTGATGAAAGGGGAAGAAGAGGAGGAGCACCCTTTCTCTTTTCCATGAGAGAGAGGATGGTGGAATGGGAGAAAAGAAGCTAAAATAGCCTCTATAAAGGCCATGGAAGATGAAGGAAAGGGGGAGAAAGGGCTGACCTAGTGGGCTGACACGAATCTAAGCCCTATAGAGGAGTGAAACAGGCCCCCAAAAGCTAGGATTTCAGAGGGAAAAGAGTGAAATACATTGGGATGCAGGCTCACCCGATTTCTAGCCTCCAATGGGGGATGGGAGAGCTCCAACGGACGAAAATGGAGAGAGAAGGAGGTGCGTACGGCTGTGAGTGTTGGAGTAGCGTCGGTTGAGGTAGAAAATGGGATTGGGGGTGATTTGAAATGGGATTTGAGAGGGGAGGCAGCAAAAACGTGGAGAAGGGAGAGATTGGGAGGAGTTTTTGGGAAGGAAGTGGGTGTTTGGGGCACTTTTAATGGACGGCCCCTATGCACAGGGGCTACACTACCCCCCAAACTGCATCAACCCGATGCTCGGCCTGAGTGGGGCCCATTGTATGGCGAGGCCTCGCTGACCGTTGTGGTTTTCGGTGAGGGCTCGCCCATGGGGCGAGGTCCTCCTGCCCCCTAGGTCCCAAAAAGGTATGGGGCCCACTCTGGATCCTCCCGAAACTTGATCGTTTGGCCCTCGCTCTATTTTAGGCATTTTTGGGGCTAATTTGCAAACCGAAATGAGTTTATGAATCATATAGCATATGATTTTGGGGTAGGAGAGGCTAATCCATCCAACTAACCTATTTATTCCATAATATTCTATAATTGAATGGTCAAAAGTCCAATCTACACATATATTTACTATTTATAGTAAATTTTTGTTTAAGTATGATTCTCCATCATTTTTACATTAGGATTTATGTGTAGTATAAAAAGACTTAGAAAAAGTTGAAGAATGGGGTGGTGGAAGGAGAGATTTTGAAGGAATTGGATAAAAAGGAGTTTTAGGCCTTGAGATTGAATGTAAAGTGTTGTGGTCGGCCCACAACCTAAGGATATTCATTTATAGGTTTAGAATTCTTCAGGGAACGACTCAAACCCGTCGACTAACGGCCTAGAGGTGACTTAGGTCGCTTCACGCGACCAAAGATACATTATGGACTAAATCACTGTATAGTCTCGTCTGTCGGTGAAACTTGGGATTCTAATGTGATTTTTAGATTCCATCGCCCCCTTCCTAAGTCAAAGTGCGTTAGTGTGCATCGTGGTACCATAACTCAGGTCCAGTTTAATTTAAATCATGCTCTGATACCATATGTAACATCCCGAATATCGGGGGTTGGGTAGAAACCCAACTCCCGAGTTTCAAAACGTCACTTATGCAAAATAGATAATGATGAATGCATGTTGTCTGTAGAATGGCATAAAAAAAGATTGGGACTAAGCCAAAACAGCATATCATACTCCAGAGACAGTTAAATTAGCAAGCGGAAGACTGTGATAAATATATAAAATATATAAATGATTGTAAGTCTCCAAAGTGTGAACATGTTACCAGGTTAACTAATTACATGTATACTCCAAAATAGAAAGAAAAGAATATACATGGGTGTGTAAATAAAAGGCAAGATACCAAGTGTACTACCATCTAATCAATAACCCTGTAAACCCCGTCAATTAGAACCTGCATATAGGAGGGATCCTCCTCATCATCATCAAGTCCGGCTCTGCTTCGCAAGCATTTCCATCATTTGAAACTGAAATAGGAACTGGTTGGTGTGTACAACACCGTCCCGTAACATGGGAGTGAGTAGCTAACTCAGTGGAATCATAGAGCAAGGGTTAACATGTTATCGAATCAATCACGCGATAATAGTAAAGCAAACAATCAGACAGTCTTAGATATTGTGATTAATGCAAGCATGAAATGACATGATGGATGCCCTTGAAAGGGCCTAACTATATGCCCTAGAGGGGGGGTGACTAGGGAAATCCCAAATAAAACTAATAACAGTTGAATAATAAAAGATTTAAAGCACAATGTTAAATATAAAACAATCACAATAGCCTAAAATAAAGACATTAATACTTTATCAGTTCTAAGGACAACCTTATACCAAAAACCAGAGGTTTAAGGTAGGACAACCTTATTTCTAGAACGTCCTTAGTATCACAAACTAAAGAGGAATAATAAGTAATGAAATCAAAATAACTTGCAGAAAATAAATCCTAAGTTATTACAACATTCATTAACACTTGCTTGAAGTGATTAAAACATTCATCCACAAACACAAACCACAAAACTGAATGAATAAAGGAATGAAAGAATGAAGCACATCCACAACACAACGATATATAGTGGTTCGCCTGTGTGTACACCAACTGTTATCCAACAGCCACACAGATTGCTACTCCACTCCTAATATCCTCACACAGGGGATATTAGCATGCACTATCAAAATAGGTTTCACAGGTTCACCTAAAGCCTTCACAATTATGTCTTTGATCTCGGGCTTACACAATCCAAAAACCCCACAATCTGAGTTTTCTGACTCTCCTCAGATAACCACTACAATGAGATTTTTCTTGCGAATCTCAAACAAAAACTAGAGAAAGTAAATTACAAAACATGTAAAATACCTGAATCACCTTTTGAAGAAGCCCGGTAGAACCAATCGGAGTAGAAGTTCAATTCGACGTTCAAAGTCCAATACTCACTTTAAGAATGGTTCTAAGTCTAATTGATTTTAGATCAAACGGGCTAGATTTATTTGATTTTGAATCCAAGAAGAAGGAATATCAGAAATTCTCCTTTTCTAATAAGATTGGAATGTAGATCAAAATTAAATAAAAATAAGCTAGCAAAAGAAATATTCAATAAGCACAATGTAGCTTAAAATAAACACAAACTTATCTCAGAGAATAGCCTAAAGAATGCTTAAATAGAATTGATTTGAAGTACTAAAACTCTGAAGTTCGTACACTATTTATAGCCTTAAAAATCCCGTCTACGACTGGTCTTAGGATCCTAGGACTGGTCGTAGCCTCAAAGATTTTTGAAAGATTTCCGCGGGATAAGATTTTCTGTTCCATGACCGGTCCTGGGTAGTCTACGACCGGTCGTGGGCCACCTACGACCGGTCGTAGGACCCTAAAAATGGTTGCTGGAGTTTGAGTCGTAGGGCTACGACTGGTCGAAGGATGAGTCGTAGAACTCACAGGACTAGTCGTAGGATGTCCAGCACTAGTCGTAGGACAGCCAGAAAGATCCAAAAATCTTCAACTACCTAGGACTGGTCCTGAAAAACTTAAGACCGGTCGTAGCAAAGCTAGGACTGGTCTTGAAGTCCTTAGGACTGGTCTTAGAACACTCCAAATAAGCATAATAAAGTATATGAGTTATGTATCAAGAATGACCTACAGTAAAACCCATCATAAGGTCAATCTAAGGTCAAACAATCCTTAAAAGTGAGATGGACATTGAAATTCTATTCTCTCAGATGACCCTTAAGAGAAGCTTGTGAATATACAAAACTTGTAGTAGGCCTTCATGAGCTTGATCTTGACTTAACAAAGTCTTCTAGTAAACTTGAACTTGATCAAATCTTGAACATGCAACCTTGAAAACTTCTATTCTTGATTTCTTTTTCTAAGACTTGAAAACTTTCTTCTTTTAAGATCTTGTCTTAAAATGTGATGTCTTGATATGTCTTGATTACAATGACTAGACTTCAAACATAAAATACAAGACATACAATACATAGATACAGGTTTTGACACAACAAAATTTGACAACAAAAGGGATATGAAATCATAGCACTTACAGCCCTCACCGACATACTCCCTCATGCGACACCATCTTACGTCCGCGGCATGTTTTCTTCCCTTAGTGCTCCACATCTTCTAGGCACATGCAGTGCGATATGAATATGATTACCGAGTTATTATTATTCCTTTTCATAAAGTAGGATTAGGAAACTAAGGTACCCCCCTCATATCAATACCCAAACAATGATCCTGTCTAAGGTCGTCACTCCTAGTAGTCTCATACGATAATATATTTCTGGATCGCTGCAAGGACTGCCAGGGCTGTTGCACGCACTCGTTGCTCCACTCCCCCATCACCTTATCAATACAGGCCTAGTTTATATCCTTAAGATTGCATCAGGACTCGTCGCCCCCATGCGTTGTCAGGATAAACTCAAGGTCACTACAAAAGGCTGTCAGGGCTGTTGCTCGCACTCGTTGCTCCACTCCCCCATCATCTTATCAATGTAGGCTGACAGCAAGAATATAGTGTCCCATACCACCATAATCTACTCAGAGTAGGGTGCTCACTGGTTACTACAGGGAGGTTTGTGGCCCCAGCGTAGGCCGACAGCTCGACCACAATGTCCCATACCACCAGGCCCGGCTCACGAGTCTTAGGGGATCGAGGTACCAAGGTTAGAGGGGCTTATCACTGGTAAGTTCAGTACCCTAGGTTCAAGCAGTTACGACTAATACAAGGTGAACATACAATGGTCAGTCGGGTTACTTGATGAGTCCGACTAGCACGAGCGCACGTTGAATCGACCGATATGAAGTGCAAAAGCATTCGGGTGGCCTAACCACTGCCGACGACTCTAGTACGACTCAGGTTCGTCATACACATCCTTCATGGCGAATAGAATCCAACCACGAATTCTAAACTGTTACCGACTGCCTGGACTAGTGTACAGCCCCAAACACATGTAATCTACATCAATAATCATATGAGAAAGACAGAATTAAAATGCAAGAAATTCTAGCCTGTTATCAGCATATTATAACATACATCATAAGCAGTTAACCATACACGAGTATTTCACACCTAAGGTAGGCAATTCAATTACAACAAGCATGGAGGAAATCATGTGCATCATCATAGTAGTTGAGAATCCAGTCTCAATGCTAATCTACAACACCATTTACTCAGTACTTACTAATACATACATTTATACAAACACTGAGACTACTCAACTCCAACGTACTTGACATATTTTGATTCCAACATATAATATGACAGATCCTTATATCAAGGAGTTGTCTAATACACAACAATCATGTTCTTACATTCAAAACATATTGCAGGCATAAATCATATTGATTTAGACATTTCAACAAACACTTAGTCTACACACATTAGTCTACATAGCCTATGTCGGCCAATATGTGCATTAGGGCGAATATCTTCACCAAACAGATTGTACACGCATATCTTGCATAATAACATGACAAATAAACATGGCAACCATTTTAGCAAAATACGGATGTATACAGTATTTCCTACAAATACCTAAAATACCCTAAATCTCATATTCTCCGTACGCAGTCGAAATGGAAAACAGACAGCATGTTTTACATGTCAAACGGTTATCTTGTCGATAATCTACTATTAAACGACATTGAAAGCTTTGAAAACAGTTAACCTAAGCATCTAGAATCCTCACCTTTCACCGTAGAAGCGTATCGTGACGAATAGAAAGTCTACGCTTCTATTGTGATTTATACATTTATACAAATCAATTCTATCACTGTATAGTCTCGTCTGCAGTAGAGGCGTATCGATTCGAATAGAAAGTCTACGATTCGCCAACGTCGATATAGCAACCTAATTCATAAGATAGGTTAGATACTTCGCTACTTGTATTGCTAGAATCCCCAAAACAGGTTGAGGTTTACTTACCTAGAACGGAGTTGGAATCGCCAGAATAGCGACGCAGGTGGAAGGATTTGGCACGTGGAGCAGCAGGGAAGAATTCCAGGAAGCTTCTCCCACTTCTCCCACACTTTCTCTCTCCTTTCTCTCCTCTCTCTTAGGGTTTTTCCCAAATTCGTATGAGTTAGAAGGCTAAGGGTTTAAGGCCCTTTTATAAGCCCAAACATAACAAAAACAGACTTCAAGTCAAGGTATACTTGGGTTATAGCCAAATCAGGTCTTTCCCAGTCAAAAAGAGCATTTCTGGAGGTCCCCTGACCAAATGCAGTCGGACTTAAGCTCATGGATATTGGATCCTCATCACATTAAGTTTTCAGTCTGGTAGTGTTCGCAGATCGCACGTGGCGGACCAATTTCAGTTCAGCGGTCATGGAGACTCGATCAGAGATTCCAAGTACACTGACCTGAGTGGGAAATGTTTCCTGATCCGAGGGTGTATTTGGGTCAGATTCCGACGGTCTGAATGCTTATATTTAACCCACAAGAGAAACGTGCCAGATTTATTTAAATCACATTTAATTTATAAAGAATTTCACTTTCTCACACTCCTTGCTCCAGGCTCAATGAAATAGCCTCAGAACATCACTTGGGCTTGATTTTCGAAACGATTGTCAAGTCCAACTAGGCGGTCATAATGGTCTAAGATTATAGATATCGGACTTTCGACGCGCGGTTTAGATCCAATACAAAGTTTCAAAGGGTTCCTACAAATAAACCGGTTTAGAGTTTGTTCCTAGATTTTAGGGTAACGTAGCGTCCATGATTCTATAGGTTTTGGATCTTACAGATCGTATTTAAAGTGGTTGGTGCTAATTTTGCAGGAGATCTAGTGTAGCGCTAGCTAATTCACGTTAAATTCTAAAGAATTAGGTTCTAAATGATTTCTTTGGCTTTGGAATTGGGTTCTGAGATATTACAAAGGTGTTATGGTTGACCCATTGCCTAAGGGCATCTAATTCCAGGCTGACAAAAATTCGGGGTGTTACAATCTACCCCCCTTAAAATAAAATTTCATCCCCTAAATTGGCTAAGGGTAATGAGTCCCTAGAGAGACTTTAGTATTGACATTTTAAGGAAGGTTCAAATCCTATTTAATGACCTAACCTTACGTATAACCTAAACCAACTTCTTCGATCCTGGGCCAGTGGAGAAGAGGCCAACCACGCTTCCGCTGCGCTACTCTGATCCAATGGTTGTACTAGATAATCCTAAGTAGATTGGGCTCAATACGTTCTACCCCCCTTAAAACTTAGTTCTACTTAAGGTTCACGGAATCTATTTCTCGATCCGTATATCGGAACCAGGTGTAACTTAGGGCCTATCCTTGACATGAAATGGGAAATAACCTCTCGCTACATTGGTCTTCCTTTGTTAATGATGCGTTCTATGGCATTGGTACTTATGGTTATAAAAAGGAGCCTAATCTCTATTGTGATTGAGTTCAGGGGCAGGTGTGAGCTTGCGGCAAGATGTCTAATCTCTATTGGCTATATGTCCTCAACATTTTCTAAAGGTAAAGCAATAACTTTTGGTTGTAAATGGTCGGGCCAACATGGAAGAAAAGTTGTGTAGTGGGTCTGAGCCGGATACATAGACTTTCTGACTAGGACAGAAAATTTTTCGCATCGGTTCTTAATCCTAGTCGATCCCGATATTCTACTTGATCAGAGCATTGGATTTATTGGCAACTACCAGGATTGAGAAATCAATTCAAACCGCGAATACATCGCTTACATATACAGTTCCTTACTCCGCATTCCCGAATGCAATAAGCCCTTGGGGAAGGCAATTTAAAGGGGCATGCTGGTTTATTCTAAGTTTAATTTGAGGAATTTATAAGTTTTTCCTGAGAGTGAATGGTTCTAAGTTAAAATAACTTTCCTAAGGGTTATAACAGAAGTCTATAAGTATTAAGGGAATCTATTGAAGGAATGAGGTTCTACACTAACCAAATCTAACCTACTATTCCTAGCATATACAGGCTTTACACTGCTTAATTCAACTAGTAGCCTAGTCTGTAACTCACTAGCTATAATCCAAAGTCTAGGCTTATACGCTAGATGGTTTCATACTATTTCTACTACAGGGAATCATTCTATCACTCAGGGTCAAGATTATCTAAATGGAATTGGATTTCCTATATTGTCAGATCTTTCAAAACCTAGGAGTACTAACTCTAAGCCCAAAACTCCAAGGGCATATGTTGCCAGTGGTCTCAAGTTGTGTTAAATGGGATTGCTTTCGTACTCCCACCTAAGAATTGGGAGTGACATGTTTAGTAGGTGGGTGGGTTACGATTCAACTCAATTTCATGAGCTTTGAAAAATGGATCTTGTGTTGGAAAGTGTGAGATGGGAGTTTCAAATCCCATGACGATGAATTCCTACGTGATGAACTCACATAGAGCTATAGGAAGTGGAAGAAAGGGATAAAAGGAATGGGGTTTGATGGGTTATTGAGTTGTGAGGTAATGAGTTACAAAGAGGGGTTCGTGAACTCAAGACAAGTGAAAAGAAGGAGGTGGGAGATGTATGCAACAATGGAGGCCAGTTGGAAGCATAAAATGATGAAGGAAATCTATTTCCTAGGAAGGAGAGAATGGTATTTGAGGTTTGCACGATTTTGAGACCAAAAAGAGAGTGCAAAGGATCTGATGAAAGGGGAAGAAGAGGAGGAGCACCCTTTCTCTTTTCCATGAGAGAGAGGACGGTGGAATGGGAGAAAAGAAGCTAAAATAGCCTCTATAAAGGCCATGGAAGATGAAGGAAAGGGGGAGAAAGGGCTGACCTAGTGGGCTGACACGAATCTAGGCCCTATAGAGGAGTGAAACAGGCCCCCAAAAGCTAGGATTTCAAAGGAAAAAGAGTGAAATAGGTTGTGATGGAGGCTCACCCGATTTCTAGCCTCCAATGGGGGATGGGAGAGCTCCAACGGACGAAAATGGAGAGGGAAGGAGGTGTGTACGGCTGTGAGTGATGGAGTGGCATCGGTTGAGGTAGAAAATGGGATTGGGGGTGATTTGAAATGGGATTTGAGAGGGGAGGCAGCAAAAATGTGGAGAAGGGAGAGCTTGGGAGGGGTTTTTGTGAAGGAAGTGGGTGTTTGGGGCACTTTTAATGGACAGCCCCTATGCACAGGGGCTACACTACCCCCCAAACTGCATCGACCCAACGCCCGGCCCGAGTGGGGCCCATTGTACGGCGAGGCCTCACCGAACCGGCGAGGTCCTCACCGACCGTTGTGGTTTTCGGTGAGGGCTCGCCCATGGAGGGAGGTCCTCCTGCCCCCTGGGTCCCAAAAAGGTATGGGGCCCACTCTGGATCCTCCCGAAACTTGATCGTTTCGCCCCGCTCTGTTTGAGACATTTTCGGGGCCAATTTACACACCGAAATGAGTTTATGCATCATATATCATATGATTTTAGGGTTGGAGAGGCTAATCCATCCCACTAACCTATTTATTCCACAATATTCCATAATTAGAATGGTCAAAAGTCCAATCTACACATATATTTACTATTCATAGTAAATTTTTGTTTAAGTATGATTCTCCATCATTTTTACATTAGGATTTATGTGTAGTATAAAAGGACTTAGAAAAAGTTGAAGAATGGGGTGGTAGAAGGAGAGATTTTGAAGGAATTGGATAAAAAGGAGTTTTAGGCCTTGAGATTGAATGTAAAGTGTTGTGGTTGACCCACAACCTAAGGACATTCATTTCTAGGTTTAGAATTCTTCAGGGAACGACTCAAACCCGTCAACTAACGGCCTAGAGGTGACTTAGGTCGCTTCACGCGATCAAAGATACGTTATGGACTAAATTACTGTATAGCGTCACCTGTCGGTGAAACTTAGAATTCTAATGTGATTTCTAGACTCCATCGCCCCCTTCCTAAGTCAAAGTGCGTCAGTGTACATCATGGTACCATAACCCAGGTCCAGTTTAATCCAAATCATGCTCTGATACCATCTGTAACATCCCAAATATCAGGGGTTGGGTAGAAACCCAACTCTCGAGTTTCAAAACGTCACTTATGCAACATAGATAATGATGAAAATATGTTGTCTGTATAATGGCATAAAACAAGATTGCGACTAAGCCAAAACAACATATCATACTCCAGAGACAGTTAAATTAGCAAGCGAAAGACTGTGATAAATATATAAAATATATAAATGATTGTAAGTCTCCAGAGTGTGAACATGTTACCAGGTTAACTAATTACATGTATACTCCAAAATAGAAATAAAAGAATATACATGGGTGTGTAAATAAAAGGCAAGATACCAAGTGTACTGGCATCTAATCAGTAACCCTGTAAACCCCGTCAATCAGAACCTGCATATAGGAGGGATTCTCCTCATCATCATCAAGTCCGGCTTTACTTCGCAAGCATCGTCATCATCTGAAACTGAAATAGGAACTGCTTGGTGTGTACAACACCGTCCCGTAACGTGGGAGTGAGTAGCTAACTCAGTGAAATCATAGAGCAGGGGTTAACATGTTATCGAATCAATCACGTGATAATAGTAAAGAAAATAATTAGACAGTCCTAGATACTGAGATTAATGCAAACATGAAATGACATGATGGATGCCCTCACCGACATACTCCCTCATGCGACACCATCTTACAACTACGGCATGCTTTCTTCCCTCAGTGCTCCACATCTTCCAAGCACATGCAGTGTGATATGAATATGATTACCGAGTTATTATTAGTCCTTTTCATACAGCAGGATTGTGAAACTAAGGTACCTCCCTCATATCAATACCCAAACAATGATCCTGTCTAGGGTCGTCACTCCTAGTAGTTTCATACGATGATATATTTCTAGGTCGCTGCAAGGACTGTCAGGGCTGTTGCACGCACTCGTTGCTCCACTCCCCCATCTCCTTATCAATACAGGCTTAGTTTATATCCTTAAGACTGCATCAGGACTCGTCGCCCCCATTCGGTATCAGGATAAACTCAAGCTCACTACAAAGGGCTGTCTGGGCTGTTGCTCGCACTCGTTGCTCCACTCCCCCATCACCTTATCAATGTAGGCCGACAATAAGAATATAGTGTCTCATACCACCATAATCTACTCAGAGTAGGGTGCTCACTGGTCACTACGGGGAGGTTTGTGGCCCCAGCGTAGGCCGACAGCTCGACCACAGTGTCCCATACCACCATGCCCGGCTCATGAGTCTTAGGAGATCGAGGTACCAAGGTTAGAGGGGCTTATCACTGGTAAGTTCAGTACCCTAGGTTCAAGCAGTTATGACTAATACAAGGTGAACATACAATGGTCAGTCGGGTTACTTGATGAGTCCGACTAGCACGAGCACACGTTGAATCGACCGACATGAAGTGCACAAGCACTTCGTGTGGCCTAACCATTGCCGACGACTCTAGTACGACTCGGGTTCGTCATACACATCCTATGTGGCGAATAGAATCCAACCACGAATTCTAAACTGTTACCGACTGCCTGGACTAGAGTACAGCCCCAAACACATGTAATCTACATCAATAATCATATGAGAAAGACAGAATTGAAATACAAGAAATTCTAGCATGTTATCAGCATATTATAACATACATCATAAGCAGTTAACCATACACGAGTATTTCACACCTAAGGTAGGCAATTCAAATACAACAAGCATGGAGAAAATCATGTGCATCATCATAGTAGTTGAGAATCCAGTCTCAACGCTAATCTACAACACCATTTACTCAATACTTACCAATACATACATTTATACAAACACTGAGACTACTCAACTCCAACGTACTTGACATATGTTGATTCCAACATATAATATGACAGATCCTTATATCAAGGAGTTGTCTAATACACAACAATCATGTTCTTACATTCAAAACATATGGCAGGCATAAATCATATTGATTTAGGCATTTCAACAAACACTTAGTCTACACACATTAGTCTACATAGCCTATGTTGGCCAATATATGCATTAGGGCGAATCTCTTCACCAAACAGATCATACACACATATCTTGCATAATAACACGACAAATAAACATGGCAACCATTTTAGCAAAATACGGACGTATATAGTATTTCCTACAAATACCTAAAATACCCTAAATCTCATATTCTCCGTACGCAGTCGAAATGGAAAATAGACAGCATGTTCTACATATCAAACGGCTATCTTGTCGATAATCTACTATTAAATGACATTGAAAGCTTTGAAAATAGTTAACCTAAGCATCTAGAATCCTCACCTTTCGCCGTAGTAGCTTATCGATTCGAATAGAAAGTCTACACTTCGCCAACGTCGATATGGCAACTTAATTCACAAGTTAGGTTAGCTACTTCGCTACTTATATTGATAGAATCCCCAAAACAGGTTGAGGTTAGGGTTTACTTACCTAGAACGGAGTTAGAATCGCCAGAATAGCGATGCAGGTGGAAGGATTTGGCACGTGGAGCAGCAGGGAAGACTTCCAGGAAGCTTCTCCCACTTCTCCCATACTTTCTCTCTCCTTTCTCTCCTCTCTCCTAGGGTTTTCCACAAATTCGTATGGGTTAGAAGGCTAAGGGTTTAAGGTCCTTTTATAAGCCCAAACATAACCAAAACAGACTCCAAGTCAAGGTATACTTGGGTTATAGCCAAATCGGGTCTTTCCCGGTCCAAAAGAGCATTTCTGGAGGTGCCCTGACCAAATGCGGTTGGACTTAAGCTCATGGATATTGGATCCTGATCAAATTAAGTTTTCAGTCTGGTAGTGTTCCCAGATCACACGTGGTGGACCAGTTTCACTTCAGCGGTCACGGAGACTCGATCAGAGATTCCAAGTACACGGACCTGAGTGGGAAATGTTTCCTGATCCGAGGGTGTATTTGGGTCAGATTTCGACGGTCTGAATGCTTATACTTAACCCGCAGTCGAAACGTGCCAGATTTATTTAAATCACATTTAATTTATAAAGAATTTCACTCTTTCTCACACTCCTTGCTCCAGGCTCAATGAAATAGCCTCAGAACATCACTTGGGCTTGATTTTCGAAATGATTGTCAAGTCAAACTAGGCGGTCATAATGGTCTAAGATTATAGATATCGGACTTTCGACGCGTGGTCTAGATCCAATACAAAGTTTCAAAGGGTTTCTAAGAACAAACCGGTTTAGAGTTTGATCTTGAATTTTAGGGTAACGTAGCGTCCATGATTCTATAGGTTTTGGGTCTTACAGATCGTATTTAAAGTGGTTGGTGCTAATTTTGCAGGAGATCTAGTGTAGCGCTGGCTAATTCATTGTAAATTCTAAAGAATTAGGTTCTAAATGATTTCTTTGGCTTTGGAATTGGGTTCTGAGAGATTACCAAGGTGTTATGGTTGACCCATTGCCTAAGGGCGTCTAATTCCAGGTTGGCAAAAGTCTGAGGTGTTACATTTTTTATTTCCATATTTTACAAAAATATTTCTATTCCGTATAATTATCAACAAGAAGTATCAGGAGGTGGGTGCCAACGTGATGTTATGGTCATTTAGCATGGTCACGGGGACCTTGGATGTGGGCCAGACCCGAGAATGAGGTAAATGCAAGGCTAAAAAAAAATAATTAAATAATTATTAAAAATAAGTTATAGTAGTGAAAGCTGTTGCATCAGCGTGCAGCAATGAACACTGACTGCATCATTCTGCATTGTAGGTGAGGCCCACTACAGGCCCCTGTTCATATGTGTATGTTATATCCAAGCCATCCATCCAGTCATCCCGGTCATTTTTTAGTATGAAACCAAAAATCAGGCTAGCCTAAATCTCTGGCGGGCAGCACCACTCAAAATAGTGAAGATTGAACACCTACCATTGAAACCTTCCCGAGCTCCACCTCCATGTTTATATGTCATCCCAACTGTATTTAAGTTCATTTATGTCGGCATGAACTAACAACATAGAAAACTTTATTGTGATACAAAACTTTCGTCGCCATATGAATATTTCAATGGTGGTCACTCATTCCCCATTGTTTTCTCTTGTGTGGCTTACTTGAGTTTTAAATCTACCTCATTTGTTGTCACTTACCCTAAAATGATCTTATAAAACAGATGGATGAGTGAATTCCTCACAAATACCAAGGTGGGTCTCACCTTCTTTCCCAGTGTAAGAACTTCCTAGCTCATGCTTTTAGAGAAAATTCCATAAGTTTCGCAAATCCTGATTAAATTGTGAAAAACCCTTACTAACCCTTCTTTCTCTATAGATCTAATGTTGGAAACCTGTGATGAACCAAACAGGGATGATTTTTTAAATCAAGGGATTTAAAGTTCCATCCCACTTAATACTATCTAATTTCATGAGTCAAACACCCCCTAAATATTTATTTACAATCTAACTGGTCATGAGGTCCCATGTTTTGACAAGAAAACAAATGCGTTTAATTTGGAGAATTAATTCAATGATAATAAAGAATCTAATGAGAGAACATTGATCACATTTATCTGAGTTCATTTACATCCTCTGATTCCCTTGATTCTAAGATAAATGATTAGAAATGAACAACTTAAAATCACTGAAATCTTAAATATAAATTTCGACAGCCTTTTGACAGCACTTCTGGTCATCTCCCAATACTTAGGAGAAATTATTGATCTGATCAACCAGTCTTCAATGAGATAGAAATTTTGACAGTATTCCGGTGCTATTTCAATCATCTCCTAGGACTTAGGAGGAATTGTTAAATCGATCAACCAATCTCTCTTTTGAACTTGTCTATTGTGCCAAGGAGAGGGTCTGAAGCAGTGAAGATCAAGCTCCCACAATTTCAACAGCATTTCGGCCCCCTTTTGCCTTGGCCACATGGTGACCTGGTTGGGCGACCCGCGCAACTAGATTACCCGTTTCATGGTCAGCGTAATGTGGTTCTTGAGCGCGCGATCTACGTAACTTCTCTCATACGTTTCCGATCCGCGTAGCTTAGTACCCGAGTTGCACGACCCGCGCTACTGACTCTGCTCCTTACCTTCAATATATCTTCAGAGCTCCGCTTTTCTCTAGAAAACTATAACACCCCGAATTTTTACCAACCCAAAATTAGACGTTCTCAGGCAATGGGTCAACCATAAACCTTGGTAACTTCTCATAACTCAATTCCAAAGCTAAAGAAATTACTTTTCAACCCATTTCCTTCAAAGTCTCACAAATCACCATCCCAAGCTTCCCTTTTCTGAAAATACTTCTCCAATCTCCGTAAAACCCCTCTCCAAACTCCTTCTTCTTCCATTTTCATGCATCCCCTTTCTACCCATCTCAAAACCCACCTCCCTTGCTGAATTCCCTCTTCTTTCCCTTCCATTTGAGCACTCAAATCTCACCTTAAGCAAAAATCACTAAGGGCTAATTCCTTTGAAAATGGAACAAAAATCAACTAGCACTACATCAGATTACCTGAGAAATTAGCACCAACTACTTTAAATACGATTTGTAAGACTCAAAACCTATAGAATTGTTAATGCTACGTTACCTTAAAATCTATGATCAATCTCTAAACCCAGTTGCTCTCGGGAGCATTCTGAAACTTCGTATCGAACCTGAACCGCACGTCGAAAGTCTGATAGCAATGAACTTAAATAAAATTGACCACCTAGATGGACTTGGCTATCACCTCGAAAATCACATCCAAACGATGTCCTGAGACTATTTTAGTGAGTTTTGGGCCTATATAGGGGCTTGAAACCCTCACCCTCTCTCACCATACGAATTTCCTACAACCCTAAGAGAAAAGAGAGAGAAAGTGAGAGAGAAGTAGGAGCTACTCCTGGGATTCAATTCCCGTTACTCCATGTGCTTATTTATTACTGATGGATCGCTATTCCAGTGATTTTAAATACACTATTGAGTAAGAAATCCTAACTCTAACCTGTTTTGGAGCTTAGAGAAGTTTAAGTGTTGTTGTAGCTAACCTATTTCATGCTTTAGGTTGTCAATCCATCGTTAACGAAGATTTAGCATCTTAATCATATTCGTTACACATTTTTCAGTTTAAGGTGCGGACTATATGCGTATAGGTTATGGTTTTCAAGGTTTTCAATGTCGGTTAATGATATATTACTGACGTGGATGCTATTTCACATGTATAATGTGTTGTCCGTTTCATTTTTTAGTCATACGTTAACTATGTTGAATATACTATATTCCTCGTATTTGTGAAAAATACCGTATACGTATGAAATTCGAATTTATGCTTGCCATGATTAATTATTGTCTATGTATACTAGATGCATGTGTATCATCTTCTGGGTGAACGGATTAGCCTAATACATGTTTTATCAATATACGTTGTGTATATTATATTGTGTAGTCTAAGTGATTGTGAAAATGATTGAATGAGTATAGAATTCACTTTCGTGCTTGCCATGACTAACTGTCATGGATATATGATTGTTGTATAGGCGATAACCCTTTGACGAGAGGATTGGCCCTAATACGTATGATAAACTTATATATATCACATATGATGAAATGTGTAGGCTAAGTGTTTGTAAAAATGTTTGGATGAGTTAGTAGTTAGTAAGGTGTACCTGTATGCGTGTTGAGATATGCCACTCAACTACCTTGTCTATGTGTATGACTTCCTCCATATATTTTATATTGCTTATATGTGGATTCATGTTTAAGTTATATTCCATAATATGTAGAAATAAAACCATGAAGGGTGATGGGGGAGTGGTGTAACGATTCCGTGCAACAGCCCTGACAGCCCTAAAGTGGAAAATATCGGACCTTTGATTGTATAATTTAAAATATGATCCATTTACTTCTTTGACTATATCATTGGATAACATGTCATAATTGAATGTGATTGGGGCTATTGTATAGTCCAGGTAATCGGTAACAGTCTTTAAACTAGTGGTTGAGGTTGTTTTCTCCACGCAAGATGTGTTCGACGAACCCAAGTTATACTTGGGATGTTCGACAGTAGTTAGGCCACACGGAGTGCTTATGCATTCCATGTCGATCATTTCGACATGTGCTTGGCCTAGTTGAGCTTATTAACTAACCCAATTGATCGATGTATGTTCACCATGTTTGGACGCTACTGCTTGAACCTAAGGTACCAAACTTACCAGTGAAAAAGTTCTTTTAACCTTGGTACCTCGATCCCCTAAGACTCATGAGCCGGACATGGTGGTATGGGACACCGTGGTCGAGCTGTCGGCCTACACTGGGGTGACGAGCCTCCCCGTAGTGACCAATAAGCAACCTAGACTCGTGAGCTGATTATGGTGGTATGGGACACTATTTTCGTACTGTCGGCCTATATTGATTGGTGACGACCCCTTTGTAGTGACCTCGAGTATAATCTGAGTCTGCACTGAGACGACGAGTCTTTCCGTAGCATTAGAGTATAACTAGGCCTACACTGATCAGTTGTCGCGTCCTGTGCGTGTGATGTGTTTCCTACAGGAGCAACACTGATTTGGTGATGAGCCCTTTTATGGTGACCTAGAACCGCAACATCGTATGAGATTGTTTAGGACTGACGACCCTATAATGGATCATCATTTGGGTATTGATACAAGGGAGGTACCTTAGCTTCCCAATTCTACTGTATGAAAAAGACTAATAATAACTCGGTAATCATGTTCATATCATCGCACTGCATGTGCCGACGATGAAGTGCACAGAGGGCTGGAAGTATACCGCGAACGTAAGATGGTGTCGCACGAGGGAGTGTAGGCGAGGGCATGCATTCATGAAACATCTCATCCCTGCATTAATAAGAGTATTTAGGAATGGTTGATATGTTTACTTTATCATTACTGCTTGACTGAATTGATAACATGTTAGCCTCTACTGTATAGTTCCACTGAGTTGATCACTCACTCCCACGTTACGGGACGGTGTTTGCAACACTAACCAGTTCCTGCGTTTAATTTCAGATGATGGCGATGCTTGCGAAGCGATGCCGGACTGCGAGGATGACGAGGAGGCATTCTCTTTCATGCAGTTTTCGGACGGATTCGTATGAGTCGAGTTTGGATCGACGGGGCTTCAGGGATTATGCATGTAGAGGACTATTACATTCTTTTGACATTTTATATTTTTGACACAACACTTATA
Organism: Magnolia kwangsiensis; assembly: GCA_037074715.1. Taxonomy (NCBI): domain Eukaryota; kingdom Viridiplantae; phylum Streptophyta; class Magnoliopsida; order Magnoliales; family Magnoliaceae; genus Magnolia; species Magnolia kwangsiensis. Next base: position 2,395,088 of record CM073581.1, read on the forward strand.
ATTATTGACCTAGCATTGCAGATATATTTTGGGGACTTATACTAGTTTATATATTCATTTCAGTCTTCCGCTAGCGTATTACAACTGTCCCTAAATTATGTTTTGTTATTTTGGCTTAATCCACTTCATGTTTTATGCACTAATACAGTCGACATTCATCCATCATTGAAAATGTTGCATAAGTGATGTTCTGAAACTCGGGAGTGGAGTTTATGCTCGACCCCCAATTTTCAGAGTGTTACGAAAACCTTCCCTCCAAAATGAGAGGGGGAGTGGGGTATTTACAGGCCCCCACACGTGCCAACCCTCAGTTTCTATGCCATAAGCCCTACTTTACATTAATCTCAACCGTTCATTTTAATCTGTCTCTGCCTTTGGCTGCGCTGTCCGCGCAACGGTAGTCTTACCTGTCCTACCCGCGCACCAAGTTACACAGCCCGCGTTCACCAAAATAGTCTTCGTTAACTGCGCAACACTACGCGAGTCGGAGTCATCCATGCTACCCGCACACCTCTCTGCGCTACTCAGAACATCTAAATAACTATTATTTCTCCACCGCAACCTGGTGCGTGACCTACATAAGAGTAAAGTTGGCTACGTGATTCATGCAACGATGGTCTCTGGTGCGCTATTCACGCAAGGATTGCACGCTCTGTTCCATTCGCACAAGGCTTTGCGCGATTCGTGCAACTCCTCAACTGGTTGCGCAATCAGCACAACAGCATTACTTCTCTTTATGTCTGGCTCTTTATCTTTCAATCTTCCTTTATGATTTTTTTCATGCTCCAATAGATGCCCCCTCGATCCTTCTTTGATTGATTCCTGAAATCAAATGGAGGATCGATCTTCCTTCTCCTGAAGAACTTGAATGAACTGCAACTGAAGGATGACTGGATAATCATGCTTAACCAGAAGATCAAATGATCACGTTTCAATCGGAAGATGATCGTGCTCAAACAGAAAACTTGAATGCTCACGTTCGAATGAAAGACTTGAACGATCACGCTTGAACAAAAGATTTGAATGACAGCGTTTTAAACGAAAATTTTGATGATGGCACTCGAACGGAAGACTTGAATGCCCCCAATCAGTAGTGTCAAGCGTATGTTTCACTAGAGGATAAAATTCTCTTTTCATTATCGAAACACATCTCTGCAATAGCTGTGATGACTTCATCTTTGAGCAATTTAATCAGAGAGTTATCTTTCAACACCACTGTTGGTGCAATGGTTTCTTTGATCAACTCTAGCAATTCTTTCCTTCAACTTTGTATCTGGGGTTGTTCTTTAATTCTGCTTCTGTCGCAATAACTTTTTTATTATTTCTTTTTATTCATGATCTGCATAACCCAAGCTTTCTAATGATGATCTTTCCTGCCACATTAATCGGGATTAGTATCTCAATTCATTATAAATTTTCAATTTAGCTTTATGAAGCATTAATAATTTGTAAAATAGATTGAGAGTTTCTTCTCTTTATGAAGCATTATAATTTTATCTTTAGCTCCAAAGGTTCAATCACTAAGTCTTTTTGCTGAATCATTTCTAGCTTGTGGTCCTTAGTATTTCTTCATAGACTTTTCCTTGGACCTTTGATGATTCTGAAAAATTGAAAAAAGTTTTGATTTCTATTTAATAATTTTTTAAAGGTCATAGAAGTTACTGATGATGATGATTCCATTTGTTCTTTGTCTCCATCAGATCTGATACGTGGAGTCTTGCGATATCATTATCCATAATACTCGACATATGAATTCCTTCGCTGCGTATAAGAGATTATTAGAAAGACCAAAGCATAGATTACTTTGAAGACATTAAATCCTACCCCATTTCCAGGTCAATGCCGCATAAAGATTTCTTCAGAAGATAAAATTTTCAGAGTGAAAACTTCTGATACTTTTGAAGAATGGATAATCTTTACTATTCCTTTAACGAAATCAAAGAATATATCCGAGTCCTTATATTGTCCGGTAGAGATTGATAATTCTTCACTAGATTATTCTCTCCCCCCTTTTGAGAGCCTTGTGTGATAATATCTCTTATTCATTAAGAAAGTGAGAGATGAAAAGACCTGACAACTCTTGTCAATATATTAATTGACCTTGGAGACTTGATCTTTTAAGTAGATAATCGCCAATATCTTAAAGGCATTTAGTGTTGATATAATTTGAACCTGATTCAAGAGAAATGCATTTTTGTATGTTGTTTACTCAATGTCTAAAATTTTCATTCGGCAATTGCATATTTGAGTATATCTGATTTGAACTATATATTTGTAACATTTTGAATGTTATACTTAGTTTATGCTTTTGAGCAATGGTGTCAATGTACTTTGACTGACCATACCTTGACTAGACATGTCCTAACTAGACTGGACTTGACTTGACTAGTCTAGATTAACTAGACTGGACTTGACACTGGGCTCAAGGAGCAATTTTAGTTTACAGTCGATTTCGGGCAGCCAATTTCGGGCTTTGTAGGTCTTATGCATAGTTGGCCGTATAGGCTTGGCTAGGCAGCCTTAATTGATTGTAGGTCTTAAGCATTGCTGGCCGTATAGGCTTGGCTAGGCTACCTTAATTGATTATAGGTCTTAAGCGTAGCTGGCCGTATAAGCTTGGCTAGGCTGCCTTAACTGATATTTTGTCATCGCTGTCGTAAGATCTATGTAGTTGACCATGTAGGTTTATTCCACTGCTTATTTCATTATCATGAACGGTGAATCCATAGTTGATATTTCACCAGCTGCTGATATATTGAGAGAATCAATAATTGATATTTCGCCAGCTACTGATATATTGAGAGAATCAATAATTGATATTTCGTCATCGCTGATATATTAAGAGAATCAATAATTGATATTTCATCGTCGCTGATATATTCTGAGAATATTCATGTTGTATTTGAAATAGTTTATCATCTTGGTGATGATAGCAATTTTGATAAGATAAGCTTGCATGAGCCATTAAAGACGACGGCGATAGTTGCTTATTTTGGCGACGATCATTGGCGCTTGCTTATTTTGGCAACAATCATCAGCACTTTTATTTGGCGATAATCATTGAGGCTTTTATTTGGCGATTGACATTGATGCTTCGCATTTGGCGATGACTTGATATGCTTAAAAAGCCAATTTTGGCGATAATCATCAACGTTTGGCGATAATCTTTGTCGTTGGCGACAATCATGAATGCTTGACAGCAATCATCAATGCTTTTCATTTGGCGATGACTTGATGTACTTGAAAAGCCTGCATTTTATTCATATACATAAAAGAAATATATTCTATGGTGAGAAATACATTTCACAGTTTCTTACTCACCTTTCTTGCTTACCTTTCTTGCCCCCTTTTGATTAGGAAGCATTACTCTGGGAATCTTCGTAATCAAAATCATAATGTTGCGACCTTTAACAAATATACTGATGTAGCATTATCACATACTTCTGTGCAAGATTCGCTTTGCCCCCAATCTCGAACAAATTAGGCCTGTATACTCTTATTTTTTCTCTCATGTCGTATACTTTAACAATTTTGCTTTTATCAATTGTTTTCTGTAACTTGTTCTTCAAGCTATTCACCTTTCTTTCTTCTTCAATTGCATTTCCTGAATTTCTCCTGAAATTCAAAGTCAATCGAAAATTCACATTTTTATTTATCCGTCTAAGTGGGAGTACACGACCTTGTCTTTCGTAATCCTTTTGCTACTATACTTGTTGGCGAAAATCATTGATAACAATCATCAATGCTTGCTAGCATTAGTACTTGCTTTTGCCCCAACTTTATCCTGCAAAAATTTGATGGAGACAATTATTATAAACAATTATCATTTCTGGGAGTCAACAATTAACTCATTTGGAATTCTGAGATTTTAGCATGTTGAGACTGTACTGACATTCTGAGACTTTGTTTATCTTGCCCCTTTTTTATTTTGGAAGTATCGTACTGATACCTTTCGAAATCAAAATAGTGATCATTTCCTGAACTGGCAGGTATTACAATGCATATCTGCAACGAATATGCCTTTTATCGTGACTTTACATCTTTTACTTCACTCACTTCTTTTTACTTGAGTATTTAGGCTATGATAGCTCGATCTTGTCAATTGCTGACGATTTACCATAAGAAGCATGTTGTCAACTTTTAAATGCGGATGCCCCCAGAATTTTCTTTGCTGAGTTTCTGTCATTTTTCTCTTTCTGTCCTGCTTTTTCAACATAATTTCTCCCTTATCAATCATCTTTTGTAGCTTTTTCCTGAGGAAATGACAATTTTCTGTATGGTGCCCAAATTTACGATGATAATGGCAATAATCCATTCCTCTTGTATTTTCGATTTCTTTGAAGTGTCTTAGCCGAGGTAATTCAATACTCTTCATAGCCAATAATTGATTTAGCATAGGAAGTATATCTTTTCTTGCAAACGAATACTTCATATAATCTTTATTTTGCCTGGACCTTTTATATGTCATTATAACCGCACGACCATTTCTATCTTCTTCATCGTTGTCTTCTTCCACATCCTGATAATCTATTTTAGTTTCTTCTTTCTGAGTGATGTGGGCTGATTTTAACTGAAAAGCAGACACTCTTCCCATTATTTTTTCCAGAGTATAATCCTTGGTAGCAAAGTTACGAATAGTTTTCCAATCTTTACTAATCAGGTGGCGTGCCAACTCTGGTCTCATGCTTTCTAAACATAGTTCTACTTGTTCTGATTCCTGCAGAGGATGTTGACATAATGCTGCCAAGTCCTTCCATCGACTAATGAATTCTTCAACTGATTCATTTTCTTCTTGGCAAATAGAGGCCAATTCGATCAAACTAACTTCTCGGTCCGAAGAGGAAAAGTTTGACATAAAAGAATCTTGCATTTGTTCTCAAGTATGAATAGATCTTGGGATTAAACCTGAATACCATTTGAAAGCTCTTCCTGTCAGGAAAAGTATAGTGAATGCTTATCTTTGTTGTGATACCATATTGTAGAAAGAAGAAAAAAAATCCCTAAAATTTATAGTCGGGCATCGAGCTCAGGATTTAGTGTATAGGTGCCGGATATCGAACTCGTAGTCCAACATGTCGTGAGTCAGGTCTGGCCACCGTGGATAGGCTATCGGGAATTATCGTCCATAAGATCATGCCTTGATGGATGAAACTCTCATTGTAGTCTTCACTATTTAGCAAAAAAAAAAGATTGGTACTAAGAATTATTGACCACAAGATCACACCTTGATGGAGCGGGATTCTCTGCACAATCTTCACTATCTATCATGTGAAAAGATCACCGTTGATAATTAATGACCAATGGATCATGCCTTAATGGACCGGGATTGACTATACAATGTTCACTTTCTAAGAAATGAAAAGATGGCTGCTGAGAATTATTGACCATGGGATCATGCCTTGATGGACCAAGACTATTTGTATAGTCTTCACCATCTAGCAAACAAAAAGATGGCCACTGAGAATTATCAACTACGAGATCATGTCTTGATGTACTAGGACTCTCTTTACAATCTTCACTATCTAACAAGAAAAAAGATGGCTTGAGAAATAACAATTGATGGATCACGCCTTGGTGGACTGAGAATAGCTATACAATCTTCACTATTAAAGAAACAAAAAGATAGTTGTTGATGCAGAAATCTGGATGTCCTCCTTAGACCACTTGAGACCTATAAGAGAAGACAAAGATGGAGACCTTGGTTATTGCAAGGGACCCTTCGATGCCTATTTCGACTAGAAATGAAAAATATTTGATTTGGGAGAATTATCTCATTCAATACAGCCAGAGAGAAAAAATAGAGAGAATAATCATCAAATTTATTCATCCTGAGTTCATTACATCCTTTTAATTCTTTAATTCCAGGATAGAATTTATAAAAATGTAAAAGTACAAGTATCAAATAAGCTCAAAATATGAATTTCAGCAGTATTCCGGCTCATGTTAGTCATATCTTCAAGGGAGATGATTTGTACGGGCTTTCCATGCACTTTGTCCCTCATTAACATGATAAAAGAGTGTCTGGATCCCTTTGGAACATCTGAAACGGACTGAGGACCTGAGAAAATACAATATAGTGTTGCCTTAAAGAGCACCTACGCAACTTGCATTGAGTGGTGTGGGCCGAGGAGTTGCGCGGGCCGGTGCAAGTCACATGGAGTGGGATGGGCTGGCCCTCCTGCACTTCCTCTCCTCTTCGTCTCCAATACCTATCTGAGGCATTGGTTTTCCAAACATCTGATCATTCAAATGAGGGGGGTAGGGGGTATTTATAGGCTTTCGCACGTGTGAGCCCTTGAATCTTGTGCCGTGGACCCCACTTTGCATCTCCAACTCATCATTTTTTAAAGAGAGTTATGCGACTTAGTGCAACCAGGACGAGTTGCGCAGACCTGTGCAACTCAGATCCCGTGCATCTTAAGTCCCGCGCAACTCGTGACCCGTGTAACTCATCCCCCCTTTGACCTCTGCACTCCACTTCTTTCTCCATTTCTTCTTCTTGAAGCCTCTTTTCTTAATCATTTTTTATGATCCAACAGATGCCCCCTTGATCTGAGATTTGACCATGCTAGGTCAATTTCAAGGATCAATTTCCTTCTTAGTCACTTGAGTTGCGCAGGCCTGCACAACTCCCACCCGCATAACTCTCAGCAAGGCCCACTAGTCTATAAATACCAGTACTCCCCGCCATTCATAAAATAAAATAAAATCTTTCTTCCTACTAAACTCCTTTTCCGTGCAATTCTCCCACGCAACTTTCGAGCACAACTTGCCTGTGCAAGTCCGCAGCACTTAGTGTGAAAAACCTTTGTTCCAAAACTCTGCTGAATTTTCTTCTTCCATTAAAATTTTCATCTTTAGCCCAATGGCTCTTAGTTTAAGATCATGCATCGCTCGTCGGCATCCTTTTCGAGAAGGAATTATCCATCTTCCTCAGGGTCCAACCAACCTTTCCACCATTCTTAGAAATATGTAGAAATAAACAAAGAGACTTTAGAGCTTCACAACCCCTTTACCAACAAACTGACTGTTATTCCCATCAACTCGCGGCGTCACTGCTCAATTCTTCACAGTGAACCTTTCGATCGATGAAATATCTTTATCTGCGTGGACAATTGGATCATGAAAGAGCCAAGAATTCTGTCAGGGAAAAGAATGGGCCCCATCAAAGAGCTAGCAGGATTCATAAAACGAGATTTTTACGTCCAAGTCACAATCCTCAGCATCCTTTCCCTGCCCACTATTTCGAGACTGCTTAACAACTCTTCTTCTCCGAAAGATTGCCTTGGAATATAGCAATAGGACTCCTATCTCTTCGTAATTTCTATAGCGCTTGGGCTCGAGCCATCATTCGAAGGCACACAAATATTTTGGAACAAATCAACCTCTCTGATGCAATCATAGCTACATCAAAGCATTTTCATGGGGATACTATTATCTTTAGAGGCTTCCGCAATCATTGGTCCCCAATCACCAACTCATTTCATCTTCCTTTAGGCGAAATGAGCATCACCTTATGGGATCTTCTTTATATAGCAGGTCTTCCCATTATGGGCAACATCTTCGATGCCTATGTACCCTCTATTGAAGTGCTCGCTCTAACTTATACAGGAGACAGCAAATTTGAAATTTCAAAGACCACTCTTGAACTCTTTAATGCACTGGCCAACTTACCTCAACCTAATCGCATTACTTCTCTCGAATGGTTAGCTTGCTTTTTATATATAAAAAAGTGTGGTATATTTTCTCCTTTCAACTTTCACAACTTCAACTTTATTCGGTCTGTTATAATGATTAATTTTCACCTTGACAACTTTTCAGGTCATAATCATCAAGAGCTTAAGATCATTCGCAAGAGTGTTAAGAACACTGTCGAATACATTTCTTCCTATGAACTGGCTGCTTTCTTAGCCAACTAGTTAAGCGTAGTGATATTCTCGGATTCTGAACAAATAGACATTATCAGGCCTTCCTTCTTCATGGTTGCAGGTGCAATGACAGAAGGCCGAAAATATTCACTAGCTCCCCTAGTTCTATGTTCCTTACACCGTGCTTTCGAGGACTTCATCTCTGGTTTTAAAGATTCTTCTTTCGAATCTTTTCCTGTCTGTGCTACGTGGCATTTCTTTGTGGGTTGGCTAGGAGTTTATTGTTTATTTCCCTTGGACATTTGAGGATTCTGAAAGAGTGTACTTACATCCTGATCGACTCTCTCTTTAACATTATCAAATGAGAGAGATGATCAAGAAATCGAATGGCTGGGTCACCAGAAAAATAGAGGGCAATGATCCTATTAGTTTCTATCAATTCCCTTTCTCTAGTTATTTTGACGATGTGGCAGTTGTTGAAAACGATTCTATTTCATTTAGCGAGCATTCATTTCTCATCTCCATCAGGCCTAACACCCTTCCTTAAAGAGAAGGCAATATATCCTGGCACGAGCCATACTATCCTGACAGGTTTTCTCGCTAATTCAGGTTCGATTAAATGGTACTGGAGACTCTTGATATCATTACCAGAGCAATAAGAAGTTACGGCTTCAGACCATATAACTGGGCATTGATATGGAAGCAGCTTTTGATCGTTCACACCGGATCGTACTTCATAATTCCCGGCTATGATTACCCTTTCAATGCCTCTTATTGTTGGATGCGATGGTGGGTTCATTAGTATCATTTAGTAAAACATTGTTACCCAGTTGATCATGCTGTATGGATTCTCCCTTCTTGCCTAAGGAGTTTTCAAAGAGACCATGGCATTGGCTATTTCGAAGAGGTAGATCATGTCCCCTCTCCAGGTCAACTCTGCATGAAAATTTATTTTGCAGATAACATATTTGAAATGAAACCGGCTGATACCCTTGAGGGATGGGTAACCTTTGGTATGCCTCTGACAACTACTCATGAATCTTCAGATTTTTCAGAAGAGAATGATAATTCTTTGCAATTCTACCCTCCTCCCTTGTAAATTGTAAAAGACAGTACTCCTGTAGTATCAGAAAGAAAAGAGACAGAAAGACGTCGTCGTTTTCCTCAAAAGGACAAACATATCATTATTGAAGATTCATCCTCTTTCGAGTAAAAAATAGCAAATTTATTGATCAAACTTGACATTGTTGTATTTGAACAAGAAATATAACATTTCACCTTTCTCGCATTTTTTTTATAACGCATTTATATACAAGATGTATGAACATGCGCATCTTCAAAATTATATGATGATTCCGGATTCATAGTATTTCTAAGCTTGAGCAATTTTTATAAGCATATTTGATGGACATACGCTAATCAAAGTAACAATCTATCTATAATTGTTAGCATAGCATCGCTTATATGGTATTTCAAAATGGGCGGAACTAAGTTTCAGTTTCAGTTAGTTACACACACAGTTTAAGCTTTTAAGTAGTTAGAGTGATCACAATTTAGACTCATAAGTAGTTGGAGTTGGTCTTACACGAATGGCCATTGTAACTCTCTAGAGTTCACGGGGCTTATCATGGCCGGGAAGTTCACAAACTGCGGTCCATCAGAGGGGCCCAGTGAAGCTATCGGGGCAGTGAACTCAATAGGATTTATGCATAAGGTTGGCCATAGTAACTCTCTAGAGTTCGCGGGGTGCACAAGGCTACCGTGGGGTACCAAATCCAAGGCTGTCAGTCCATCAATAAGGGGTCACCTTACTTCAGAGACCTATCCTCACGCGTTACTACTAAAATCAAACCAAGGATCTAGGGAGTCGTCTTGCTTCAGAGACTCACTTTTCCTTCGTTTGCAAGGTCAAACCCATTCACCAGGGGGCACTCTCTGGCTGCCCATGTGACGCTGCCTGAAGTTGTACAGACTGCATAGGTCACTAGCCACATGGGTGCGCATGATGCTCTATTCGAGATTTTTAAGGCCACAGGTGACACTGCTACCTGTATGGTCTCATTGTATCACCATCGCCAATGATGATAAGCCTTATGCGCATTTGGCTTCATAGGCTCTGTCTTACTATCACATATGATGGATAGCCATTGTTGTCATAATTCTCATACTTAGCTTCATAAGCTTATTCAACTACTGTATATGATGAATTAGCCTTACTGAAATAATAAATTGAACTTAATATGCCGCGCGTGCTGATGTCAAGAAACAAAATTTGTAGTTAAAATGGTATATCAGCTTGGCAGTGCTATTGATTTCGATAAATTTAAATGGCCTTGCTAGAAGAGAGTGATAATAATGACAACTTTTGTGGTTCGACAATAGTCATTGGCGCTTTGGTGATTTGCATTTGGCGATTTGTGTTTGGCGATAATCATTGGCGATTTGGCAATCTGCATTCGGCGATTTGCATTTAGTGATAATCATTGGCGATTTATATTTGACTCGCTTGAATCTGATATGCTTAAAGGTCTGCATTTCATTAACATTTTATTAGTATTCAGAGAGAAATACAATATTAAAAATAAATATAGAGCTCTGCCTTTTGTTTGCATTTGTCTACCCCCTTTTGATTGAGAAGAATTACGCCATGAATCTTTTGAATCAAAACTGCATATACATTCAGGTATGATATATTTTTATGAAATGGGCATTCACTGGTATACTTATGCCTCGTCCATCTTAATTTATCACCCGATAGGCCCCATTGGAATATACTTCTAATATTATGTATGGGTCATCCCATTTAGGGTCAAATTTTCCCCATGTCTTACAAGTGACCACTATCAGCCTTTTGAGCATCAATACCATATTGCCTCTTTTGAAGGAGCGATGCTTGACCTTTCTGTCAAAAGTAGCAGAGATTCTTACTTGATATATTTATAATTGTTGTTGAGCTACTAATCGCTTTTCATCTAGCAAATCCAATTTTGTCAACCTGATCTTAGCATTTTCATCATCAGTAATCGACTAATGTACTGTTATTCTGAGTGACACAACTTGCGTTTTAATGGGGATAAAAGCTTCAACTCCATAAACTAAAAAATATGGCATTGCTTTCGTAGCAGTACGATGAGTAGTTTGATAGGCCCATAGGGCTTCTTGCAACTTCTCATCCCAATCACGTTTATTTCCTGCAACTGTTTCTTCAATATTTTCACAATCGTCTTATTGAATGCTTCATTCAACCCATTAACTGGCAGATAATAGGGTGTCGAGAATGAATGTTGGATATCGAACTTTTGACATAATTTCTCCATTCCTCTGTTCTTAAATGGAGTCCTATTATTAGTGATGATCTTCTTCGAAATACCATAGCGGTATATTATTACATGTCGTATGAAACTCACGACATCTTTCTCTTTGACATTTCTTAGCGCGATAGCTTCAGTCCACTTTAAAAAATAATCTATGGCTGCTAAAATGTACTGTTTTTCTTTGGATGACGATGGATTTATAGGACCAATGACATCAAGCCCCCGGGCTACGAAGGGCCCAGAAGCCACTGACTGATGCAAGTCTTCAGGAGGTACATGTATGACATCATCATGGATCTGACATTCATAACACCACCATGCGTAATCAATCACATCTTTAAAAATTGTAGGCCAATAATACCCTATTCAAAGTACTCGATGGAACAAATCTCTATTGGCCAGATGAACCCCACATTCTCCTTAATGTGCTTCTCACAACATCTGATTCGCCTCTTTTGTAACCAAGTATTTCAGCAACACCTCATTATAGGACTTTTTGCAAAGCTCTTCATTACACAATAAATTTCTTCACCCTTTGCTTTATTTGTAACTTTTGCGCTAGATCCTCTAGCAAAATATCATATTTGAGATAATCCACAAAAGGTTGATGCCAATCATTAATTGAAATCTCCAAACATGACACGGGCAATGCTTCAGAGACTTCGGCATTTTAGTAGGCAGTAATGTAACACCCCGAATTGTTGTCAACCTGGAGTTAGGCGTCCTTAGACAATGGGTCAACCATAACACTCTCAAAGCTCAATCCCAAAGTCAAAGAAATCACTTTTCAACCCATTTCCTTCAAACTCTCACCTTTCACTACCTCATTCTTCAAACTTCTCCAAGTACTTTCATATTAGACACGAATCCACAAGTTTAAATAGTGAAGAACTATACTTAAACTAAAACTCACTGTAAACGGTCGCTGAGATCGAGTCCGTGCACACTCCTGATCACACCCAACGACCCCAAATCACTTCTAGACTGTCAATCGAAGGGTTTAGGCCATGTTTCATGCCATTCCAAACCTAGAAATGAATGTCCTTAGGTGGTAGGTCAACCCCAACATCTTACACTCAATCTCAAAGCCTAAAACCTCTTTTTATCCAATTCCTTCAAAATCTCACCCTCCGCCACTTTATTCTTCATTTATTTTCTAAACGCATTCATAATACACACCAATCCTAGGGTATTAATGATGAAGAACAATACCGAAGCTAAAACTTACCGTGAATAGTAAATAAATGGATAAAATGGGTCTTGACCCTTAACCTTTTGGAATATAACAAAATAAATGGGTTAGTTGGATAGATTAGAGTCTCCTACCCCAAAATCATATGCTATATACTGCATAAAATCATTTCAGTTTGTAAATTGGCCCCAAAAATGCCTCAAATGGAATCGGGGGCCAAACGATCAACTTACAGGGGGACCCAGGGTGGGCCCCATACTTTTTTGGTGCCTAGGGAATAGGAGAACCTCGCCCAGATGGCGAGGCCTCACCAAATCCACCAGTGGTCGGCGAGGACCTCGCCGAGTTAAAAGGGCCCAGTTGGGCCGGGCCTTCGGGCCGATTGCTTTTGGGGCCTAGCAGAACCTTCTGGTATAGTGTTCGACCCCTATTTCTTTCCCATTTTAGTACTTCCTTCACAAACCACCCCTCCAAGCCTTCCATTTCTTGAAAAATCTTTCGAATCTCCCCCAAAATCCTTCTCCAAACACTTCCTTGTTCATTTTCATATACCACTCACTCCACCCTTCAAATCCCACCTCAAGCAGAAATCATTAGGGGATACTTCCTTTAGAAATTAGATGAAATTAACTAGCGCTAAACTGGATGACCTGTGAAATTGTCACCAATCACTTTAAATATGATCTGCTAGCGTCAAAGCGTGTAGAATAGTTGACGCTACAATACCCTAAAACCTAGGATCAAACTCTAAACCCGGTTGCTCACGGGAGCATTCAGAAACTTTGTATCGGACCTGGACCGCACATCAGAAGTCCAATTATCCCAAACTTAGACAATCCTGACCGTCTAGTTAGACTTGACAATCACCCCAAAAATTAAGTCCAGATGATGTCCCACGACGATTTTCTTCAGTACAGAGTAAGAGTTTGAGAAATGTTAGAAATTAAATAAAATTTATGAAATCTAGCACGCGTCACTTGCGTGACATTTTTGAAGCATTCTGACCATCAGAATCTGACCCAAATACACCCTCGGATCAGGGAACATTTTCCACTCAGGTCAGTGTACTTGAAATCCTCGATCGAGTTTCAGTGACCGCTGAACTGAAACTGGTCCGCCACGTGCGATCTGGGAACCTTATCGAGTTGAAAACTTAATGTGATCAGGATCCAACATCCATGAGCTTAAGTCCGACCGCATTTATTCATGGGACCTCCAAAAATATTCTTTTGGATCGGGAAAGACCCGATTTGGATATAACCCAAGTATAACTTGGACCTAAGTCTATAGCTTATAAAAGGGCCTTAAACCCTTAGCTTTCTAACCCATACGAATTTGGGAAAAACCCTAGGAGAGAGAAGAGAGAAAAGAGAGAGAAGTGAGGGAGAAGTTGGGGACTTCTCCTGGGATTCTTTCCTGCTGCTCAACGTGCCGAAGCCATCCACCTGCATCATTATTCCAGTGATTCTGGCTTCGTTCTAGGTAAGAAAACCTTAACCTTAACCTGTTTTAAGGCTGCTATGGGTACAAGTAGCTAAGTAGCTGACTCACCTTGTATTGTTGGTTGCCAATTAGTCGTTGATGACGACGTAGAGTTCCTATTCGATTCATTACGCTTCTACGGCGTAAGGTGCGGATTTTAGACACTTAGATTACCTGTTTTCAAAGCTTTCAATGCCGTTTAATGGTAGATTGCTGATAAGGGTGTTGTTTGACATGTAGAACATGCTGTTCGTTTTTCATTTCGAATACATATGAAGAATATGAGATTTAGGGTATTTTAGGTATTTATAGGAAATACTGTATGCGTACATATTTTGCTGATATGATTGCCATAAGTATTTACCGTGTACCTATACTAGTTATATGTGTATGATCTGTTTGGCGAAGAGATTCGCCCTAATGCACATATTGGCCGACATATGCTATGTAGACTAATGTGTGTAGACTAAGTGTTTGTTGAAATGCCTAAATCAATATGATTTATGCCTGCCATATGTTTTAAATGTAAGAACATGATTGTTGTGCATTAGACATCTCCTTGATATAAGGATCTGTCATATTATATGCTGAAATCAACATACGTCAAGTACGTTGGAGTTGTGTAGTCTAAGTGTTTGTGTAAATATATGTATTAGTAACTATTGAGTATATGGTGTTGTATATTAGCGTTGAGACTGGATTCTCAATTAATTTGATGATGTAAATGTTTTCCTCCATGCTTGTTGTATTTCAATTGATTACCTTATGTGTGAAGTACTCGTGTATGGTTAACTGCTTATGATGTATGTTATAACATGCTGATAACATACTGAAATTTCTTGTATTTCAATTCTGTCTCTCTCATATGATTATTGATTTAAATTACAAGTATTTGGTGCTATACTCTAGCCCAGGAAGTCGGTAACAGTTTAGAATTCGTGGTTAAATTCTATTCTCCACGAAGGATGTGTATGACGAACCCGAGTCGTACTAGAGTCGTCGGCAGTGGTTAGGCCACACGAAGTGCTTGTGCACTTCATGTCGGTCGATTCAATGTGCGCTCGCGCCAGTCGGACTCATCAAGTAACCCGACTGACCGTTGTATGTTTACCTTGTATTCGTCATAACTGCTTGAACCTAGGGTACTGAACTTACTAGTGATAACCTTGATAACCGTGGTACCTTGATCCACTAAGACTCATGAGTCGGGCATGTTGGTATGGGACACCGTGGTCGAGCTGTCGGCCTACGCTGGGGCCACAAACCTCCCCGTAGTGACCAGTGAGCAACCCAAACTCGTGAGCAGATTATGGTGGTATGAGACACTATATTCTTACTTTCGACCTACACTAATAAGGTGATGGGGGAGCGGTACAACGAGTGTGAGCAACAGCCTTGATAACCCTTTGTAGTGACCTCGAGCGTACTCTGAGTCTACGTGAGGCGACGACCCTTCCGTAGTAACAAGAGTACAACTAGGCCTGTATTGATAAGGTGATGGGGGAGAGGAGTAACGAGTGCGTGCAACAGCCCTAGAAGCCCTTGCAGTGACCTAAAAATATATCATCGTATGAGACTACTAGGAGTGATGACTCTAGACAGGATCCTTATTGGGAATGATATAAGGGAAGTACCCTAGTTTTCTAATCCTGTTGTATGAAAAGGACTAATAACAACTCGATAATCATATTCATATCGCACTGCTTGTGCCTGGAAGATGTGGAGCACTGAGGGAAGAAAGCATGCTGCGGACGTAAGATGGTGTCGCATGAGAGAGTATGTCGGTGAGGGCATCCATCATGTCATTTCATTCTTGCATTAATCCCAGTGTTTAGGAATGTTTGATTACTTGCCTTACCATTATCGCTTGATTGATTTGATAACATGTTAACCCTTGCTCTATGATTCCACTGAGTTAGCTACTCACTCCCACGTTACGGGACGGTGTTCCGGACAACCACCAGTCCCTATCTTAGTTTCAGATGATGGCGATGCTTGCGAAGTAGAGCCGAACTTGATGATGATGAGGAGGATCCCTCCTATATGCAGGTTCTGATTGACGGGGTTACAGGGTTACTAATTAGATGTCAATACACATGGTATTTTACCTTTTATTTACGCACTCATGTATATTCTTTTTTATCATTTTTGGAGTATACATGTATATGTTTAACCTGGTAACATGTTCACACTCTGAAGACCTACAACAATTCATATAATCTATATATTTATCACAGTCTTCCTCTTACATAATTTAACTGTCTCTGGAGTATGATATGATGCTTTGGCTTAGTCTCAATCTTGTTTAATGTCATTCTACAGACAACATGCATTCATCATTATCTATGTTGCATAAGTTACGTTTTGGAACTCGGAAGTTGAGTTTTTACTCGACCCCCGATTTTCAGGGCGTTACAAGTAAAAACCTTCTTTCTTCGATTGCTACTTGAAGGGGGCTTCAATTAGGACAAGCCAAAGCTGTAGCCAAGCTAGCTAAGGCATCTGCCCTTGCATTCTCTGATCTCAGTATATGCCTAATTTCAACATCCTGAAATTACTCCAACAATCGTTGCGCTTGACGATAATACGGGAGCTCTTACTTCCTTATTTCGAATTCTATAGTAAGATGATTTATTACTAGCTTAGAATCGCTAAAAATTCGTAGCAATTTTATCTTCATTTCCTGGGCTATTTCCATCCCTATAATGAGAGCTTGATATTTAACTTCGTTATTAGTGCATGTTACAACTAATGTAAAGGAATATGGCCGCAAGTCGCCTTGCGAACTGATAAATATCACTCCGACACCTGTTCCTGAAGTTATAGAAGTGTCATCAAAGTACATTTTCCACAGACTAGGCAAACTTGCTCGTCCAGAAAGTCATCACTGATCATTTCATTATCCAAGACAGGGTGAGCTGCCAAGAAATTTGCCACTGCTTGTTCTTTTACTACTTTCCCCGGTTCATAAGTGATTGTGTATTCTGACAATAAGAGCATCCATTTAGTCAGTATCCCTGATAGCATTGGCCTTATCATCAAGAACTTCAAGGAATCCGATCAGGAGATCAAGATTATATCATGGGAGAGACAGTAGTACCTTAATTTCTGTACTGCAAAGATTAGAGCTAAGCACACTTTCTCGATGGGCGAATAGTTGCATTCAACTCCTATTAGAGTCCTGCTCAGATATTACAGTGCAATCTCCTTCCCTTGCTCATTTGTTTGTGCTAACAAGGCCCCCAATGAATTTTTGCTATAGAAATATAGAGAATGAGAAGTTTACCTTTCATAGGTACCAATCGTACTGGGGGCAATTTCAGAAATTCTTTGATCGAATCAAACGCATTTTGACACAATTGGTCCCATACAAATTCTACCCCTTTCTTCATTAGATGGGAAAATGGCTGACATCTTCCTGCAAGATTAGAGATAAGACGATGAATATATGGTAACTTTCCTTGTAAACTCTTCAATTCTTTTAATATTTTTAGGGGGGGCATTTCTTAAATAGCTCTTAGCTTTTTCGGATCGACTTCAATTCCTCTGTGCCTGACAACAAAACTAAGGAACTTTCCCAACGAAACTTCAAATGTGCATTTTGAAAAATTCATCCTCAGTTACTTCTTTCTAAGCTAATGAAATACTGAAACCAGATGTTCACAATGTTCCTCATAATCATTTGACCTGACCACTAAATCATCCATGTAGCATTCGACATGCTTGTGCATCATGTCTTGGAATATATTTTACATTGCTCTCTAATATGTCGTGCCGGCATTCTTGAGACCAAATGACATGACCTTCTGATAGTAGATTCCCAACGACGTTCTAAACGTCGTAGCTTCCTCATCTTCCCGGGCCATTCTTATTTGATTATACCCAACATAACCATCTATAAAGTACATAATGGTGTATTTGGTTGTATTTTCTATTAACAGTGGGAAATCATCCTTCGGACATGCTTCATTTAAGTCTCTAAAGTCAACGCATACTCTAATTTGTCCGCTTTTCTTCTTTATTAGGACAATGTTTGATATCTACTTAGGATACTTGACTTCTATGATAAATCCAACTTTGATTAGCTTATTCACTTCTTCTTTAATTAAGGGAATCAGATATGGGTGGAATCGTCGCTGCACTTGTTTAATCGGTCTCTTGTCTTTAGAAATATTTAATCGATGCATTACCACTGATGGTTCTAGACCTGGCGTCTCAACATACATCCAAGCAAACACATCCTTATTTTCTTTCAACAGTTTAATATATCGGTTAGCTTCTTGTTCAGGGAAACTTGCACTTATGAATGTATTCTGAGGTTCTTCTTCTATCCCTAGAT
Organism: Magnolia kwangsiensis; assembly: GCA_037074715.1. Classification (NCBI taxonomy): domain Eukaryota; kingdom Viridiplantae; phylum Streptophyta; class Magnoliopsida; order Magnoliales; family Magnoliaceae; genus Magnolia; species Magnolia kwangsiensis. Next base: position 2,413,283 of record CM073581.1, read on the forward strand.
TTATTTCTCGCAAGCTGTCGATCGTCGGTTGCCCCCATCTTCCATCTGCTTTAGAGCCACCTCAGGATGCTTGATCATTTCAGCTTCCGTTCCTTCCACTGATTCTACAATAATCATGTTTACTAAAGATTCTCATCCTAATCTGCAGAACTTCTCTCATTTTTCTTCATTGACCCCAATTGGGATCAAGAAACCTTTTCCACTGTTTAACCCAGTCAGCTCTTCACAATTGAAGCCCATGTTCTTCATTATCTTTTTACTAGCCGAGCTGTATCTTTTCAGATCTTCGAGTGTCAATTTTGTGGTGTTCATTTTGTAATTTACCCTTTCTTCTATCTATGCCTGTAAGACTGTATAAAATTCAATAAGCTCAAGGTTTTTCAAACTAGTTTCGACGTGAAACCTCTTAGGCATAACTGGGAATGGTTTTTTCCTTTCTGCATGTGGTAATGGCATCGTATAGCTTGACTGCAAAATTTTTAATTGCCTAGGTGATAATAATGTCAGCAGAGACTGCCCCGGTCATCTCAAATGTTTTGGCACGAAATAAAATTTCTACTTCACATTCTCTTTCTCAAATAACTCTATTTTTACAATCTCGTTTTGCATTGTGCTTGTTTCGCCTCTTGTTGTTTTATTCTCATTGCCTTCCTTTTTATTCCCTACATCGAACTGTTCATAATAGTTAGCATTGTCGAAGAAAGACCCTACTTCGGTATACAGCTTCGCATCAGCCATACCTTATATTGAATCCCATCTTTACAGTACTTAAAGCATTAATGGAGGGTCAATTGTATGATGTCGTATTGATGCATCCAGGATCTTCCCAAGAGGAGATTCTATGTCGTTACTACATTAATGACGTGAAAAATAATGTCTGTCATTAGCTCCCCTATCTCTAATGTTAATGTGATTTTACCAAGCGCTTGCTATCCGTCTTGATTAAACCCTTGTATCATCATCCCACTAGGGCACAAATGAGAATGAAAATATCCCAATTCATTTAGCATCATTAATGGTAGCAAGTTCATCGTGGACCCATTATCCAGCATTATTCGCTTTATCTGCTTACACCGACATGGCCCACAACCATCAGTGATCTGTTATGTTTGTCATCACAAATTAGATCATCATCGAAAAAAGAAATGACTGGGATGCAATTATTTCACTCCTCGTGTTCTATCTCTGTGAGCAATGCTCTTCTGACATCATTATTGGATAGGGCTTGAATTAGACTGTTTTAAGAATCTTCTGACAGTCACAACGCATCGTACACACTCAGTCGAGCTAGTATGCCTTTCACATGACTCACCACATTGTATGTTACCCTCTCAACCTTATTCTTTCCCTTTTCTCTAATACTGTCATGGCATTCTTCAAATGTTTCTTTTCTTGTTACCTCGGTATTCTGTTTATGGAGACTTTTTATTCTTTTTTCTCAAGCGTAACGTGATTACTATGGCTTTGTCTATTTGCCTTAGTGAATTATCATCATCCATTTCTCTTACCAGTGGTTTCTTGAATGATCGGTACGCTCGTTGTCACTTTAATTCTCTTGCATCTATTCAAAATCAATAATAGAACTTAATTAGCATTTATTCACAAACATATTCTATTCTAAAAATGAAAGGAAGGATGTTCCCACTGAGAGTCACCATTTTGGCACCTTATAGGATGCCAAACAATGATGAAATTCTCTAAGTCATTCTTAAGTCAATATTAAGCAAGATAAGTCCCCACCAGAGTCACCATTTTGTTTCGACCAGAAACGAAAAGATTTGATTTGGGGGAATTATCTCATTTAATACAGACAAAGAGAATAATCATCAAATTTATTCATCCTAAGTTCATTACATACTTTTGATTCTCTGATTCCAGGATAGAATTTATAAAATGCAAAAGTACAAGTATCAAATAAGCTCAAAATATGAATTTCGACAGCATTTCGACTCATGTTAGTCATATCTCCAAGGAGATGAGTTGTGCAAGCTTTCTGTGCGCTTTGTCCCTCATTGACATGATAAAAGAGTGCCTGGATCCCTTTGGAACATCTAAAATGGCCTAAGGACCTGAGAAAATACAATATAGTGTTGCCTCAAAGAGCACCCATGCAACTGATGAGTGGAGCGGGCTAGCACAACTTGTATGGAGTGGCGTGAGCCAGTGCAACTCACATGGAGTGGCGCGGGCTGGCTCTTCTGCACTTACTCTCCTTCTATCCGTCTCTAATACCTTTATGAGCATTGATTTTCTAAACATCTGATGATTCAAATGAGGGGGGTAGGGGGTATTTATAGGCTTCCTCACATGTGAGCCCTTAAATCTCATGCTGTGGACCCCACTTCGCATCTCCAACTGATCATTTTCTGAAGAGAGTTGCGTGACTCAGCGAAACTAGGACAAGTTGCGTAGACCCGTGCAACTTAGATCTCAGGCATTTAGGTCCTGCGCAACTCATCCCCCCTTTCACCTCTACACTCCACTTCTTTCTACATTTCTTCTTCTTGAAGCCTCTTTTCTTAATCAAATTTTTATGCTCCAACAATGCCAAAGTCAGACAGGCAAGCTAGGTCTAGTAGAATGTAGTGTTTTTGGTTGTGATTTGTGCATTAAATTGTGTGTACCTTTCACCATTAAAGATGCTCTTATATATAGCTGAAAGGGGTGGTGGTGTAGCTGGAAATCTTCCTTTTTAATAGGTGCATATTGTAGAGGGCATCAGATCTCGAGCATATCGCGATTACCTTTTGAGATCTTCGGTTGAGATCTCGAGCAGATCCATGTCACGTTTATCTTTCGAGATCTTCAACTGAGATCTCTGACAAATCTCTTCGATAAGATTTGAGTAGTCGGAATAAGAAGAAACATGTAGTAGGAGACTAAGGTCGAGTATCTGAAGTGGTTTACATAGTTATCCTGAGGAGTAGTTTATCGACCTGGATTCTCTAGTGAGTTGAGGTCGAGTTTTCCCTTAACCTTGAATGGATCATTGACCTGCCGACTTGCCCTTAGATGTCGCATCCAAGTATCGAGATCGAACTCCCTTCCTTAGTAGAATATAGGTGAAATCAGGGATGACCATCTTCTTCATCTTATCGTATGGTGTAGGACATCCCTGAGTGTAGCAGCTCGGAGTCTTGCTCCATACTAGGTCATACTTTGGGGGTTCTTACTAAGAGATGATCCAAGTAACGACTCGAAAATGGATGGGACCGTGGATGAGCTCAGTGTCTGATGGAATCAGTCATCATCTGATTGTTGAGTACAAAGAATAGGCAGGTTTCCCAGTAGTGGACTGCTTCTTTCTGGCCATTGAGGAACTCCTTAGTCATGCCCAACACTAGCTGACCATGTGACAGAGTACAAATGTCTGAGTTGACCTTTTCTCCTTAGTCAGTCTATTTTTACCCATAACAGTAGCCCCCTACTTCCAAGCTTACACAGCGGGTTCAGGAAGTAAGTTGGTTTGGTGAGGTCAAACTATCTTGTGCGTGGGGTGTCGAGCCTACTATTATTAATGCAGAATGAGGTGGTAGGCGTGGGGATTGAAGTGGATCTGCAATCATGGTATGGTGCGCTCGAGGCAACATGTGGCGATAGGGCACCTATTCAGCTCCCAACCTATGGAGCGCAGACACATGGCGTCTCTTGAGAAGTTGGGTCGCCCATCGAGTGAGGGGGCTCCACGTGGCCACGCGCGGGTGTCGAAGAACCTTTTTGGCTACTGCGTTAAATGCAAGCAGTCATTGCTGTGCAGCTAGGTTCCTTATAAAAGGGGGATGCCCTAGCTGCCTCTCTCTGCTTCTGCTGCCCACCAGTCTTGGCAATTTCCAGTAAGTCGAAATCCTTTTTCTCTGATGATCTCTGCATCATCTCCAATCTTCTTCCTTCCTCCCTTCTCCTCCATTTCATTAGTTGTTTCCATTTTTCGGCCAATTTCCTAATCCATCAGACATCCAGGGTGAGCCTGCAGCATTCCAGGGCAATTTTGAGCCAGAGGACTGGGACTGGCCGGAAGGGATTTTGACGTGATCCACCATCCCCGATCATGATGATGAGCGACAAGGAGATCACGCCCATTCTAAGGGCGAGGGCCATAGCTCAGTCCTCTGCTAAGCAGTCCACAAGAGTTGAGGTGGAGTTAGCTCTAGCAAGGGAAGAGGCAACCCCATCTTCCGCGAAGTCTAAGCAGGTTGGCCCAATTAGGTTGAGTCTGAGGAATCCGACCAAGTGCAGATCAGGTCACGGTACCACATTTGAACTCGGTGGTGCTCCGAGTTCCCATACTTGGTGAGATTCCAATCGATCCCAGGGAGGGCGAAGTGACAGTATATATGGTCGCCCTATATTGTGGCCTGAGGCTCCCTCTCCACCGCATCATTAGGGAGGTTGTCTCACGTTTGAGGATGGCTCCTGACTAGATAATACTAAACACCTGGATGGCTTTGGTGGGGGCTTTCATTCTGTGGTTCCAGCTTGGACAACCCAAGCTGACTGTGGATGAATTCCTTCACATTTACCAGGCGAAGGCCAACTCTTTCCATGAAGGTTTTTACTATTTTCCATCCTAGCCGAAAAAGGGTAAGGGAATTATTATAGACACCTCGACCTCTAATAAAAATAGGAAGAATAAATTATTTTGGGCATCAGGAGACTGGTAGGCTCCGACGACTGCAAGGTTGTGACCTCAGGTTCCAACACGCTTTGCCCAACCAGGTCGGGTACATCCGAACTGCTATTTTCTTTTACTTTACATTCTTATTTTGCTTCTAACTGTTATGGTCTTTAGCAGCTCTGCCAAAGCATCCGACCTTAATGACTGACTCGGAGTGGAGTCGGATCACACACGTAAGGCAGGTGGAAGCTTTGATGAGATCTTAGAAGATGTTGATCACTCCAGAGCTCCTCTATCAGTCAGGCCTTGCCCCATCTATGTTAAGTAACTTCATGTGATTTCTTTGGGAGTTCGAGAGTTATGTTATTTATTTTATTACTAATTAATAGCTCTTACTGTGCAGAGATGGTTGATCAACCTCCTTCTGGAAAATGAGTTCATGTTCCTTTTGACACCAAATTGGCTCAAAAGAAGCCTTCGAAGAGGAGAGCGATCATCCCTCTCGTCAAAGTTGTAGGAGGGAAGTCAAGGTCGGGCTTAGACTAGCTCACGAGAGGGCAGTCGAGCTCGAATGCTAGTGGTGATCGATGCAGATCAACAGGCGGTTGTCTCAGTAAGGAAGACTGCCCCTACTACAGATTTGCAACCTTCTGAGACCCAAGTAGAGCCGTCCTCTAGGGCTCAGCCCCCCACATGCAAGTCTAGGTGGGCTCCTCATTTAGTCGCCAAGTGGGGGAAGCCTAGGGGGTTCTCAGTCCGAATCCTCCTACATGGTAGGTCTCCTTTCGTTGATAGCTCAGCATGTTCCTGATGCTGAGATCATTGAGCCAATGGACGTACATCCGATCGCCACCATGGGCCAGGTGGCCGCATTTTTCTATAAGGTAGAGCTCTATCCCCTCCTTGTGGTTGTTCTTATACTTGAATTTTATCTGATGTGAATCTCTTTTCAGTTCATCCCTGTAGTCTTAAATGCCCATCGCGAAATGATACATGTCGAGAAAGAGTGCAAGGAGGCAGAGGCGAGCCTCATAAGTAAGATTTCTGAGGCTGAGAAGCTTCAATTTGCCTTAAAGAAATATGGGGAAGAGTTTGCAGCTCTGAAGATCCAGGCAAAGGAGTTGACAACTCTCAAGGTTAATGTAACACCCCGAATTTTTGTCAACCTAGAGTTAGGCGTCCTTAGGCAATGGGTCGACCATAACACCTAAGTAAGCTCTCAGAACCCAATTCCAAAGCCAAAGAAATCATTTAGAACTTAATTCTTTAGAATTTAACGTGAATTAGCCAGCGCTACACTAGATTACCTGTGAAATTAGCACCAACCACTTTAAATACGATCTGTAAGACCCAAAACCTCTAGAATTGTTACCGCTATGTTACCCTAAAATCTAGGATCAAACTCTAAACTCGTTTGCCCTCAAGAACCCTTTGAAACTTCATATTAGATCTAGACCGCGCGTTGAGAGTCCGATATCTATAATCTTAGACCATTACGACCGCCTTGTTAGACTTGACAATCTTTTCGAAAATCAAGCCCAACTGATGTTCTGAGGCTATTTCATTGAGCCTGGAGCAGGGAGTGTGAGAAAGAGTGAAATCCTTTAAAAATTAAATATGATTTAAATAAATCTGGCACATTTCGTTTGCGGGTTAAGTATAAGCATTCAGACCGTCGGAATCTGACCCAAATACACGCTCGGATTAGGGAACATTTCTCACTCAGGTCAGTGTACTTGAAATCCTCGATCGAGTCTCCATGACCGCTGAACTGAAACTGGTCCGCCACGTGCAATCTGGGAATGCTGTCGAGCTGAAAACTTAATGTGATCAGGATCCAGCATCCATGAGCTTAAGTCCGACCGCGTTCGGCCAGGGGACCTCCCGAAATGCTCTTTTGGATCAGAAAAGACCCGATTTGGCTATAACCCAAGTATACCTTGACTTAAGGTCTGTTTTGGTTATGTTTGAGATTATAAAAGGAGCTTAAACCCTTAACCTTATAACCCATATGAATTTGGAGAAAACCCTAGGAGAGAGGAGAGAAAAGAGAGAGAAAGTGAGGGAGAAGATGGTGATTTCTCCTGGGATTCTTCTCTGCTGCTCTACGTGTCAAAGCCACCTACCTGCATCATTATTCCGGTGATTCTGGTTTCGTTCTAGGTAAGAAAACCCTAACCCTAACTTGTTTTAGGGATTCCTTCAATACTAGTAGCGACGTAGCTGATGTATCTTGTAATATAGGTCGTCATACAGGCGTTGACGAAGCGTATAGTTTCTATTCGATTCGTTATGCTTCTACGGCGAAAGGTGCGGATCTTAGATGCTTAGATTACCTATTTTCAAAGCTTTCAATGTCATTTTAATGGTAGATTGTTGACAAGAATGCTATTTGACATGTACAACATGCTGTCCATTTTTCATTCCGAATACGTACGAAGAATATGAGATTTAGGGTATTTTAGGTATTTGTAGGAAATACTGTATATGTACGTATTTTGCCGATATGATTGCCATGGGTATTTGCCGTGTATTTAGACTAGTTATGGATGTATGATCTGTTTGGCGAAGAGATTCGCCCTAATGCACATATTGGCCGACATATGCTAAGTAGACTAATGTGTGTAGACTAAGTGTTTGTTGAAATGCCTAAATCAATATGATTTATGCCTGCCATATGTTTTGAATGTAAGGACATGATTGTGTGTACTAGACAACTCCTTGATATAAGGATCTGTCATTTTATATATTGAAATCAACATACGTCAAGTACATTGGAATTGTGTGGACTAAGTGTTTGTATAAATGTCTGTATTAGTAAGTATTGAGTAAGTGGTGTTGTAGATTAGCGCTGAGAATGGATTCTCAACTAATTTGATGATGTACATGAATTCCTCCATGTTTGTTGTATTGAATTGATTACCTTATGTGTGAAATACTCACGTATGGTTAACTGCTTCTGATGTATGTTATAATATGCTGATAACATGCTTGGATTACTTGTTATTTCAATTTTGTTTATTTCATATGATTACCGGTTCACATCTTTTTGTTAGGGGCTATACTCTAGTCCAGGCAGTCGGTAACAGTTTAGAATTCGTGGTTGGATTTTATTTGCCATGAAAGATGTGTATGACGAACTCGAGTCGTACTAGAGTCGTCGACAGTGGTTAGGCCACACGAAGTGCTTGTGCACTTCATGACGGTCGATTCAGCGTGCGCTTGTGCTATTCGGACTCATCAAGTAACCTGATGGACCATTGTATGTTCACCTTGTATTTATCATAACTGCTTGAACCTAGGGTACTGAACTTACCAGTGATAACCCTGATAACTGTGGTACCTTGATCCACTAAGACTCATGAGCCGGGCATGGTGGTATGGGACACCGTGGTCAAGCTGTCGGCCTACGCTAGGGCCACAAACCTCCTCGTAATGACTAGTGAGCACCCTACTCTGAGCAAATTATGGTGGTATGGGACACTATATTCCTGTTTCGACTTACATTGATAAGGTGATGGGAGAGTGGAGCAACGAGTGCGAGCAACAGCCCTGGCAGCCCTTTGTAGTGACCTTGAGTTTATCCTGACACCGCATGGAGGTGACGAGTCTTGATACAGTCTTAAGGATATAAACTAGTCCTGTATTGATAAGGTGATGGGGGAGCGGTGCAACAAGTGCGTGCAACAGCCCTGGCAGCCCTTGCAGCGACCTAGAAATATATCATCGTATGAGATTACTAGGAGTGACGACCCTAGACAGGATCATTGTTTGGGTATTAATATAAGGGAGGTACCTTAGTTTCCCAATCCTACTGTATGAAATAGACTAATAACAACTCGGTAATCATATCTACGTCGCACTGCATGTTCCTGGAAGATGTGGAGTACTGTGGGAAGAAAGCATATCGCAGACGCAGATGGTGCCGCATGAGGGAGCAGATGGTGCCGCATGAGGGAGTATGTCGGTGAGGGCATCCATCATGTCATTTCATCCATGCATTAATCACAGTATTTAGGGGAGACCCCCTAGATGTGGGCCGTCCCTTAAAACACCTCCAAAGACCTACCTCCTTCATAAATATCACTCCCAAGCTCTCCTTTCTTCATGTTTTTGCTGCCTCCCCTCTCAAATCACATTTCAAATCGCCCCCAATCCCATTTTCTGCTATAACCGATGCCACTCCATCCTCCACAGCAGTAAACACTCCCTTTCCTCTCCATTTTCCTCCGTGGAAGCTCTCTCATCCTCTATTGGAGGTAAAAAATCGGGTGAGCCTCCATCCCAGCTTATTTTGCTCTTTTCCCTTTGAAAATCTAGCCCTTGGGGTCTTATTTCACTCCTCTATAGGGCCTAGATTCGTTTTATCCCGTTAGGGCAGCCATTTCTTCCCATTTCCTCCATTTTTCATGGCTTTGTAGAGGCTATTTTAGCCATTTTCTCAACTTTCTTCGCTTGAGGAGTATTAAGAATACATGGCCGGTAGAGCTCTAATGGGCAATGGACAGTATTCAACTAGAAAGTATTAAAGAAGGTAAGTCGGGACCGTGGTACAGGTCCTTTAGTAGAATTAGGCATCTATGTCATTGTCCTGTAGATTGTTTGATTTCCGTTTTGAGGATTTCTGTGTTTTGTTGTTGTTGGGCCTAGTGATGTCATAGGTAGAAAATATGTTTGTGTTTAGTGGTTTGGGCTTAGCATAGCCACAGTTGTTCCTGTCATAATGCATGTGGAACTTTATTCCATGTATTGTGACAAATTTTGTTAAATGAAGTGCATGTCATTTCGTTCGCTGTAAGATATTGTCCCTAGATTGGGTGTATCCTATGGTTTTCACTACCATGATTGAAATGTATATGATTAAAAGTAAATCCCGGGATTAAGCCTACAAATTAATTTTTATCCCACCCCACCCTCCTACCAAGCATGTCACTCCCAATCTCGACATGGGATTAGTAATGCGGTCCCGGTTAACACAACTTGAGACCACTGGCTATATAGGTTCTTGGAGTTTTGGACTTAGAGTTAATACTCCTATATTTGAAGGATTTAACGATATAGGAAATCCAATCCCATTTAGACGATCGTGACCCCAAGCGATTGAACAATTCCCTATATTAGAAATGATATGAAACCATTTAGCATATAAGCTTAGGCTTTGGATTACAGCTAGTGTTACAGACTAGGCAACTAGTTGTATTAGACAGTGTAAAGCCTATACATGCAAAGGATAGTAGGTTAGCTTTGGTTGGAGTAGAACCTCATTCCTTCGATAGATCTCCTTAATACTTATAGACTTCAGTTATAACCCTTAGGAAAGTTAATTTAACTTAGAACCATTCATTCTCAGGGAAAACTTATAAATCCCTCAGATTGAACTTAGAATAGACTAGTACACCCCTTAGAATTCCCCTTAGAATTACCCTTAGATAGAAGGTTCAATGTATCTGGCTCAGACCCACTACACAACTTTTCTTCCTTATTGGCTCGACCACCTACAACCAAAAGTTATTGCTTTACCTTTGAGAAATGTTGAGGACATACAGCCAATAGAGATTAGACATCTTGCCACAAACTCACATCCGTCCTTGAAATCAACCATAACACCCATCATTTTAGCTTTTTTCTACAACCATAGGTACCAATGTCATAGAACGCATCATTAGCAAAGGAAGACCAATGTAATAAGAGGTTGTTTCCCATTTCATGTCAAGGATAGGCCCTAAGTTACACCTTGTTCCGATGTACGGATCGAGGCATGGATTCTTGAACCTTAAGTAGAACTAAGTTTTAAGGGGGGTAGAACGTATTGAGCCCAAACCTCTAGAATTGTTACCGCTATGTTACCCTAAAATCTAGGATCAAACTCTAAACCCATTTTCCCTAAGGAACCCTTTGAAACTTTGTATTGGATCTAGACCGCGCGTCGAGAGTTCGATATCTACAATCTTAACCATTACGACCGCCTTGTTGCACTTGATAATCATTTCGAAAATCAAGCCCAACTGATGTTTTGAGGCTATTTCATTGAGCCTGGAGCAGGGAGTATGAGAAAGAGTGAAATCCTTTAAAAATTAAATGTGATTTAAATAAATCTGGCACGTTTCGCTTGTGGGTTAAGTATAAGCATTCAGACCATCGGAATCTGACCCAAATACACCCTCGGATCAGGGAACATTTCTCACTCAGGTCAGTGTACTTGGAATCCTCGATAGAGTCTCCGTGACCGCTGAACTGAAACTGGTCCTCCACGTGCGATGTGGGAACACTGTCGGGCTGAAAACTTAATGTGATCAGGATCCAGCATCCATGAGCTTAAGTCCGACCGCGTTTGGCCAGGGGACCTCCCGAAATGCTCTTTTGGATTGAAAAAGACCCGATTTGGCTATAACCCAAGTATACCTTGACTTAAGGTCTGTTTTGGTTATATTTGGGCTTATAAAAGGAGCTTAAACCCTTAGCCTTCTAACCCATATGAATTTGAGGAAAACCCTAGGAGAGAGGAGAGAAAAGAGAGAGAAAGTGAGGGAGAAGCTGGTGATTTCTCCTGGGATTCTTCCCTGCTGCTCTACGTGCCAAATCCACCTACCTGCATCGTTATTCCAGCAATTCTGGTTTCGTTCTAGGTAAGAAAACCCTAACCCTAACCTATTTTAGGGATTTCTTCGATACTAGTAGCGACGTAGCTGATGTATCTTGTAATATAGGTCGTCATACAGGCGTTGACGAAGCGTACAGTTTCTATTCGATTATTACGCTTCTACAGCGAAAGGTGCGGATCTTAGATGCTTAGATTACCTATTTTCAAAGCTTTCAATGCCGTTTAATGGTAGATTGTTGACAAGAATGCTATTTGACATGTACAACATGCTGTCCATTTTTCATTCCGAATACGTACGAAGAATATGAGATTTAGGGTATTTTAGGTATTTGTAGGAAATACTGTATACGTACGTATTTTACCGATATGATTGCCATGGGTATTTGTCGTGTATTTATACTAGTTATGGATGTATGATTTGTTTGGCGAAGAGATTCGCCCTAATGCACATATTGGCCGACATATGCTATGTAGACTAAGTGTCAACATACGTCAAGTACGTTGGAATTGTGTGGACTAAGTGTTTGTATAAATGTCTGTATTAGTAAGTATTGAGTAAGTGGTGTTGTAGATTAGCGTTGAGAATGGATTCTCAACTAATTTGATGATGTACATGAATTCCTCCATGTTTGTTGTATTGAATTGATTACCTTATGTGTGAAATACTCACTTATGGTTAACTGCTTCTGATGTATGTTATAATATGCTGATAACATGCTTGGATTACTTGTTATTTCAATTTTGTTTATTTCATATGATTACTAGTTCACATCTTTGTGCTTGGGGCTATACTCTAGTCTAGGCAGTCGGTAACAGTTTAGAATTCGTGGTTGGATTCTATTTGCCACGAAGGATGTGTATGACGAACTCGAGTCGTACTAGAGTCGTCGACAGTGGTTAGGCCACACGAAGTGCTTGTGCACTTCATGTCGATCGATTCAACGTGCACTTGTGCTAGTGGGACTCATCAAGTAACCCGATTGACCATTATATGTTCACCTTGTATTTATCATAACTGCTTGAACCTAGGGTACTGAACTTACCAGTGATAACCCTGATAACTGTGGTACCTTGATCCACTAAGACTCATGAGCCGGGCATGATGGTATGGGACACCATGGTCAAGCTGTCGGCCTACGCTGGGGCCACAAACCTCCCCGTAGTGACCAGTGAGCACCCTACTCTGAGCAGATTATGGTGGTATGGGACACGATATTCTTGTTGTCAGCCTACATTGATAAGGTGATGGGGGAGTGGAGCAACGAGTGCGAGCAACAGCCCTGGCAATCCTTTGTAGTGACCTTAAGTTTATCCTGACACCACATGGGGGTGACGAGTCCTGATACAGTCTTAGGGATATAAACTAGGCCTATATTGATAAGGTGATGAGGGAGAGGTGCAACGAGTGCATGCAATAGCCCTGGCAGCCCTTGCAGCGACCTAGAAATATATCATCGTATGAGATTACTAGGAGTGACAACCGTAGACAGGATCATTGTTTGGGTATTGATATAAGGGAGGTACCTTAGTTTCCCAATCCTGCTATATGAAATGGACTAATAACAACTCGGTAATCATATCCACGTCGCGCTGCATGTGCCTGGAAGATGTGAAGCACTATGGAAAGAAAGCATGTCGCGGACGCAGATGGTGCCGCATGAGGGAGTCTGTCGGTGAGGGCATTCATCATGTCATTTCATCCATACATTAATCACAGTATTTAGAAATGTTTATTTTGTTTGCTTTATCATTATCACGTGATGGATTTGATAATATGTTAATCTTTGTTCTATGATTCCACTGAGTTAGCTACTCACTCCCACGTTACGGGATGGTGTTCCGGACACCCACCAGACCCTGTTATAGTTGCAGATGATGGCGCTGCTTGTGAAGTAGAGCTGGACTTGTATGATGCTGAGGAGGACTTCTCCTCCATGTTTTGATCGACGAGATTATAGGGAGGTTGATTAGACGCCTTGACACTTGTCATTTATATTTTTGGGGCACTCATGTATATTCTTTTCTTTCCATTTTTGGAGTATACATGTATATGTTTAACCTGGTAACATGTTCACACTCTGGAGACTTACAATCAATTATATATTTTACGTATTTATCGCAGTCTTCTGCTTGCTAATTTAACTATCTCTGGAGTATGATATGTTATTTTGGCTTAATCCACCTCATGTTTTATGTACTATTACGCCGACATTCATCCATCATTGAAAATGTTGCATAAGTGATGTTCTGGAACTCGGGAGTTGGGTTTCTACCCGACCCCCAATTTTCGGGGTGTTACAGCTAAAGTCGAGGAGGCCAGGAAGGAGATGTTTCAGATGAAGGTCGAGCTGGAAGTAACATGGTCACTTTAGAAGGAGACTCGGGTGAAGGCTACCAAGTGGAAGGTAGATCTGGCTAAGATGAAGGTCAGCCTTATGTCGAAACTGGCAAAAGCCAAGGCGTCCATCCCGACGACCCGAGCAATGGCGGTGGAGGAATACAAGGCCTACAAGAAACGAGCTGAGGAGAAAGAACTCAAGTACAATTTTAGATATGGGAAATGCCTTGAAGATGTTAAAGAGAAATACCCTGAGCTCGACTTTAGTGGTCTTGAAGACAGTCCTGCCAAGGACTTGACCTCATAAGAAGCTAAAGGTTCAATCCCAGCTGAAGCCGAATAGCCGACCTCAGCAGAAGCTGAGCAGACCCCTCTTAGGGGCTAGCCTCTATTTGTATTCCCACTCTTGCACTTAAGTAATATATTTTTATTAATGGAAAGATAATTTTTTGTAGTAATTGTTAAGCATGGAATTTTAAGTAGATTTATCAGGTCGGTTAGCCGCATGTCAGTCATAGTAGTAGGACGAACATATTAGTCGAGTAGGAGTGTTGGGGGCAAGCTCTTGAGTTCTTCCCTTTATTAAGGTAATCCTGCCCTTGTAGAACAGATAGATTAGCTGCAATGACCTCTTCATAAAGGGCCAATCAGTTTACTTAAGAGGACCACTTTTCCCTTATAATAAGAGAAATCCTCATAGTAGATCACGCAGTCCGAGTATCGTTATCAATTAGTGGCCCGTCCTCTTCTTTACGGATCAAACAACTGGTGAGAGGACTGTTTTCAGTAGACCATGTAGTAAAATCGATTAATAGCCAGACCTCTTCTCTAAGGGTTGAACAATTAGTGAGAGGATTGGTTTCCCTTGCACCAAGGGAAATCCTCAATAGACTATGTAGTTTGAATAGTGTAGACAACGAATATAAGTACAAATTTCCAGGCCTTGGGATTTTTATTGTAGATTCTAAATAATAGACATGCAGATTCAGACCTAGTACGTCAATTATTGTAGATTTTGAACAATAGACATGTAAGTCCTGACCTGAGATCTAATAGGTTTTCACGGATAGTAGAACTTCAAATGCTTGGCATTCCATGGATTTAGCAGAGGCTGTCACTCCATGTCTTTGAGTCGATAGGACTCAGGTCAGGTTGTGCCCGTTATCTTTTAAGGACCTTCCCAATTCAGCTCCACTGTCCCTGAACTGGGCTCCTTACTGTTTTAGAAGGTTTTGCGAAGGACCAAACCTCTTGCTCAGAACCTTCTCACTTTTACTCGAGAATTGCAGAATTGGATGACTTGTTGTTGCCAGGTCATGACCTTGAGCTGAGCTTGGTCTATCCTATCTTGGAGCAGATCAAGACCCAGAGCTATCTACTTGGTATTCTAAGCTTCATCATAGGACTGAACCCATGCAGTAGGGAATCTTATCTCAATTGGGACGAAAGCCTCTGCTTTAAAGGCTAGGGAGAAAGAATTTTCTCCTGTGGTCGTCCAGGCAGTAGTTTGATACACTTAGAGGACATGGGGGAGTTCTTTGGCCCAGGCCCCTTTTGCTTTCTCGAGCTTAGTTCAAAGATGGCTTTTGATGATCTTATAGACTACCTCCACATGGCTGCTAGCTTGAGGATGCCAAGGTGACAAATAAGTGTTTTGAATTCCGTTGTTCCCACACATGCCATGGAACCGATCATTGTCGAACTGCTTCCCGTTGTCCGAGACGATCATATGTGGCATCCCGTATCGTCAAATGATACTTTTCCAGATGAAATCCATGATCTTTTGCTCAATAATCTTAGCCAAAAAATCGACCTAGGCCCATTTGGTGAAGTAGTCGAATGCGACGACTACAAACTTAATCTAACCTCTACCCATTGGCAAGGGGCGAATGTCCATGGTCCAGTCATGGGGGTCAGCTACTCAGGTGATTGATGAGGTAACACTGCGAACCTCTGACATTTATCGCATGTCCAGGTATATTTCTTGGCATCTTCCCGGATGGTCAGCCAGAGGTATCCTTATCAGATGACTTTATGGGGCGAGGGCACGACCACCAAAGTGGTTGCCACAAAACCCTTCGTGTGTTTCCTTTAAAACATACTCGACCTCTTCAGGTCAGAGACATCTAAGATAAGGCAAAGAGAACCCCTTTTTATACATAGTGTCTCCGATCATGGTGTACCGAGCTGACCTGGATAAGAGCCTGTGTGCCTTAAGTCGATCTTCAGGTAGCTTGCCTTCTTGAAGATATTTGAATATCAAGTCCATCTAGCTTGGGATTGAATTTACTGGAAGAACTGTTTCTAGATCAAACTTGGTGATGCTTAGATCGGCCAGAAACTCATTGGGATATATCTTGGGATGTCATCATTAGCTGATGTGGCCAACTTTGCTAGCACATCTGCCTTGGAATTTTCTAACCTGGGGATCTAGTTGACATCGCACTTGGGGAACTTGTTCATAAGTTCCTGAGCCTTTGTAAGTAGGTAAGTATTCTTTCTTCCTTAGCCCAATACTCGTTGGCAACGTGGTTGACTGTGAGCTATGAATCACTGTGGACTTTTAGAATATGAGCCCCCATTGTTGCTGCCAGTCTGAGCCCGGTGAGTAATGCTTCATACTCTGCCACGTTATTTGATGTCTGGAATCTAAATCTTAAAACGTATTATGTGCAAGTCTGGTTAGAAGCTTCAAGGACTACTTCGGCCACCCTGCCTTTAGAATTGGATGAGTCGTCGACGTACAATGTCCAAGTCGATGGGTCAGGCTCGACCGCCTGATCAGCTTTAGCAAGTTGGTCGGTTTCGCTACTTGGACCAGCTTCTATGTTCTTTCCACAGATGGACTCGATTATGAAATCGGTCACTGCTTAACCTTTAATGGTGATCTAGGACTGATATTTAATGTTCAATTCACTGAGTTTTGTTGCCCATTTCGTGATTCTCCCCGACACCTAGAGGCTTCTGGAGTACTTAACGGAGGGGTTGATTAGTCAGGACTGTGATTATGTGGGCCCGGAAGTGTGGTCGAAGGTGATGAGATGACATGACTAGATCTAGGGAGAGCTTCTCGATGTCTAGGTACCTGGTCTCAGTAGGGGTTACAGACATAGTACACTGGGAGTTTCTTCCCCCCTTGCTCCCCGATAAGGGCCGAGCTAACCGCTACTTCTAAGACTATCAGGTAGAGCAGTAGTGGATCCCCTTACTCAGGCTTGGAAAGTAACGGAGGTGATCGTAGGTATTGTTTGAGCTGTTGGAAGGCCAGCTCATAGTCCTCGGTCCATTCTACCTTCTGTTTTCTTTTCAACTGCTTGAAGAAAGGGAAGCACTTGACAGTGGCTTGGGAGATGAAGCTATTGAGGGCAACTATCCTTCCAATGAGGCACTGAATTTCTTTTGTCGTCCTGGGCGAGCTCATATCCAGCAGAGCTCGAATCTTGTTGGGATTTGCCTCAATCCATCTTTATCTAACTAGAAACCCAATGAAATTTCCTGAGCCGACGTTGAAGGCGCACTCGCTTCCATTCAGCTTCATTTGATATTTTCACAGGATTACGAACATCTCCTCGAGGTCAATGGTATGATCTGTAGATTTGATTCTCTTGACGAGCATGTCATCGCGTAAACTTCCATGGAGTTTCCAATCTAGCAAGCGAATATTTTGTTGACCAATCGCTAATATGTGGCTCTAACATTCTTCAGCCCAAAGGGCATGACTTTGTAGCAGTAAAACCCCTTGTCGGTGACGAAGGTCGTCTTCTACTTGTCATATGGGTGCATGGTGATTTGATTGTAGCCTGAGTATGCATCCATAAAACTAAGGAGCTTGTGCCTTGCAGTAATGTCAATCAGTTAGTTGATCCTCGGAAGGGAGAAACTATCTTTGGGACAGGCCTCCAGCAACTCCAACAGACTCACCAGCTACTGCAGCCATGAATGAGATGGCTCAAAATCTTAAGGCATTACAAGAGCTATTACTTCGTCTAGTACCAGGTGTTATACCGAGCATGCAGGTGACACAGCCTACTGTTCAAAATAGCTCAATCCCGCAATCTCCTTTTGTTATCTCTCTTATTCCCCCAACAAATCCTGTTCTCCCTTTCCCTACAGAATCAGCACAAGATCAACAACAACATATAAATGGGAGCAACCCTCCCACACATCTTCTAACACATTACTCAGTATATCTCCCCGAAAATGGGAACAATAATTAACTCACAACAAGACTCCCCCTAACAGGAGTCATAGACAAGAACTGGCGGATGCCCACGAAGGGGGCCAATTTCAAGTCCAACTTACTCCCCTAAGAGGAGTCACATTCCAGATTTAGCAGATACCCCAGGCGGGAGCTATTTCTATACATCACACCCTCCCCCAAAAGGGAGCGGAGTTTAATTTCAGTTATCTCCCACCATTGGGATTCCATCTTCTTTCCAACAACCCATCATTCTTAGAAATCAGAGGGTCGAAGAAATTGACCCTTATGAGGAGGAAGCAGCCCAAGCCTTACAGCAAGGGGCAAGATACTCGAAGCATAATAAATCAGAAATTGAGGAGCTGCAGGAACAGCTGCAAATGATGCAAAATCAGCTGCATAGGCAGCAAGGAGTGGATCACCCATCCACTAAATTTAGGGACTTATGTCCCTTTTCGGATGTTAGGGTACCTCAAAACTTTGAGGTGCCCAATTTCAAGAGATATAACAGTAGTGGGTGCCCTACAGCACATCTGAATGCCTTTTGTGGGGAACTCAGCACAATAGCAGGGAATGATGGGGCCTTGATATGGCTTTTCCAGAAATTTCTCAAGGGTGATGCTTTAGACTGGTACACATTATTGGACAGGCATTAGATTAGAACCTGGGAAAGACTTTCCCAGGCATTCATTGATAGCTTCTCCTATAATTTGAACATGGCTCCAAGAAGAGCAGATCTGGTTGCCTTAAGGCAGAAAACTGACGAGTCGTTGTCTGCATAACGTGAGATGGTGGCGAGCCATGGCCGCCTGAATGAGAAACCCCATCGATGATGAGGAACAAGTATCCATGATCATCCATTCAGTAAATCCGAACATCTTTGGATATCTGATTTCGTACCCATATGTGAACTTCTCCCAGCTCATCCGAGCTGGGGAAAGGTTGAAGCCGATATAAGAGCTGGAATCATCTCTCCATGGCCGCATCAGGCCCCCTCAATCAAAAGAAACAAAGTCGAGGGGAAGCCCATTGGATATGGGAATGGGAACGGCATTGCTCCTGTGCAATGCACTACAAAATTCAACAACATCGTCGTAAACACTCAAGGCAACCAATAGGCTCCATAACCGGAGCAAGCCACAACAACCGCCTAGGAAAAATGCGTAATACCTGTACAAGTAAGCAATGTTGGGCAGGAAGTTCACCCCATTAGCACAAACATATAGTCAGATCATGACAATGTTGGTGCAAAAGTAACTTCTGACACCACTCCAACCTTGACCTCCGCCAAATCCCCTACCTGCAAGCTATAATGAGAATGAGTATTACGCATATCATCAATCTCGAGGCCATCCAACCAACTGTTGTTTTGCCTTGAAACACGCAGTCTAGGATTTGATCGAAAGTCAGAAGATTACGATCACCCCACAGGCTAACACTATGGCTCAAGCCAACATCCTCCATCATTCCTTGTCATTGCACCAAGCTGGGCCCAACACATTCGGCACCTCTACCATCAACAACATCGAGGAAGGACATCCCGCATACTCCTTCCTACATCACTTCATACAAGCAATCATGCCCGATATGGAAAATCAGACATGGGGATACCGACAGGCGCCTCTGCCTGAACAGCAGGTAATCCTCGAAGTAGCACCGACAATGCAACCTCTCATCCTCCAAGGAGCATCTCCGGCATCAAACAGGTCAAACTTCTAGGCTCTCATTTTGCAAGGGGCACCACCAACATCCAACAGATTAAACTCACAACCCCTTATTCTCCAAGGGGCATCTCCAACATCGTCTCCCGCATATCCAAAAAGGTCAAACTCTGAACCTCTCATTTTGCTAATGGGCCTCCCCGATCTAGCCCCGCTAACCTTGCAAGGGGTACCTCCAGTCCAATCTTCGATCTTCCTCCTCTTACCCCACCAATTGGCACACACCTAGAGGATCCCTCCCCCATAGAATCACACCACAGAAGAACCGCAATCCCGTGAGGATTCAGTCGTGCTTCAAGGGAGATCCTCGAGTCTATCACAAACCATACCAATAACAACTCCACGGCCTTAAGAACTAGTATACTTGGAAGGGAGGACGATTCCCTCCTACAACATAAAGGCAGTCCCATGGTGCTACCTGGAATGTGTCCAGATAGGAAACAATGGTTGGTACTTCAGGAGAGAACCAAAACCAAAAAGAAACCACGGGAACTTTGTCGGGAACAACCCATAAGGCTGATGCCACCTATGATGTAGCAACTCATCTCAAGTCCATTCCTGCACAAATTTCCATCTGGGAACTCCTGTACATATCAAGGTCGCATCGAGAAATATTTATGAAGACCCTGAATGATGCACATATCTCTCCCGACATACCACCCAAGATGATGAGAAACATGATCAGACAACTCCTCGTACCACAAGCCATCACATTTTTTTATGATGAGTTGCCACCTGAGGGTCATAAACATGGGCTCTCGCTCAATATAGCCATCCGTAATAGGGATCTCAAGGTCCCCCTCGTGCTCATTGATAATGGATCAAGCTTAAACGTTTTCCCATTGAGGACTGCCAAGCGTTTGGGGATCGAACCATCCTCCTTTAAACCTATACCATAAGCTTCAAAGCCTTCGATAACTCCCGAAGGTAGGTAGATGCAGAGATAGACCTCAAGATACAGATCAGACCAGATGTGACCCTAGTCACATTCCAGGTTCTTGATATCTCTACCTCGTTTAACCTTTTGCTAGGGCGACCTTGGCTCCATGCTGTTGGAGCCATCCCATCCACTCTCCATCAAAGGGTTAAATTCCCTTCAGGAAATCGAATTATCTCAATATTGGCCAAACCAGAGATCATCCTGCCAGCAGCAGTCAACATCCCAGAACTGGACATCCCAGTGATTACGTTCAACATACGAAGGGTGACATACCATATCACAGTTTCGATTTCGAAATTATAAACTCCATCACCAATCCCTACCCACTCGCTGTTAAATATGTCATTCCACCCACTGCACGACAAATCCTAAACTACTGTACTAAGTTCCATGAAAAGGGCATGGTAGTAAAACAAGCTCTTACAAATGAGTAAAGACAGGGACTGGGATATCGACCAACGCCGGAGGATCAGGCCACAAGGCCTAAAAGGAGACAGTCGTTCAAGTGCATGCCCATCAAGTTTGTCAAGTCTGGAACGGTTTACGGTGACACTAAGACCTCTATCGAGGATCACCTTCAAAGGCTCAAACTATCGGAACACTCTAGCCAAGAGTCTGTTTGGTCACCAATATGATGGGACAAGATCCTT
Organism: Magnolia kwangsiensis; assembly: GCA_037074715.1. Classification (NCBI taxonomy): domain Eukaryota; kingdom Viridiplantae; phylum Streptophyta; class Magnoliopsida; order Magnoliales; family Magnoliaceae; genus Magnolia; species Magnolia kwangsiensis. The sequence goes on from CM073581.1 coordinate 2,434,346, forward strand.
AAAGCTTCTCCAATGTCAAGGGAAAAGCCCCAGAATCCATCAAATGAAGTTATGGGCACGAAAGCAGGACCACCCACGGAGGACCCAAGACCAGAGGTGTCCACTACAAGACAAACAAACAAGAGTGGGGAGGCACCCATTCCTACCAACAGCCAAGGGGAGACACCCCCACCAACAACTCAACATCACAAGGGGCAAAAGCAACCCCTCCATTGGATCGAGAAAGGGAAATGGCCTTCCCTTAACTGGACAGACATCAAGATCCCACCACAGTGTGGATCTGAGGAGCCTGAAGAGCTCCAACTTCTGAGTGAAGAGATTGGATCAGACATAGACTCTGAACCCGGTCCAGCAAACATCATGGTCATCAGGATAGATAGCCCACAGGTATAAACAAGTCAGGGCAACAAGATCGGAAGGAGGAAATAATTGAACTGGTCGACTATCCCCTTAACGATCGAATCAGTCGGTAAGCCATCCACGGATACCGGTCTTAAAAAAAGGCCAATGTAAATAGCAGTTGGCATCCCGAACCAAGATAAGATCAACCATGGTTTGCAACACCATCCTGTTCAGGATTCCTTAGCAACATAAAAAAATAAAAAAATAAAAACCATAAAATACAAAAACAACAGATATTCCAAAAACCATAAAAAAAATCAGATATTTCTCAAAATCACAAAAAAATAAAAAATCTTCAAAAATAAAAAATAATAGAAAACTTCACTAACAACAATGTGCCTAACATACCACACACAGCACACAGAGTTTGAAGTCGACTCATATGACTTCGATATAGAGTAAGACTTTGAACTCATGGGTTTGGATGAAGCCCGGGATGAGGGAAATGATGATCTGACTCTCAAACTAGAGCATTGCCTTAAAGCTTCTCCAATGTCAAGGGCAAAGCCCCCGGATCCATCAAATGAAGTTAAGGGCACGGAACCAGGACCACCCACGGAGGACCCAAGACCAGAGGTGCCCACTATAAGATAGACAGACAAGGGCGGGGAGGCACCCATTCTCACTAATAGCCAATGGGAGACACCCCCACCAAGAGCTCAACATCACAAGGGGTAAAAGCAGCCCCTCCACTGGATCGAGAAAGGGAAATGGCCTTCCCTTGACTAGAAAGACATTAGATCCCACCACAGTGTGGATCTGAGGAGCTTGAAGAGCTCCAACTTCTGAGCGAAGAGATTGGATCAGACATAAACTCTGAACCTGGTCCAGTAAACATCATGGTCATCAGGACAGATAGCCCATAGGTACAAACAAGTTGGGGCAGCGATATCGGAAGGGGGAAATAATTGAACTGGTCAGTTATCCCCCTAACGATCGAATCCGCCAGTAAGCCATCCACGGATATCGATCTAAAAAAAATGCCAATGTAAATAGCAGTTGGCATCCCGGACTAGGATAAGATCAATCATGGTTTGCAACACTGTCCTGTTCGGGATTCCTTGGTAACACAAAAAATTTTAAAAAAAAATCATAAAATACAAAAATAAAAAATATTCTAGAAACCACAAAAAAAAAAAAATCAGATATTTCTTAAAATCACAAAAAAAATAATAATAAAAACTCTTCAAAAATAAAAAACAATAGAAAACTTCACAAACAATAATGTGCCAAACATACCACACACAGCACCAGAGTTTGAAGTTGACTTGTACGACTTCGATATAGAGTTGGACTTCGAAATCATGGGTTTCGATGAAGCCCAAGATGAGGGAAATGATGATCCATCTCTCAAACTAGAGGATTGCTTTAAAAGGTTTGAAACAAAGGCAAATGTTGTGGCAGACGATTTCAAAGTTGTAAACTTGGGGTCGTCGAAACTCCCTAGAGAAGTGCGCATCGGTAGATCACTTCCTCTAGAATACAAGCAGAGGATGATGAAATTCTTGAAGCTGAGGTTATCCAACTTCGCCTTCTCTTATGAAAACATGCTGCAATTTGATAAAGAATTAGTGGTACACCATTTGCCAACAAAGCCATAAATGAAGCCTATCAAGCAAAAGCTCTGAAGAATAAAGCCAGAATGGGCCCTGAAGGTCTGAGATGAAGTCATCAAGCAATACAATATGGGATTCCTGATAGTCTCCAACTATCCGGAATGGCTTGCAAATATCTTACCAGTTCCAAAGAAGGACGGTAAAGTCAGGATGTGCATTGAATTTAGGGACCTCAACAAAGTAAGTCCCAAAGACGATTTCCCTCTTCCTCATATCGACATGCTGGTAAATAATACTTTTGGACACAAGATCTTCTCCTTCATGGATGACTTCTCTGGATATAACCAAATCAAGATAGTTATTGAAGACCGTGAGAAGACATCCTTCATCACGCCATGGGGAACCTTCTGCTATTAGGTTATGCCCTTTGGGCTGAAGAACATGAGAGCTACATATTAGTAAGCCATGACTGCCTTGTTCCACGACATGTTAAATAATGAAATGAAAGTCTATGTAGACAACATGATCGTCAAATATCGCACAATTGAAGAACATTTTTAAAACCTCAAGAAGATCTTCGACAGGCTGGAAAATTTTAAGCTCCGCCTCGACCTGTAAAAATGTGTCTTTGGAGCAATCGGGGGCAAACTATTATGCTTCATTGTCAATGAAGATGGCATCCGAGTGGACGAGACCAAGACTAAAGTAATCATCAAGATGTCGCCTCCAAGAACTAAAAAAGAGATTCGAGGTTTCCTCGGAAGGATCCAGTACATCAGCCGATTCATCGCACAGCTCACACCTATTTGTGAGCCCATATTCAAGCTTCTAAGGAAGAACATGTTAAAGAAATTGAACGACAACTGTCAAGCGGCCTTCGACAAGATCAAAAAGTACCTGTTAAATCCTCTAGTGCTCATGTCACCTACACCAGGTAGGCCACTACTATTGTACATTTCTGTCACAGTGGAAGCAATCGGATGCGTCCTCGGCCAACACGACGATACAAGAAGAAAGAAGCAAGCGATCTACTATCTAAGTCGCAGGTTCATAAGATACGAGGCCAAATATTCTAGCTTAGAGAAAACATGTCTCACCCTAGTCTAGATAACATAACAGCTATGACAATACATGATCGCTCACCCAATACTTCGAATCGGTGGCATGGACCCATTAAAGTACTTGTTCGAGAAACCAGCACTAACAGGAAGGATCGTAAAATGACAACTGTTGCTTTACGATTTCGACATTACTTATATCACTCGAAAATGAATCAAGGGGCAAGCATTGGCCGACCATTTAATAGCACACTCTCTGCATGATTATCAACCATTGACGACCTTCTTCCTTGATGAGGACATCCTCTTAATTGAGGAAGAAGAAGAAGAAAGAAAGGCAGGAGAGTGGACACTCTTCTACGACAGAGTCACAAACTCAAAAGGGAGTGGGGTAGGAGCAATACTCTACTCTCCCGATGATGTCCCAATCCCCATCTCCAGGCAATTAGCATTCCACTGCACCAACAATGTAGTTGAATATAAAGCACGTATCGTCAGTCTAAGAGAAGTCATCATCCTTAACGTGAAAAGGTTACGGGTCTTTGAAGACTCACAACTTATCATCAATCAGACGAATGCGATTGGAAGACCAAAGATGAAAAGTTAATCCCTTATCATGTCTATCTAGAGAATCTGACCAAGGAATTTGAAGAGATCACATTCTCCTATATGCCCCGAGCCAAGAATCAATTTGTGAACGCCCTGGCTACCCTCGCCTTCATGCTGGAGATTCCAAGAGGAATTGCTAAATGGGAGCTCACCGTCAAACTCTAGGAAGAACCCGTGTTTTGCCTATAGATCGGCGAAGCTGAAGCCTCTTCGAACGATTAACCGTGGTACACAGACATCAAAGGATATCTCAAGCATTAGAAGTACCCGGAAGGAGTGACATCAACCAATCGTCACACTATCCAACGATTAACGGCCCAATTTATAATCTCTGGGGGCATCCTCTACAAGCAATCCTTTAATCAAGTCCTTCTTCATTGCGTGGATGAAATAGAAGCAGCTCAGATCATGTCAGAAATCCACGAAGGACTATGCAGCCCACACATGAATGAACATATGATGGAAAAGAAGATCCTACAACTCAGTTATTATTAGCTAATGATGGAGACGGATTGCTGCAAACACATCAGGAAGTGCTTCAAGTGTCAGAAGCACGTGAATCAGATCCACACGCCTGCTTTCAAACTATACAATCTGAAGACACCATGAGCCTTCTCTATATGGAGACTTAACATCATTGTCAAAGTCAACCCCAAAGCTTCAAACGAGCATGAACACATCCTGATGGCAGTAGATTACTTCACAAAATGGATAGAGGTAATATCTTACACTATCATCGCAACATCTCACGTGATAAAGTTCATGAAGATCAATATCATCAACCGGTACGGGATCCCTCATGCTTCATCACAGACAACGGAACTTCGTACGTCAATAAAAGGATGGGCGACTTCCTCGACAAGTTCAAGATCCAACATCATCGGTTAAGTCCCTACTGCCCTTAAATGACTGGTGGGGTCAAAGCTACAAACAAGACTATTATCGGCATACTGGAAAAGATGGTCAAGACGTATCGCGACTAGTCGAAAATGCTCCCATACACACTCTGGGCTTATCGGATATATGTATGGTCTGCTACAGGTGCAACTCCTTATGAACTCGCATACAGAATGGAAGTGGTGCTACCAGTCGAGATCGAAATCCTATCACTCTGGATACTACTGGAGAGTGAAATCGAGGAAGGCGAGTGGCAACAGCAAGATATGATTAACTGCATCTGGCAGATGAAAAGTGCATGCATGCGTTAAGCCACTCGTAATGTTATCCAAGAAGGATCACACGACCCTACAACAAGAGGGCCAGGAAGAGGAGCTTCAAAGTCGGTAACATGGTCATGAAGCCCACCGCACATGCTAGATCCTAGAGGAAAGTTCAAACCTCGTGGGATGAACCACTGATCATTCAGGAGGTACTCCCAGGAGGCGCCCTTCAGCTCACCAATCTAAGAGGAGAGAATCTTCTCGAGCCTATCAATGCTGACAATGTGAAGATCTATCACGGGTAACCACACCTAACCTTGTCAATGATTACAATCGCAAAGCTAGGATCAACAACAAAACAAAAAGGGGGGGAAGAGAGTACCCATCATTTCTCCCACAAAAAGAAGAGAAAATAAAAAATAAAACAAAAGGAGACAAAAGAAGAAGAAGAAAAGACAGAAACTCAAAAAGAAGACAAAAAGGAAGAAGAAAATAAGGTTATCCCACATCCCCATATAATCCGACCAACATAAAACAGCTTATGATTGTGATCAAAGATAAGGATAGGAGGGTAACCAATCGGCCGACTATGAAGGAAACCTCTTCGTCTCTCCCGACACTTCAAAAAAAAAAAAAAACAACATGCCTAAGTAAGAAGGACGAGTAAAAAACCCGAAAGGGAAGCTCGAGTAAAAATAGTGGGCATGTAGTAGACTTAGTGAAAACCTGAAAAGGCATCAACGGTAAAAAAAAAAAAGCACTCCTGTCAAGGGGCATGCAAGAATAAAAACCTAGGACGTAGTGAAAATCTGAAAGGACACTTCAGGAAAAAATGATGGGAAAGTCAATCGTAGTGAAAACCTGAAAAGGCGCTACGAGCAAAAGTGGTAAGAAATTAAAAAAAAAATATATCAAAAGTGTAGGTACAGAGGAAGCTGAGGCAAAGAGCAGAATGAAGAGATACAAGGATAAGATAAACCCCGGATCAGTATTCTATCAGACTCTACCCAAATCCAAAGGGCACGATCCTAATGCACACTCTCAAGGAACCAAGATCCCAAGTACACAATTCAGACTACTGAACTCAATGTGGGCTAAGCACAATATTCCAATCCCAATCATCCAAATACAAGCAAACACTAACAAGATATGGCACAAATAGAAATTTTCTTTCCTTTCAAAAACCTTTGTTGTATACAAGTGTACCGTTTTCCTTTCTTTACAATACAAAAACAAAAAAAAACAAAAATACATATGCAGGACAAGAAGCTAGCAAGACAGGGATCGTCAGGTAAGCCTCTATCCCATCCTTCATACACTAACAGCCTATGCCTAAGTCTATCCACCTCCATGCTTAGGTAGAAGACCTCGTCCCTCCCCAGATGGCGCGACACAATCATACTCTCATCATACCACTGTCCCACCTCCAGACGACGAGCCATATCCTCGCAGGTGTGACGAAGCACTGTAATCTCGAAGATAATATGGCCATGAGTGGCTAGCAAAACCAATGGGTTAATAAATGGTCTCTCCTCGAATGCTTCAAAGGAGTCATCAACCCCTGAAGTAGATGAAGCAGAATCCCCGAGGATATCCCTATCAGCCTCATTCGTACTGTGGCAAGGCATGTTGCATGGTTAAACATTCATAAGTAAGTATCCCTCTCACTTCCATAAAATAACTTAAAACATTATAGAAGAGGGATATGCATCATGAATGGGTCACTGAAGGCCCACATTTCAAGGCCTATATCTCAAGAGCCCAAAAGCCCAAGGATTAAAGCCCACTCTAAGGCCCACATTGCTAGGCCCACATTTCAAAAGTCTAAAAGCCCACATCCCAAGGCCCACATTTCAAGGCCTACATCTCAAGAGCTCAAAAGCCCACAAATTAAAGGCCCGCTTCAAAATCCATATTTCAAGGCCCATTGTTCAAGGCCCATGTCCTCCAGCCCTAAAGTCTATATTTCAAAGGCTCATGTCTCCAAGTCCAAAGTCCACATTTCAAGGCCCACTGTCTAAGGCCCACATATCCAATTCAAAGGCCCATGTTTCCAAATCCATGATCTAAGACCCACTTAAGAAATCCAATCCATACATGGAGCCAAAATCAAGCCAAAGAGTGTGATCTACTGCACAAATGATGGCCCACCGTCAAGATCCATGCTATTGGAAGATATAAGTGGACCTCGAATCATCCATCCTGGCCCACCATTTTAAGATCTAGATTATATTCTTCCAAAAAAAAAGTTCAAAAATATATTCAATAAACAACGTTAGCCCGATTAGCTCATTAATGGAGGCAACACGACTGCTTACTTAACTTGCATAATAAAAACTGAATGACGATGCCTTCCTGCGAGATTGAACAGATATTTTTAAAAAATCCTTTAAAAAAAATACTTTCGATAAAATCCCTGCAGAATCTAGTTCCAAAGAGAATATTTTTCAAACAAAAAATTTTAAAAATGCACACGGCGCGCAGTACACTGAGAAATCTTTCATATTCTCTAGTTGTGGTCAGTGCAAAGAGAAGAATAAGATTCAATCCCTTCCGGTCTCCCCAGAAGACGATCAAATCCGTATATGATACAAGTATGATTGGCCCGATCTCCATGTCTGGACAGTCGTATGAGACGAATGCAAGTGAAAATGATTTGATCTATCTCTGGAAAGAATTATCAAACTCAAGGTGAAGACAATCTATTGTAACCAAAGTATCAAAATCAGTAGACTGCATGGTAAAAGATTACCCGCACATACCTGGTCTAGGATATTCAAAAAGTTTGATCGAGTCCAAGTCGGCATAGTGAGTTCTGCATAAGGCTACATCGACGCGCAGGGCAGCTAACCACTTTAACGATTAAACAGAATGAATACTCCTAAGGTGATTACGTAGTAAAGAAAATAACAGATCTAAACAATGCAGGAATCCTCGTAAAGCCGCATCGACGCGCAAAGGCCCTACTCTTCAGACTTACCCTCCAATGTTATTAACAATCTGAAGTAAAATGGTTGTGATTCGTGGCCTGTAATGTCTTAAAATGCGCAGGGATAATCATAACGTTTTTCTCAACCCTCATGATATGTGTGAGTCATCTCTTTTCTAAACAGTCAACTGACAATGATACAATGGCAGACAACAGATTCGAACCACTACCCTTTTTTGACCAGAAGTGTGGGGTGTCTACTCGCTTTGGCACTAGTTGCTCACAACCTCTGCCAAAAAGGGACATCTGTAGACACCCCACCCAGGCTAATATCTTGAAAGAACTAAGATAATTCGAGAGCCATGAACATATCCTAAACCCAACCCTAACCTAAACCTTAACCTAAACCCAAGACTCATCCTACCCTAACCTGAACCTCTGCCTAAATCCAAGACCCAGCCTAACCCTAGCTTAAACTCTAATCCGAACACTAAACCATCGCCTAAGCTAAAGCATATATGCAAATTAGTACAAACCTTAAAAACACAGCCAACCATTTGAGCCCAAAAGCCCGAAAGAAGGCTTCCGGACAAGCCAGAGCGCCAAAGAAAGCCCACTAATCGAAGTCCGAACCAAACCTAGCTCGGGCGGTAATCGGACTACCACCGGCGGTAATCCGACTGCCGCCCCAGAACAGACAAATGTCTCTTCTGGGGTAACAGTTATCTCACGTCTCAAAGTTAACTTTCACATGTATTTACCCCCCTAGCTCACCTTATTTACCATTTTACCTACCTCCAAGAGCCTATGAGAGTATGCCACATGACACTCCTCTCTCCTCAACCAATCCTAAGCTGTCATGTCAACTTTTACCCCTCATAAATCCAACAATTACCACAATACTATCAGAAAATGCTATAAATAACCCTCTCCCTTTCACATTTCACACAACAACATCTCATTTCTAAAATCCAAGTGAGAGAGAGGGAGAGAGAGGAAGAGAGTGAGGGTGAGAAGGAGCTCCTAAGCCTTCAAGATTTACTTTTTTAGCTCTCCCTTAGCCTCCTTCCAACCATCTCAACCCCACAAGTCTAGCCTGGATTGATCATGGAGTAGTCCATGTCCTAGCCAACTCGAGATCAAGTCAAAGATCCTTTTATTTTGTTTACATACAAGCATTTATCATAATATCTCCTCCCTTCTTAACCCCCCTGCTTCTCTATATCGTTTGTGAATGTATGCTCTGTGACTTTTCGTACATCGGATCCTATCAAATCAGAACTTCTTAGTAATTTAGTCCACTTTTCTTTACTTTTGCATAAGCATCATCATATCCACCTTCCAGACACATCCCTGGACGTATGCTCTGTAGCTTGCCGAAATCTCAGATCTTGCCACATCAGAAATTCTCGTGTGCCTAGTCTTATTCCGACCACATCATTCATCCCTTGAGATTTTCTCACCACACCAAGTAGAGACCGTACATTCGTACAAGCAGAGATGGTGCCTAATACCTTTCCTCTCTGTAACCAAGGTCCCTTACCCGGATCGTAGAACAGGAGTCAATATAAGGTAGGAAAATCTTTGGATTTCTCCAACCTTACATATTCCATGAGTTCTAGCCGATTGCGGGATTTTGAGATTAAGTGGCTAGTGGTGACTCCAAACTGGAAGTTAAGGTTACATGCCCCCCACATCAAACTCCCCAACCAAAAAAGGTACAAAAGAAAGATCACCTAAAAGCGTGGGCGCCGATCTCCTAGCATTCACAATAGTAAAAAAGGAATTAAATTAGGGAAACGACCGTTAATCCAGGAGTATTTTACAAATTCGGCTTGTGCAACCCAACATAGCGGGGTTGGGTGGCTAAAGTAGCTCGTTCTACCCCAAAATCATATATTTTATGCCCAATAACTCATTCCAGATCGTGAGATATGCTCGATTTAACTTCATATGGTTCGGATCACTTCGGTCATCGACCGGGCCTTTTCTGATCCATCTTAGCTATGAAATTTTTCACGACCTATTCTACATCAGTCTCCTCCACTTCAAAAGAACTCGTCCTCAAGTTCTCGTCTTGCTCTTGTTCATGATACCCGGTCAAGTCCGTGACGTTGAAAGTCCATGAGATCACCATGTCATCTGGAAAATCAACAACATAAACGTTGTCATTAATCTTTCGGATGATTGGAACGGGTCCAATCTTCTTATTCTTTAACTTGTTATACGTCTTAGTCAGAAATCTCTCTTTGCACAAATGGACCATAACATAGTTGCCCACCTCGAACACTTTTTATTGCCGACGCTTGTCCGCTTGTTCCTTGTACTTCTCGTTCAAGGCATGTTGCTTAGTCTACACTTCTGCATGGATGCCCATGATCTTGTCTGCCATATGTTCTATTGCAATACTCATGCCTGAGAGCTTAGGCAGAGGAACCAAGTAAAGTGTATGGTGAGGCACTTATCCGTAGAAAATCTGGAAGGGTGATTTTCCTGTTGAGTGGTTCACCATGTTGTTGAATACAAACTCTGCTTGAGATAAGGCCAAAGCCCACTGCTTCAGTTTTTCTCCTAAAATACAACGAAAGAGGTTTTGTAATGTGTGATTCACAACCTCGGTCTACCCATTAGTCTATGGGTGGTAGGTGCTGTTGAATTGAAGTCGTGTATCGAATCAAGTCCACAAAGTCTGTCAAAAGTAGCTAATGAACCATGTCACTATCAGAGGTAATAGTCTTGGGGATCCCGTGTAGCCGTATGACCTCCCTGAAGAATAGATTCGCCACGTGTGTTGCATCAAGGGTCTTCTTGTATGGGATAAAGAGCACCATCTTGGAGAAACGATATAACACCATGAACACCAAATCCATGCCGCGTTGTGTTCGAGGGAGACCAAACACGAAGTTCATAGATAAATTCTCCTAAGGACCATAAGGCACAAGTAGCGGGGTGAGAGGCCCGTATTATGAAAATGTCACTTAGAGTTTTGACAAACATGATAACGTTGTACAACTTTTCTTACATCACGTACTAATTGAAGCCAGTAATACTACTCTTCCATAAGAGCTCACGCCTTATCTCACCTAAGGTGTCAGCCAAGTCCACCCCATATAGCTCTTGAATAATCTACTCTCTCAGAGAACTTTGGGGGATACATAATCGATTCCCTTTAAAGAGAAAACCGCCTTATATATGAAGGTCACTAGGGTGACCTTCTTGGCACTTCACCCAAGAATCTTTGAAGTCCTTGTTCTCGGCATACAGCTCCTTGAGACAATCGAAGCCGACCACCTCGTTGTTCATCGTAACAAGCAGTGATGCACGACGGCTAAGTGCATCAGCCACCTTATTCTACTGACCTGACTTTTACTTCAGAACGAACGTGAATTCTTGTAAAAATGTAACCCATCTAGCTGCACATGATTCACGTTAGTCTGACTATTAATAAACTTTAATGCTTAATGGTTAGTGTATAGAAAAAACTCTCTTTAAATCAGATAATGTCACCAATGTCGCAACACCTAAATAACTGGGTACAACTCAAGCTTATACTTCAACCACTTCTTTTGAACTTCACTGAGCTTCTCGCTGTAGAAGGCTACCGGCCTGCCTTCTTTTGATAATACTCCTCTAATTTCGACATATGAAGCATCACACTCAACCTTAAATAATATGTCAAAATTAGGAAGCACTAAGACCAGTGTTGTGGACAAACGATGCTTGATCTCATGAAAGCTCTTGTCGGCTTCATCGGTTTGCTGAAACGGTTCCTTTTCAATGCAATCTGTAATAGGTGCAACTATTATCCTAAAATTTTCCACGAATCGATGATAGGTCTCCAACTCATGAAAACTCCTTACCTCATGAATGTTTGTCAGGATCGACTTTTACCTAATGGCTCGCACCTTTTAATCGTCCACACGGATGCTCGTGGTCGTTATGAAAAATCTTAGGAACAACAGGCTATCCATTAAAAAACTACACTTCTTCAAGTTGAGGTACAACTTGTTGATTTATAAGATTTGCATTACCTGCCTAAGATGTTTCCTGTGCTTTGTCTCATCTTGGCTATATATTAGTATGTCATTAAAATATACTACCACAAATCGGCCAGTGAATGATTTTAGAACTTGATTCATCAAATGCATAAAAGTACTTGGTGTGTTTAATCGGCCGAAGGGCATGACTAGCCACTCATATTACCCTTCCTTAGTCTTGAATGTCATTTTTCTCTCATCACCGGGTCGGATATGAATTTGATGGTACCTGCTCCTTACGTCTAGTTTAGAGAACACCTTGGCCCCTTCTAGCATATCGAGCATGTCGTCCAACCATGGTATTGGGAACCGATATTTGATGATAATTTTATTGATTACCCGACTGTCGACACACATACGTCAGTTTCCATCTTTTTCTTTTTTTTTTTTTTTTTGCATTAATAATACTGGTACAACACATGGGCTCATGCTCTCTCAAGAGACTCTTACAGGTCAATTCCTCCACTTGCCACAGTTGGGCAGGCTAGCCCTAGGGACGAGGTCTATGTGATGTGTGATGTCCCTCATGGGGGGTAATCCATCAGGTAAATCTTCAGGGCAGATTTCTTTGAATTCGTTTACCAATAGTCTTAAACTTGGAGGAATGTTTGAAGGTTCCAATTCCTCTCCCTTCACCACTACGGCCGGTTTCCTTGGATTCCTCCATGAAATCCATAATGGTCAAGAGGGAACTCCGCTCCACTTTAGAGGCTTCGGGGTGGTTCTCTGGTACCATAGGGGCAAGGATTATTTTTCGACTATCCTTGACGAATACGTAGACATTGTCTCGTCCTCGATGGGTCGCATCATGGTCAGACTGTCAGGGTCAACCAAATAACATATGGCATAGTTTCATGTCGACCACGCCACAAAGTATTTGATCCTTATAATTTTTACTAATTGAAAATGAGATAGTGCATTGTTCAGTTATCTTGGTCTCGTTTACCTTTTTTATCCAACCAATTAAGTACAAGGAAGGATGTTTTGTCATTGGTAGCTGCAACTTGTCCACCATCACTCTTAAGATGATATTCTCACTACTACCACTGTCTATGATCACATCATAAACCTTTCCATTGACAATGCACTACATATAGAATATATTGTGTCACTGCGGATGTAATTTCTTCCGTGGGGTATACATAATCGCATCACAACTAGAGAATCGCCACGATTCTCACCATCAATTCATTGTCATCTACTATTTTCTCAGTGGCTTGTTCATGTTCATCAAAGCCAAAGTCTTTTTCTGCAGTCTCACATTCAGTGCCCCCTTCGTTTATGGTCAAGTGTATTGTGGGACGTTGAGGACAGGTGTTTAACCGGTTGACCATGATGGTAATAATTGTTCGACCTTGTTCGAACGTAAGGATTTATAATTCTACTCAAGCCCGCTATTGTGGCTGGTACACATTGAAGCCTAGATGAGCCGCTCCCCATATTACAGTTAGCAGTTGTAGGAAATTGAAGACGTTCTCCTATTGGTTCTTTTCCTCGTGTCAGTACTGGATCCTGCGCTAGACCCGTTATTGGGGGTCGAGTTGAAGAATAAGGCCGATTTAAAACTCTTTCAAGCTGCGTTTCTGCCCTACCTGCCAACTGAATTGCTTCATCCACGGTCCCGACTGGGTGCATTTAAACTCGATCCTGAATTGTCGATCGTAACCCTCCTATAAATCGTGCCACCTTCTGACAGATCGTTTTGTGTTGCCAACTGTTGAAATTTTTTCGTGTAATCTGTGACGTTTCAATTTCCTTATCGGTAATTCTGGTATTGTTGGAATAATATCTGCTCATAATCACTGGGGAGAAAAAGTGATTGAAGAAGACATCTCATCCATGGACATGATGAGATGAACGCCTTGTTCTAGTGGGCTCATGAGAGTTATAATTGCTCATACCATGCAAAAGTACCATATTTTAATTTAAACGCTACCAATTTTACCTTTTTATAATCTGACACATCCATATAATCAAAATATCTCTCTACTTCAGCTAGCCAATTGAGGAAATCTTCTATACGTAACTAACCATTAAAACTAGGAAGTTCAGCCTTACCTCGATAGTCTTTTTTAGCAAGACCTAGATGATCGCCTATATAGATTGGTCGTCGGGCAAAACCTTCATTAAGGTCCTCGTCACTAGAACTTGAATCATCTGGTGTAGCCCTACTGTTTGCCACTGGTAGTGCTCTATGAAAATCAAGGTTGTGTCGTACAACAACCATGGGTGGCTAAGCACCGCCTAGGGCTTGGGTGGAAGTAGTGCATGCGCAAGATGGTCGAGGGTTGCCTGCAGCCCTTGCATGGTCAACTAACTCTCCCGATGGAAAGCTTTCATTCTTTCTGAAAGATCACGAATCTCTGTATCACCGTCCACAGGATGTTGCCTCATACCTTCGTTGTTTGCCATCGGCCCGAGGGGAATCCTTGCTCTGATACCAATTGACGCAGGGATGAATGTGATGAGGTTGAGTACCGTCTTTCTCAAGAGGATAACTATTCCGAATCCCTGAAACTTCTCTGAACTCCTCACAGAGGCTTCTCGAATCCACGAGAAAGAAAGCAAACAAAAAAGAAAATAAATTCTAATAAATTTGAAATTGATTAATGAATGAAATAAACAAGTTCACAACCCTTTAAATAGGGATACCAAGCAATGGGAGAAAAATCATAAGTAAACTACAACTAAAACTCCTAGAATTCGCAACTTACTATTTATAAACGGTCGTAATGTCTACTATTGCGCAAGTTTTTTAGCCAAAAATAGTAAGTGTCCTATTTGGCCTCACCAAGCTATTCTCTTAATTATTCTAAGCTCTTTTCACGTTGGGTGCAACTCCTAAAGCCCAACGGATGAAGAGTTATAATCAAACTAAAACTTACTATTTATAGTAAAAACGGAATTAAAATAGGAAAACGACTGTCGATCCAAGGATATTTCGCAAATCCGGCTTGCGCAACCCGACATAGGAGGGTTGGATCGCTAAAGTAGCTCGTTCTACCTCAAAATCATATATTTTACGCTTGATAACTCATTCCGGATCATGAGATATGCCCGATCTAAGGTTCGACGGTCCAGATCACTTTTATTGTCGACCGGGCCTTTTCTGATCCATCTTGGCCATGAAATTGTCTGCGACCCGCTCTACATCATAACACTAGAATGAGAATGTGGTGATAGAAGCGTCTCTCCTTTTTCACTCTAAAAATACGAAATGGATTTGGAATGATGTAGTTTTGAAATATAGAGCCTACTTATCTTCTATTGGTCATAGTGTGTGTAGGGTCCATTATAGGCTGTTGGGTTTTTTCAAAATAAGAAAGAAAATGAATTTTAATTTATAAAAGAAAATTGGGAAAAGGGTTGTGGTTTTTGGTGATTATTGGTGACCATTCATATTCGTGAATGGTGGTGCCTATCGGTAAAGGGAGCATCATTTGAATTTGAAATGGAAGGATGACCATTGTTGAAAAGATACTATGGAAGAAAATGTCTTTTCATAAAAAGAGTCTTAAGCATCTCTTATGATTCTATATAAATCTATCTTTGGGTCAATCCGAAATCACAATTCCAACAATTTTTTCCATCTTCTTCTTCTTCTCGATTTTTTTTTGGATGGTTTTTTAAAAGATACAGTTTTTAAGAGTAAAACTATGAATAGTTTTTAAGGTAGTAAATTACAAACGGTTTTCAGGGAGTAAATTGCATCATGACAAAAGTGAAGGATATAT
This sequence comes from Magnolia kwangsiensis, assembly GCA_037074715.1. Taxonomy (NCBI): domain Eukaryota; kingdom Viridiplantae; phylum Streptophyta; class Magnoliopsida; order Magnoliales; family Magnoliaceae; genus Magnolia; species Magnolia kwangsiensis. The sequence goes on from CM073581.1 coordinate 2,449,831, forward strand.
GCTGTAAAAGTGTGTTTGGGGTGCGGTTTTTCAATTTTGTAGGCCAAAGCCCACATTTCTCCAATTACACCTTAAGCATTTCTTTAAGTGTTTAATTTTGTATTTTCAGCCTCCGCTATAACATAAGCTTTGGGAATCATTCATGTCGAACATTAGTTTTCCCTTTTATAATATTAAGGGCAAGAGCTGAAAAATCGGCAGGATCCAATCATAAAGTTAACCGCAACTAACGGAACAACGTAGATTGCCAAATCACTGTTTGGCATCTGCGGTCGAATGGGCCTTTCTATTCAGGCCAAATATTTTATCATATACTTACAGTGACACACGTGCAACCTCATTAACGGCTCAAATGGGCCTTTTGGTGGAATGAAGGATGATTTAAGCTCGGGTCACTAGAAAACTATAAGCCCGTTTAATAGCCATTATTATTATTATTTTATTAAAGGGGTGATTTGATTGTTGGTGTGGCAGTGACGAAAAGTTGCCTGCGTGGTTTATTTATTTATTTTTAAATAAAAAACCGGAGGGGGTGCTGTCCATTTCAAAAATGGGCCCACCTTACTCATTTCTGGCCCGCTCGGATGATCTATACCATTGAAACTGTAGAGAACTCAACCAAGCACGTGTAGAATCTTGTCTTACCTCAATCAGACAGCGTAGTCCCCGACTGAACAGATTTTTATTATGGGATCCATTGTGGGCGATCTTGACCATGGAGTGCTAAAGCGTTTGGATGGCAAGTTAGTTAAGATAAGCTACTTATGCTTTAAATAGCTTATATTGATTTCTACATGTTAAACTGAAGTGACTGAGTTTAAATAATAATAAAAAAGCTACTTATAATTCTACAACTGTAAGTAGAAAAAAAAAAAAAAAAGTGAGTTATTTGGTCGGGCCCTAAATTGTGAATTTAATGTTTAATATATTCTTCACCATCTATTTGTGGCCCGCTCGGAGACTTGGTCCATCCATCAGTGTCTGCATTGTTGTGGATCCTATAATCCTTCAACCTGAGGACATTCACACCATCTTTTGGCCTGAAGACATCATCATGGGTTATCTAACATACTGTCATCTATCTGTATCTTCCAAATTGTGGGCCATGCTCTGGATTAGGTAACGTGTTACCATGGCAACACCGTAGTGGATGTTACTCTTACCGTGTGGGGCCCATCCATTCGTTGTTTTTTTTTTCCTAGCTCCTGTTAGGACTTTATTCCAAAACTTAAGCAGATCCAAATCTCTGATGGACCACACCACTGGAAATAGTGGTGAATGACCATTGAAAACTTTTTGTATGACCCAAGTTTTAGATCAAGCTGATCTTTGCATTTTCCCTTCATCCCGGTCTGGTTGACCTAATTAACCGGTTGGATGGAAAATAAACATTACTTATATGCTTAAAGTAGGCCCTGGGAAGTTCTTAATGGTGGACGTTCAATCACCACTGTTTCCTGTGGTGTGGTCCACCAGAGATTTGGATCTGCGTAATTTTTGGCACCACATCCTAAAATGGGCTGGAAAAATGGATGGATGGCGTGGATAGATAACACATCATCATAGTGGGCCCCATGGTATGGGTAACACCTAATCCCTTCTTGGAGCCCATAAGCCAAAATTCCTGTTTTAGGCATCCTCACCATCTGTTTGGATCCATGGAAACTATCACCTGACCACATCATGACAGATATCCGACATGTAGGGACATTTGTATCGGTAAGTTGCTTAAGATAGCTATTTATTCCACAACTTATCTTATTTTCTACTTATTACGGAGATAAGTATGTTTGGCAAACAACATACTTATCAGCTTCTCCTCTCTTTCATCTCTCCTGATTCTCTCCTCAGCAACTTACAAAAGTAGAAAAGCTAAAACAAATAAACTTAACTGAAATGATTATGTACTTTTAAGTAAAAAAGTTACTCATAACTAATCATAAACCAAACTATTACTTATTTTTAAATTTAAATATTCTTTACTCATCCCACCACCTTTTACTCAGTACAAAGGCTTACCAATTTCACCTTTCATCAATGTGTGTTCGGTTGCTGATAAAGGCCACTCCAAAGTCCAAACTCAATACAAGAAGGAAAATGCTAGTTACTGAGGAAATTCCTACACAGATTCCGACAAATCAACTGCCTTTAAATCCCCAACCTAGTACTTGATTTTCCAAATAGGGAGGAATGTGCATCATCAACTGCATATTTCAGGTCCGAGGAGTTACTCTCCATCTCCTGTATGTCCCAACCTTGGACCTCAAAGTGCCAGCAACTCCACGTACCGTGAGTGTTTCTTCCTCAGCACTCGAATGTATGCAGATAGCCCGAGCCATTCAACTCTTCTTTCCTCAATTGCAGAATCGGGAGATGGTTAGAACTAAAATTCATGCCATGCACACGCTTCTTGATAAGTTTGTACATGTAGCTGGCAAGACAGTTGACAAAGTATCATATCTATGGACACCAGAAATGGAATGGATAAAACATCTATATGCTATACAGGATGTGACTATCTATCAGCATGCATACAGATACTTTTACATGTGGCATACTCGTAGTGGAATCCCAAACCATCAATGTTCAGTGGCATTTTTATATTGGGTGTAGCTCTATAATCCGATTTAACTGGACTACATTGAACTTTATATTAGTTGACAGTTCTGTTGAAATCAGGCCACCAACTATTTTCATTTTAAAAAAAAAAAAATTTACTTCTTTTTTATTTTTTTTTACCACGCACACACACCCCCACACACTCACCACCAACTATTTTCATTTTAACCACTGCTTTGATGGATACCAATCAGAGAAGATCATTTGTTAAGCACACTGTTTAGATGATGCTGCATCTACAATGGGGCCCATGATGGATTTTATTATAATTTATTATTATTTTTATGACATACACATATGCCACGAATGAGTGGTTGTCTGCATGTGCATGGATATCACAATATCTGATATCACAGTAACTCCAATAGTATCATGCTGATCATGAGAAGGGAACCCCAACCATGCATAAAATCACAGAAATAAGGCACCAAATGAGCAAAGTTCTGCGAGACTAGTGTGCTGATGGAGAAGAGATCATCAGAGGAGAACCATTCTTGGATTGTTTGCAATGTCCTTCCATATTCACAGAAAACAAAAACAAAAGAAGAAAAAAGAAGACGCAACTATGACACATACCAATGGTTGTTATTTCATTGTCCTATTAGGGGTCGTTTGGAAGCTGTAAGTCATATAATGGGCATCGAATCTAGGGGGCTTTGGATGGGTTATTGCCTGTAAACAGATTACAGGTTGTAATCCATATACAGCTTTTAGCTGTAATCTAGAACATGAGAAGAGTCATGTTTCAGCTTACAGGTAAAAGGACTATCAGGCAACAGCTCATAATTTTGAACAAATCTCAAAGCGAGAGAGTTGCGGATCATCTTCCAACAGTTATAAGGACCGCAACCAAAAAGAAAACAAAAATGATGAGAAAGAAGATACCATGGACCGAGTCCTCTCATCTCTCTCTCTCTCTCTCTCTCTCTCTAAGT